>JABWTJ010000027.1:3313907-3686613 GCA_016801875.1 Solanum sitiens | reverse complement strand
GGGGGGGGGAGGGGGACTTTTAGTTCAATAGAAGAGAACATAATTTTCTATAACACATGTTTTTAGTTTTATGATATTACCAAATGTCAAGATGATGTTGACACTTTATACGAATGAGTGAAACACAGACATTTGATGAAGAGAGTAAAGGTTAGCTTTAAAGTCCTAAAGTGGTTGGTTGCAGTCTTCATTGAAGCATCTCAAGTACTTGGGAATGTAATTAAGATTTGGAGTATGAAAGATCACTTATCAGAATTCTTCTGCACTCTTAAATACAATGAAAATGGTAGGTGACTTAGCTTCATAGCTATACAATGGCAAAATAAATCCATCATCATCACTTCGGAGACTACAAACAGAGGTGGATGGGGGAGTATTGCACAGAAAATTACTAGCTTTATACATAGACCAGAGAAAACCGAGGATATTCAGGGAAGCAGAAAAGGACAACCAGAGCAAATAATATCATTCTTCAAAGAAGTGTGCAATGGCAATAGATGGACAACGGAGGCGAAGACATAGAAATCATAGGGGGAACTACAACCTCTGAGAAGGACCTTTAGTGCAGATGCATCATTGGAAAATTCCAAAACTCTTCCAGGATCCTCCGTTACTGAATGATGCTAGAAGATGGCCTGCAACATTTGGAAGACAACATTTGGCATTAACGTCTTTGCAATGAATGATGGTCACTTTCTCTTCAAAATGCCCTGAAAAAGTAGCAGACAATGTGTTATCAGGAGAGAGGGCATAGAAGAAGATGAAATTGCTGGTGAAATGGTGAAAGCCAACAACGGGGTACTAGTGAAATGGTGGAAGCCAACAACGGGGTACTAGCCAGTAGAAATTTAGCAAGATTGGGTATGGATTAGGCTTCTAGGTCTTCCTCTAAATTTGTGGTCTGAAAAAGTTCATCAGATTGAAGAACACTGGGGGATCTATCGAGACGGAGGGTGAGACCACTCTTGAAAACCACCTCCGCTGGGCGCGCATCAAGGTCCGTGGTGATAAAAGGGAGGTTTCGAGAGAGATCAATTCATAGCCGAACTGTTAGCAGAGAGGCTTGAAAAGGTCATCCACAGTTTGGTTGAAGTTGTTTCTGGCCTACACACTAATTGGGGAAAAAGCTTCATCTACCCTATTTATGAAGTGGTACAGTTAAGAGCATCTGGCAGACTTAGATGGCAGAATAGGTGAAATCCCTACCATATATCTTGTGATGCCTTTGGGTGCAAAAAGAAAATCCAAGGGGATGTGGAATGGAGTAGTGGAGAAATGTGAGAAGAAGCTGGTAACTGGAAAAATCAGTACCTTCCATGGGGAGGAAGACTGACTTAGTAAAAGGTGTACTTGATGCACTCCCCTCCTATATGATGTCTGCCTTTCCTATCCCTGCTAGTGTGCTCAAAAGACCAGATGCTGTAACAAGGAATTTCCTATGAAAAGGTAGTGAAGACAAGAAGAAATTCACATTGTTTAATGGGTGGAACTGACAGTGTGCAAGAAAGGAGGCATGGGCACCAGAAATCTGAAGAAGCAGAACCAGAGCTTGATGATGAAGTGGTTATGGAAATTTGCTAATGGGGACAACATGCTACTGAAGGATATCATCACTGCCAATTATGGAATGTCAGATGAATGGATGACAAACATGGTAGCAATCCTATATGGGTGCACAATGTGGAGAGCAATCAGGAACTTATTGCCACTTAAGCTATCCCGAACCAGAATCAAGGTTGGCAATGGATTTAGGTCTCACTTTGGAATGACAAGTGGATAGGTAACACCCCCTTGAAGCAGGTGTATCCTGCATTGCTCTCTCTATGCCAACAACAACAAGCTACAGTGGCTGCAATGTGGACTGGACAAGCTTGGAACTTACAACTCAGAAGACACTTAATGATGGGAGATGGAGATATAATAGCCTCCTTCCAAAATACAATAGCTGAATTTAACAACTTAACAATAGAAGGGGACAGACTGGTATGGCATAAGGACAACACATGCATGTTTTCAGTCAGTTGAGCATATAAGGATTTGAATACATCTGAGGCTAAGGTAAATGAATGGTCATGGAAGATGATCTGGAAAACAAAGAGTCCTTATAAAATGAACTGCTTTACATGGCTTCTAGCTAAAGAAGCAGTGCTGACTCATGAGAACTTGAACAAGAGAAGAATCCTTTTATACTCTAGATGTTTTCTGTGTGGGGAACAAAATGAGACAATCAACCATTTTTTTTACACTGAATATGGACTGATCAGTTGTGGAAAATGTTCATACGTTTGAGGAGGATAGAGTGGGTGAAGCCAAGAAACATCACAGGATACTCAACTGCTGGAACAAGGTTGGTAATGCAGCCAAGAAGGAAGAAAGATGGAAAATTGTCCCTGCCTGCAGTTGGTGGACAGTGAGAAAGGAAAGGAACAAAAGATGCTTTGAAGACTAATAGAGAACCTACAGGAGTTTAAGATGAACTGCCGCCTTATATTATTTTTGGTGTAATAAGAAATTAATAGCTCAAGCAGAAGATATTTTTGATGTTTTAGATCGTTTATAGGTGCTATAGTTGGATGAAAAGATGTAAGTTGTTAAACTTTTTCAGGGGACTACGTTTGTTGATGCAGGTATACCTGTGGATATATAGACTAATATTACGATTCTCAAAAAAAAGGTAGGGGTTCTTCTTCTTCGCGGTGTTTATGTCCTGAAGCAAATGGGGAACAGATAAGCGTGCTTCTTCAGTAAATGTAGCGAGAAAAAAGGAGACTTGAGGCGCGAAGTGTCACTTACGCAAAAAAAGTGAGAGCTTTGGAAGTTCAATTGAAATAAGGGTTCTTCTTCTTCTTCTTCATAAGCGTTCCAAGAAACTGTCATCTACTGTTGGCCTAATATTATATCTAATATAGGAGAGAATAAATTGGTGGTATTAAGAATGATATGTGGCCCTAAGCATGATATTTGATGTAGTCATCACTGTACTTGTTTGTTACCTAAAATGCATGGATTCATAAGAACCCAAGGTTACGAAGTTTGAACAGGAGGTTTAGCGGAGAAGGCTTGAGTATCTAGCGAAATTTAATGGAAAGAAAGAGACGAAATATAGAATTCAATAGAAAAACTTGTATCATCTCAATGAATGCCTCTACTCAGTTCTGTTAAATGATTTATACAGAATTGGATGAATCAGAATGTAATTGAGCTTGTAACTGCTCCTAACTAATCTTGTAACTAACTTCTAATAACTTTACCGACTAGGACTGCTGACGATTGTCTTCCAACGAACTTCTGGAATTCATGTAACAGTTGTTACATGTCAATAAGCTGACTTCACTTTAAAGCACTAGCTGTTGCAAACTTTCCTGAAAAAGTGATTTCATTCTCCTTTTCTACTATTTATGATGAACCAAGAGACTAAAGTAGCAAGGTTTTGTAACTGGATTTCCCCTTAAGAGATAGTGCTAAGAGATGACTTCTACCTGATATTTTGGCTGTTGAAGGAGATACATGAATTCCTTCTCCTTTTCTACTATTTATGATGAACCAAGAGACTAAAGTAGCAAGGTTTTGTAACTGGATTTCCCCTTAGAGATATTGTTTAAAAGATAACTTCTACCTGATATATTGGCTGTTGAAGGAGTCAAGGAGATACAACAATAACAACATATCCAGTATAATCCCACAAGTGGAGTTTAGGGAGGGTAGTGGGTGCACAGACCTTACCCCTACCTTGGAGGTAGAGAGGCTAATTCCTTTAGACCCTCGGCTCAAGTAAAGCATAACAAAAACATTCGAAAAAAGAAAACAATGGGAGTGAAGAAGCTTGAGACAAAATGCTAAAGAAAGCATACTAAAAGAAAGAACAATTACTACAACACAATAATATGATAATTGAAGTGCAAGGAACATTAAAATGGAATAACAAGAAACTCCTTGAGTAATAGTGTAATACTACTAGTATGAGAAAAATAAGCGAAATAGCTCTCAACTACCTAACTAACTGTCTACCCTAATCCATGTCCTCCACAACTGCCTATCTAACGTCATGTCCTCAGTAAGATGTTGTGTTATGTCCCGTTTAATCACCTCTCTCCAATACTTCTTTGGCCTATCTCTACCTCTCCTATAACCATCCATAGCCACCTGTCACACCTCCACACTGGGGCATCCGTGCATCTCCTCTTCACATGCTCGAACCATCTCAGACGTGCTTACGACATCTTATCCTCCATTGAGGCCATTCCTACCTTCTTGTGGATATCTTCATTTCTATTTTGTTGGAAATTGGCGAAACCATTATGCTGTAATCTGGAGCTGAAGGAGCCCATTTGTCTTTTGGTTATGTGGCTGAACTGAATGATATCTGAAATGAAGTCCAGAGTACAATGAGGCTGACAAAGGAGGGAAAGAGTGAAACTAGAAAGCATGCAATATTTTTGATAACCATCTAGAAGCATGCAGTTATGCTGATGGCTTAGCTATAGCACTATATAGCAAGATTAATTATAAATTTTGCAATAGGTTTCATAGATACTTAAAAGAATAACATGGGATTATAAAATAAATAAATAGATTATGCATGGTGTTGTCTGTCACATGCTTGCTGCTAGTCATATGCTTAAGCATCGTCAGACATTAGATCTTTTTATCTGTTATGTCTTTTGTCGTCTCTCTTGTCATTAGCCTTTTTATTTGCTTCATATGTTATCAGTATGTGATCTTCAGGACCTTGCGTATAACTGTTGAACTAGACAGTCTATGCAAAGAGCATGAGAGGATTATTCTGTTCTCTTAGTATTTCTTTAACCCTAGTATTCCAAAGCCACAATGTGCCTGCAGGGACGCATCTCATAGAAGTATCTGCAATTGGCTACTTCTTTTCTCCAGTGAGCTTATTTTCCCACGATCTTTGCCTGATTCATCACCTTTTCTATGACAATGATTTTTAGGCTAATAACCTTCTTCTGGTATTCAGGTTCGAGTTGATGTCAGTGCCAGAAATCCTGGTAAGGTTCAAGCTGCATTAACTGAGAATAGGAGAAGCCTGAGTGAGCTGGTTTTGGAGCCACTGCGAGATGAGCAATATTATGAGGTCTGACCTTTTCTTTTCTCCTTATTTTCCCTTCCTCCTTTCTATTAATTTCCTAATTGATATGTGTATTTCATGCAGATGAGGGAACCATTCTCTGTTATGTCTCTGGTGAAGAGCCCAATGGGTCTGATGGTTGGATTCATGGTGGTTGTGATGTTTTTGATGCCAAAATTGGTAGAGAATATGGGTGAGTGTAAACAATATTTTTCTACCATTGTCAAAACTAAATTGGATTGACATCCAGTAGGGCAGCAAATCCACAATTCAGTTCCAGTCATCCATCCGCAATGCTAGTTTGTTGTGTTTGCAGACGACACAACAATATGTAACCTCCTAGGGGACAATACCCCACAGTGATTATGATTTATATCTGTTCATGAGTTCATCCACCAGCATCTCACTTTTATTGAATTGGATAATGAATCTAATGAATTATGAATGACGCTTGTCCATTTTCAAGCGTCAACTATGAATTTAGGATGAAATTCATATCTAAAAAAGAGGGTGGTTATAAACATCAGTTGTTCATCCTTATAAACCTACCTGACCCCATCTGCCTCATAACATTTTTTCTCTCTCTCTCTCTCTTTCTCTTTGTCTCTGAAGGTTTCTTGACTCGCAGTGACCTTCTAAATGCATCAATCTACCTTCATTTGGATTTGTGTGTTGCCTATATTACTAACTGCATGTTGTTTATATATCTATCTAATAGGTAGCATGTGCATGTTATGTGTCTCTGGATACCTGTTTGTGTAATATTTGTCTAAATCTGTGGCATTTCCATGGATCTGATAGAATTAACATGTTTCAATTGTACATTTCACAAAAGAGTTATATCCATAGGTTTGTTTAAATTGTTCTTGAGCCATACCCCTCCTAGATCATAATTAGAGTTCTTTTGTTGTTTACCCCTCTGCTCCAACTATCTCGAACCTTGGAATTAACAGCTGTTTGCACACTGAAGGAAAAAAACTTTCTGATTTATGTATATGCTTCAGGGTTTTGCTTTAAAAGTAGGCTCATTAAGTGTGATGGCTGGGTTATTTTTCTCTCCGTCTCTGTCTCTGTCTCTGTCTCTCTCTCTCTCTCTCTCACACACACACACACACACACACACACACACATCTTTTATCTTTGGGTCTCTGTTAAGTGATGGCTTAAGGTTCTTATAGTATGACTTCTGCACAATATGATATGTGAAGATTTTAGAATTTAGTGTATGTGAGAAGAATGAAATTAAAGGAACAAGTAGACATGAAGGAGGAGGTCATGGAGGCAGATAGACGGTAGAGAGAGTAAAAAGCACTGTACCTATTTCTTTTGGGTCAAATATTTTCCTCAGTTTAAAATTTTGTCCAACTATTATTATGCATAAAGGTGGATCATTCTTAGATATTTTCATAATTCTTATATTTCAATCCAGCTTCTTTTAATCAATTTTGAATTTTGATCTGTGGAGATCTGTTTACTTGGTAATGCACTGTTTGCAATATTCCTACTGCCACTTTCAACCTTCTGGATCAGCAACATCTCTTAGGTGATGTTCAGCCATCAGATGTCATTGATACCATATCAAGGCTATAAATGACCGAATACTTACCAACCGTTAATAATATTATACAGTAGAAATACTTCTGTGCTGATTGCACTTGTTTTTACGTGGCAGATCCTGAAGAAATTAGGAAAGCACAAGAGGAAATGAGAAGCCAAGGAGTTCCCAGTCTTTCAAGCTTGTTACCTGGGGCACAAAGGAGTAACTAGTGATTGTATGAAGAACATTGAAGCTTTGCACTGATACAAAAGGGAATTCACTTGCTGCCATTTTTATGGAAAAGTTGAAATGATGTAAAACTTTAGTTGCAACGATTCATCTCAGGCTGTATGTCTGTAATGACCACAAAGTAGTTCAATTGTTAATCTTAAAAATCCTTCTGTTAAAATATCACATCTTTAAGTCGCCGTTATCAGGTTTTGATGTGAATTTGTTTTTTCCCTATTTTGAAGTAGATTATAAAAAGAAGCTGAGTACCTGGTAGTTTATGAGGTCTTTAGAACAGCTTTGCATTCAGTATGATGTATCCCAGTGACGATTTATTCTTATTTGTTGAAGTATTAGTATCTCTATACATGATTATGCTGACCTCTAGTTTTGTAGTTTGTGCACGCAGATTGGACATATACCAACCTTCTATCTACCGAAATTGGATTTCATGGCGCCCTACCCTAAACCTCCACCTCCAGTAGGCAAGTCAAATTCAAAATTGCATGATAAATAAGATTAGAAATGACTAAAGCGGAAGTAATCGTATATCATATATATATATAGATAAAAAAAAAGAGAACCTTAAGTTAGCCTACGTGGTGCACTACAAATCAGAATTTACTTTAAATTTATTTAGAGATAAGTGTAAAAAACACACCTAAACTATTCACTTTTTTTGAGTTTCATACCAAAACTATTAAAAGTGAGTTTCATACCTAAACTATCCCTTTTTAGTTTGAGAAACACACCTTAGTGGTGTATGTAATGCACTCTCTCTTTTATATGAAAAAACTTTGACACGTGGAATTCCACATAGATAATATATTTTATCTAGATAAAAATTAAATAATAAAAAATTAATATTAATTAAAAATTAAAGATTACTATCCAAATAAAACATAAAATTATTTTTCTTATCTCACTCCACTACCTCCTCCACGTACCCCTCCCCCTCCCCCGCAACAACTCCATCCTTTTTTTTTAAAAAAAAAATCATTTATAAAATATTTTTAAAAATTTCATATTTCATATTCCATCCTCCCCCCCCCCTCCGGATAGAAATTGATATTATTTTATTTAAAAAAATCTATCCCAGCCTATTTAATTTTTCGCTCCTAATTTTTTTTTTTTACGTTTTTCTTATTTTGTGTTAGATATGCACGTATATATATTTTTTTAGAAAAAATTCTACTAGTGTACCGAATATAACATAAACAACTAAAAAATATATAAAGTCTTGTGGCTGCAAGTAAAACTATTTTTGATATGTATACCTAAACACTGGGGAAAAAATTTGAAAGCAGAGGGTTAAGTGGGATGGGTAGAATTATATTTTTAAGAAAATAAAATAATATCTAAATTAGTATTCAAGTGAAAACATTTCAACTGACATCCAATAAATGCACAATACTAAGAAATTGTTCTATGGACCACAGAAAAAGCGGATCATTCTCCAAAAGAAATAGCAATACAACTAAGTAAATACTTTCGAGTTAAAAAGGGAGGAAAATGCATTAGAAAGGTTGTATTTAAGATGTTCACAAAGACCCATTTTTAAGACAAAGCATAGTTCAATACCTTAACTCAATATATGAACACACATATAATCAAGGAACATGATAAGAAAAGTTAAAAGAAATAAGACCTTGACACATAAACCCATTATATAATGCTACTGATTTTTAATATTAAGACTTACTGCAGCTACTCCCAAATATTCTCGATCCAACCAAGAACTAAACAAACTACTAGCTTGACCAAATTGATAAGTTAACTCGAAAGCTCAAAGCATTACATAGCATTCAAGACAATAGAGGGATATACATAATGACTAAATTACAAGACACATAGGGAGATATACTAAGAAAACACTTGCTTAACTTAAGCCAACATGAAATCACATTCCCTTGATGCTATAGCAGGCCACAGATTGTGAAGAGGGTGCATTAGCATTAGTGACTTATTAGCACAGAATGGGGCAAGCAGAATACTATCTATCCATTATTAAACACTTTCTCGAAAGCTAAAGAAATACTATTATCATATATGAGTTACGACAACTATTGAGCAACAAATCTATTAGTAAGTATCTATATAAATACAACCTTTATTACACCATAATAGATGGTGAAATCTAACCTAAACATGAAATGATATATTTCTGTAGTGTTGGTATCGAACTAGATATCACAAATTGCTACATAGAGAATCACCCGAACTAAACAAAGAGACTTTGCCTGAGTATGAATCAAGAGCAAAATATTATCCTCTACAACTTAATATCGCTGGTCTAACTTCACGTCATAGCAAGATTTGACAACAGAAGCCCACATAAACATTTTTAAGATAAAGAATTACAACTGATCCAATGAGAAAATAAACCGAACAAACGAGGATAGGTGCTGAAATGCAGTAAAGAGAAGTTGATTGTAACATGCTTGATAAAAAAAAAACTAGACTTGAAAAAAAAATATAACTTTACAGAGAACGTAACTTTGTAATTTTAAACAAAAGCGAAGCTGTCATTCTAAAACATTCTAGCTATAGTAATATCATTCTAGAGTGAGAAAACAAGATACAAAATTAGAAAATAAAATTATCCTACATGGTAAAGACATCACTGTAAGTGCAAATGCTTTCAATTAGTATAGTAACATCGAGAACACATCAAAGATTTGGGCGTGAATCTAGACCAATAAAACAAAGAAAGTGAGCTCCCCTTCTGTCAAAAATTTCCACTCAATGACCGATTTTACAAAACTCAAATCGTCAAAAATATGAACAGAATTATAATGCACTCGATCAATACCATTTCCCATTCAAGAGTCCAACAGTAAACTTCTTATTAGAAATAAAATGCCAACTAGAACGAGTTAAGGCAAAAATGAGGTTACAATAAGTACAATACAAAGCTGAGATCTTGACGTCCTGATTCAATTCTTCAACTTGAGGTGAAAGGATGAAAAACGTGACGTCGAACACTACATGTTACCAGGGAGTCGTGATAAGTAAGGACAAACTCAAGTAAATAGGCATTTCGAATAAAATTGATCACTACAAAGCTATGAAAATCAACACGACTAGAGTAGCAATAGCTTGATACCAAACTTCCAAAAATCCATACCTTCTAGTCATGCTTGATAACGAAAGGCTAGTAATCAACTCAACGAGAACGAGAAAACTATTTTTTACTGAGAACAAGCGAGAAATCAGAATAAACAAGCAAATACTACCGTACTAAAAGCAGAAAGTAAAACTTAAACCAGCAAATGAGGTATAAAATCAATCGGCCATACCAAACAGCAAACCACAGTCAGAATAAGAAAAAATAATGAAGGAGTATACCTTCTTCGGAGCAACGACTGGACGACAACGAGTTTGAAAGAGAGCTACTTTTCGCACAACTTCGACTCGGGCAGCGAACCAAGAAATTCAAAGTAACTTCAGACGAAATCTTTCTCAGAATTTAGAATTATAAATCTCTTTAAAATTTCTTCAGTGTAAATAAAAAAAGTATTGCCAAAGAACCAAGCTCTAAAACCTTCAGGAATCCAAATTCAAAAAGAAAAACCTCCTCCTCAATCACTGAGAGTAGATTATCATTTATAGGGAAAGTTGGAGTGATTTTGGGGGGAAATCCGTTGTAAAATTCAAACATGAATTTGAATTTCTTCTGCCCCTTTTCGAAGCAGTGAAGGGATGGGAAAAGGCTATGACATCAGCGAAAAGGGGAAAAAGACGACGTGAGGGAGGCTGATGTCGACATCTCAGAGTCTCAGCTGCCAGGGTAGGGAGGCGATTTCCTGGTTGATTTAACATGAAGAAGACGAAGGCAGGTACGAGGTGGGGTCGCGTTTGGTACTGCTCACGATTTTGACTGTTGTCCGCGATTTCTGGGTCTGCAGTGTCTTGAATTTTTGTTCTCGCGTTGAGGAAGAAAGAGAAAGGGGGTCGGGTCGGATTTCGGGCTGTTGTTGCGTGTGTTTAGAGCTTCCGGGTAATTTTGAATCGCTGTGTAGTAATGTGGGTTGGGAATTAAAGAGTTTAGGTGTTGGGCTGGCTGGAATATATATATATATATATATATATATATATATATATATGGAAAATTTACATATATACACATCTTTATTTATCATATTTTCTATTATTCCCTACCATTTTAAAATATTACAAAAATCCCTTCTTTTTCCATTACTCCAAATCACTTACAAACCAACGTTTCTCTTCTCCTAATTTCACTCCTTTAACCTCTCCTTATTTCACTCCCATAATCTAATCAGTTACATCCTTCATTCCAATTTGAATTTCAAATTATTTCTTTCTCTCTCTGGTCAATCAATATCAAATCACTGAATGTGGTTTTTATCTTTTTTATTCTACTGATTCTTCGATTTCATCAATTTTTCGACGATCCTAAATGGGCTGAAATCAGATCTAAGGTTTTCATCAGCAATTGGCAATAGTAAATCATTGTTGTTCTTCATATTCTAAAGCGAGAGTGTTTTCATCATCCATTAGCAATGGAGAATCAATATTGTTCTTCATCTTCTAAAGTGCAGGTTGATAAAAATTTAAAAAAGGGGTCGAAAATTGGCTTATGCAATTTCTGGACTTTCTTTACATAAGGTAAATTTTTGCATCTTCTTTTATTGATTTTTAAACTTGTTTATGCTAGTCAATAAAAAATGATAACATTAATGATAAATCCACGTTTCATATTGTAATTTACTATATTTAAGTTTATCAAATTGATGCGATAAATCCTAATTTTATTCATTATTTGAGTAGCTGTTGTAATGAAATTATCAATATTGTAATACACTTAGTTGGTTATCCGTCACAAAATGTCTATGTCAGTAATAAAAAAATAATGTTCAATGGTGTATCAGTCAAAACTTGTATTATTTCGTGTGTATACGATACATTAGCATCATGTTAAATGGTATATTAGTCAAAATTTGTATTAGTTTATGCTTAAGATACATTATATATAGTTTTAATAATTATCAGATACAAAAATTTGGCTATTGATAAGCATAAACAAGTGATACAGCCTACAAATATTAGTATGATTTTGGTTTGAATTATAATGTATCTTCTTTACTTTTATAATGTATCTTCTGCATTTTGAAGGGAATGTAGATTCTTTATTCCATCAAACGATTTCTGATCAGATTACCTTCGTACACGATATGTAGCCATATTATGAAAGTTTGGTACTGAAAAGATCAAGGCAGAATATGTTAGTGAAAATGAAGATCTACAAAAGCCTAAGAGTCAATCCACAGCTCCATGTCAAGAGGATACGGTTAATGTTTAATATAGATTATCTATCACTTGTTAGACACCTTTTTAGAGTGTTATGGTTGTTAAGATACATTAACTCTAATTTTAGAGTGTTTTTTTACGGTTTTGAAATACTTTTTTCTACTCAAGTTTTAGAGTGTTTCTCTAAAATTTCTTGTTTATTTTGACTTTAACTTTCAATATATTTAGTTGTTATTTACAGTTTGAATTGTCATATATATTTGTCTTATATAATCTGATACAAAAATGTCATAAAATTAAGTACCAGATTCATTCATGCATACACATGCACATATTTTTTTCCTGAGTAGTTGTAGCTAGTTGTTGATACATTTTACACCTAACAATGCAATGTACTTGATAATTTGATTGATGATTCATTCATGTATTTTATAACTTAGTTGTAGTTAGTTGTTGATTCATTCATGCTAATACATTGGACATTACTTAGTTGTAATTAGTTGTTGATTCATTCATGTATGTGATGGATAACTTAATTCTTATTTATTGTAATATATTTATAAATACAATTTGTTTAAGCTTAATTACACCCTTTTTCCACAAACTTATTGTAACAGATACATTATTATCAACTACAAATTAAAATGATACACTATATTAAAAAATGTATCTGAAACATATTGAGTGATACCATATTCACAAACATAATGGTGTATGATTATATTCTAAAATAGTTAATATTTCATATAAAGTTCAAATTATATACTGGAATGTAATCAGTAGAACATTGTATCATATTTTAAAATAGTTAAACATAAAACCTAACTTATATACCTTAAATGAATATCAAATACATTTTCTTATAACTATGTATCAAACAAACAATTCAGATAACTTGTAGTCTAAATTATGTATCATATACGTAAATTTGATGGTTACAACTCGATTTTAATTTTGTAATTTTTGAATAGTTCTTATGAATGTATCACATATAAAATTCATATTGTTTAATGAGTTGTTATATTCATAATTTTGTATCATATGCAATATAGTTGATCATATACAATTTATTAAGACGATATGTTTTTATACAATTCACATTCAGATACACAATAATGACCATACCATAATCCATAAATATAAAATTACAACACACGTCTGTCTTTTATTACTAATGTATCATGACTTACATTAGTAGTAACCACTGAATAAACAATCTTACGGTTTTATGTATCGAAAAAATAAATTGAATAATGATACATTGAGAATATGATAACACTAATTTTTTCGGAGTGTGTCATGCATTTGAATCAACAATTAAATGGAAGCTTGAACAATTGAAAAAACACAGAAATAAATCGAAACTCATTTACCTTGGGTGGATTGGGTCGAAAGATTAGGAGATGATCATCGCATAAAATAAAGGCATTATAGTAGTAATGTATCATATTAGTAATAACACTAACAAAGATTAATTTAAGAATCAAAATAAACGAGCTATATTGTAGATCTGCATCTTTTGACAATGAAGATTGTGTTACGACGGATCCAAATTTTTCTTCTGTTTTGAGCAATATTTTTCAATAGTAGACTTCAAACTCGAATATGCATTCTTCTTTTGACTTCTTCGATCTCAAATTTTTCTTGATTAACAGATCGTTTTGTTGATTAGATCTATTTTCATGAAACTTTTCGTTATCAAAATCAAATATACAAGGTAATATACTAAGAAAAAGGAGTCGTATGTATAAAAAAAATTAGATGGAAAAACTAAATATTTTTTTGAAAAAAAGACAACTTAAGAACTTGGAAGGAAAAAATTAATGAAGAAATAGTTCTACCTTATCCACAATGGCGGATTTGAGATTCACCAAAAAATTATTTGTCCAATCAATTTTGCGTGATACATTGAAATCATATTTCTCAACGATTTCTCATACTCGACGATCTCGGATTAACGATTCGAGATCGTTTGTCCAATTATCTACAAGGGCGGATTTGACCATATTCAAGATTTTGAACTCATGGAGAAGATGAAAATTATGTTTTGAATATTGTGAAGTTGTTACAGATTTGAAATGGATTGATATCAATCAGTTTTGCATGATTTATGGAAAAAGAAAATCAATTTTGCGTGATTAATAAAAAAAAATCAGTTTTGCGTGATTAATGGAAAGAAATCAATATTACATTAATATTCCATATTAAGTGCAACAGACAAGTTTATAGTGTATCATATATAATGTATCAGGATGAAATTTATGTATCCGAATTGTCACGACTGGAATCTAGACCCCAGACGAGACCGGCGTCGTTGACCTCTCAGAGGTCGCAGACAAGCCTACTTACGTCATTCTTACTTTACATAGGTTAATTTTAGCGGAAAATTTGAAACTTTTTGTTTCTAAATATTGCTTACTAAACATTTCTAATACATTTGTAATTTGTTCACCATCAACCATCTAACATTAAGAGATAATCAAATGAAAGGAATAGTTTAATACTTATAAAGCGTATAATTGCCAAAATGGCACCAACACATAGTCTGAATAAAAACAGGAAAGAAACGCTAGTGGAACATGCTCCACTAGCTCAACTCTAAAACTAAGCTAGAATATAAAACAGTAGCATCCTCGAAAGCATTAGGACCTACCAACTCCGGATGAATGCTGGACGTCCGGATAACTGCAACGATGATCCTGTAGCTCTATCATCCACCTTTGCCTGCACCTAAAATAGTAGAGTTTGTATAGGGTTAGTACACACTTGTACTAAGTATGGGTATATGCAAGCACACACCAAGGACATGCACGATAAAGAATAGCTCTTTCCTAACAACATGATTTTTGGAAGTCAAGTCAGTGGACTTGCCAAATTGTGATTAGGAAAGTTTCCAAATTTGGATTAGGAAAGTAATTGAGCTTTCCAAATTTGGATTAGGAAAGTTATGCCATGAGAATAACATATGTCATCATACTTATCACATTTGCACATCACACATAATATTTACACATAGCACATATCATATAGCACATAGCACCTTTTGCATGTAGCACATAACTTCTTTAATGTCATTCATTCATATGCCATGAGACCTTGGAATCATGGACTTAACATTAAGACATCCCAGAAATGAGGGCTCAACATATGGGAACTCAACTAGGGAGTCTTCATTAGCAACACAGAGTCTGCTTCATTCATTCATACATACTTCATTTTATTTCGTTCATAGGCCAGTGTGAAAACCAGCTATACCTAGGGTGTAGTTTACGACTTTTATCGGGTTTGCTGTGTAATGATCAAGAATAACCTAGTGTTATTACCTGAGTCTAGCTCACCTCTTGATTATCCTATCCTAACACCTTTGGTATCGATTATTTCATTATGTGCATCATTTGAGGCTGGCCTCATTCATTCATTGGGAACTTTAACTTTAACCGACATAGATCATGTGAGCATCATGAAATCCAGTGTCTCCCCCACACCGAAAAGAGGTGGAATCACCGGCCAAGGTGACCCAAAAACATGCTAGCGTACATGGGAGTTTAACCCCGCCAGATCCCTATATTGGCAGTATAGGTTCGAAGACTAGGAGATGTATGGAGACCCATACCCGGCAAGCCGGACAGTCTCATCTCATGAGAGTTACGTGAACCTTCACCCTTCCAGAAAGAACGCATCACCGCTCATAGCTAGTCTATCGGTGCTCAGTATAAAGTTCCATTTCATTCAACTCATACGTCGTGGAAGCTGACTTCTAGTATGAGGACATCATAGCTCATTAGATGATTTCCCATCTCATCATTAGTATCAAGTGTGTTAAGCTCAATACCTTCATTAGAGTGTTCATAGAGACTGATCTCTTCGTTATCTTACACTCTCATAGGTGAGTACGTATTGGTAACATTTATTTAGGCTCATTCGAGATTACTCTCATCATTTACATTAATCGTATATCATGTTGTCACCACATTCATTATCATTAACACCCTTGCTTTTCATAGTTACTCACCTATTATTATGTGAACGTTCATTTCATCATATGCCAATGCACTTGGCCATTTAGTGTATTACACTCATACTTAACCCTTCTAGGGTTCATCATTTCATTACATACTTCTTAGATTCACTTACTTTGAACGTATGTTAGACTTATGCGTCTATACATTCAAGTCATGACACTTCATTCATATTTCATCTAAGATTATGTGATACAAGACTTATGCATCTTGTATATGTGCCAAGATCTTGATTTCGATCTAAGTATGTGGCATTATTCTCGGATATTTTATTCACGTATGACTTATGTATCAATACGGAAGCTTGAGCAAGGAAACCCAAGTCTTGAATCAATTGGATATCATTTATATTTTTAATTGATTTTATTCTAATATTCATAACATTATGACTCTAAGTTAAATCACAATATTAACATTGAAGGATTAATTTTCTCCTTAGTAATAATCCTAATTTGGCCGAAAGGTTGTGGGTTTGAACCCCCACAACCCCTTTTTAATTTTTATTAACTTCATCTTTCCCAATTTCGCCTAAACCAAGAGGTTGTGGGATCAAACCCCCACAGCCTCTTTTATTTTGTTCTTTAATTCGCCTAAGTAGGGAGGTTGTGGGTTCGAACCCCCACAGCCTCCTTACTTTTAATTAATTTTTGCTAGGGGCTGTGAGGTGGTGGGTTCGAACCCCCATAGCCCCATATATATTTTTTAATTTTTTTTTCCGCTAAGTTGAGAGCATGGACAGTAAGGTCGTGGGATCGAACCCCCACAACCCCACTTGTTTTTAATACTTATTTTCGCCCCCTCTATTCCCAGCCTTGAGGTCGTGGGTTCGATTCCCACGCCTCACATCCTTTTCTTTTTATTTTATTTTATGTTCTTCTTGAGTTCTGACCGAGGGGTGGTGGGTTCGAATCCCACACCCCTCATTTATTTTACTCATTCATCCCTCTGCCTGCATCCATGATCGAACCCCCCAACCCTCACCCATTTCCGTGGATTATTTCGCCCAAGGATGAGGTCACGGGTTCAATTCCTAGTGGCCTCATTCTTTTATTTTATATTAAATTTCCAGATTCTTATGCATTAAAATTTAGCCTAAAACTAACTTGTAAAATGCTGGAAATTTTAGTCACTTTCTAACTCATAACATCAATGCATTACTTAGTTCAAGGTTACATTCATGGATCCGTTTTAACGTATTTTTAAGTGCATCATTCATAGAATTAATTGGCTATAGCATTCTTATTCAAATCAGCCACATTTCCTTTTTATGAACATCACGATCTTCGTGAATTTGTGTACGTAAATTAACAACCACAACATTAACAATTTAGAGCATCAAGGCCGAGACCCTTGTCATGGTCACACACTTGCACACAATTACACATAATTCCGAACACATACATGGGTTGTCATTTTCGTAATTTAACGTACATTCAACACATTCACATTCAGCACAAACATCACACATTCCTAAGTCTACCAGCATTCATACCAACCTACGAATTCGTTGGGAGCTAATGACAGGGACATGCAACGGGGAAAACAATCCTAGTTTTTGAGCTGAATATTCTGAATCCTAGGGGTCTCTTGGGAAAGGGACCAAGAGTAAGAAGACCCATACCTTAATTTCCTTGTTCAACCACGAAATTGCTGCCCAAAATCCTCTCCACAAATCAGTCCAAGCTTCCTCAATCTTCCACACTACCCGACAACAACTTCTCTTTGCTTTATCGTTTTGGTTACTTTGTTTTTCTTAAAATTTCGTGTGAGTTCTTCAAGTGTGAAGAACTCTTGATATATTTTCAGTTCTTCACCTTAGTTTTGCAGAGAATAATCGTGAAAGAGAAGAGAGATGTTGACTTGAGAGAAGGAAAGAGTTAAACGTGCAAGGTAGTTTAGGCTTAGGTAAGGACTTAGTCAACTAGGACTTTTTCAAACTTTAAATAAAAATCTGATTTTTTTTCTTTTTCCTAAATCAGCTAATATTTATTATTTAATTAAATTAATTTATCAAATTAAATAAAATCAAGTTAAATCCTTGCTTCTAGTGGGGCTCGAACCCGAGTGACTCCCATTTGCGAAAATGGGTCATTTCGGGTTGCCCCACCCGAATTGCTTTATTTAATTAAATTAATTTATTAAATAATTAATTCCTCAGGGTAATTACAATATTACCCTTGGCTTGGAAAAGACCATTTTACCCTTGGACCCTCAAAACTTAAAATTTCTTCTTTTGAGTCCGGTAAAAACTCTTTCGATTAAATCTTCGTTTTCGTGAGCCTCACATGGTTGGTTCCAACATTTCCAAGCTCAATTAACTCCCCAAGTTACTTGGCTTGGTCGTAGTAAGGGTTCTGAGGTCTGGTTCTACGCGTATCAGCCCGTGTGGACCTTGGTGTAATCACAAGTATTCTTGAAAACCTAAGTCTTGATCCTATTCATTTTTAGGGTTGTTACATTATCCCCCCTTAGGAACATTCGTCCCCGAATGACACTACTACTTCACGTTATAATGCCAGTCAGATCACAATAAAAGCACTATACACAGTCAATCAATAGTAACAAAATACGGGGAGGTAAGGAAACATAGGTTTAAGAGTATAAAATCTAACCTGAAGAGCTGAACAGGTGAGGGTAGCGGGCTCTCATGTCGGCCTCAGCTTCCCACGTAGCACCCTCAACAAGATGATTTCTCCACAATACCTTCACTGTGGCAATCTCCTTATTCCTCAGCCGCTTGACCTGTCTATCTAAGATCTCAACAGGTACCTCCTCATAAGACAAGTCTTCACCAACCCCCAAACCTTCCACAGGTAAGATTGATGCTGGATCACCTAGGCACTTCTTCAACATAGATACACGAAAGACTGGATGAACAGAAGCTAGTTCTGCAGGCAATGCCAACTCATAGGCCACCTCACCCACACGCTGTAGGATCTCATATGGCCCAACATACCTCGGACTCAGCTTCCCTTTCCTACCAAATCTCATCACCCCTTTCATAGGCGATATTTTCAAATAAACCTGGTCACCAACATCAAAATCTAAGGGCCGCTTTCTGTTATCAGCCTATGACTTCTGCCGACTGTACGCAGTAGTCAACCTGTCCCTAATCATTCTGACCTTCTCTAAGGCCTCATGAATGATCTCCGGCCCCAAACTGGATGACTCTCCAACCTCGAACCACCCAACTGGAGATCTACACCTCCTACCATACAGTGCCTCAAACGGTGCCATCCCAATGCTGGAGTGATAGCTATTATTATACGAGAACTCTATCAAAGGCAGATGGTCATCCCAGTTACCTCTAAAGTCAATCACACACGCTCTCAACATATCCTCCAATGTCTGTATGGTGCGCTCCGCCTGCCCATCTGTCTGAGGGTGAAAGGCAGTGCTAAGCTTCACCTGCGTGCCCAAGCTCTTCTGGAAAGATCTCCAGAAATGATAAGTAAACTGAGCTCCTCTGTCTGAAATAATAGACAAGGGAATCCCATGCCATTTCACAATCTCATCAATGTAGAGTCTCGCATAATCCTCGGCTCTGTAAGTAGACTTCACAGGGATAAAGTGGGCAGACTTAGTCAATCTATCCACAATAACCCATATAGAGTCATGCTGCCTCCTAGTCCTCGGAAGCCCAACCACGAAGTCCATATTAATGGCCTCCCATTTTCAAGTCGGAACCTCAATAATCTGCGTCAGACCACCAGGCTTGAGATGCTCTGCCTTAACCTGCTGACAATTAGGACACTTGGCCACATATTCTGCAATGTCCTTCTTCATTCCATCCCACCAATAAATCTGCTTGAGATCATGATACATCTTGGTGGAACCTGGATGTATAGAATATCTGGAACCATGGGCCTCTGCAACAATCCTGGTCCGCAAATCATCCACATCTGGCACACACAGCCTGTCCTGATACCTAAGTATGCCATCATCTCCCAAAGCGAAAGACTCATTCATCTTCATCAGCACTGAGTCCTTCAGCTCCATCAACACGGGATCTAGATGCTGACCCTGCTTGACTTCAACTACCAAGGATGATTCAGAACTAGGATGAACTAAAACATCCCCACTAGTGGAGTCAACCAAACGCACACCTAGTCTGGCCAGTCTGTGTACATCTTTTACCAGCTCCTTCTTCTCATCCTCAACGTGAGCTGTACTTCCCATGCTCATCCTGCTCAAAGCATAAGCTACAATATTAGCCTTACCTGGATGGTAGTGCACATTCATGTCATAATCCTTCAACAGCTCCAACCATCTTCGCTGACGTAGATTCAACTCCCTCTGTGTGAACACGTACTGGAGACTCTTATGGTCTGTGAACACATCTACATGCACTCCATACAGATAATGCCTCCACAGCTTCAGTGCAAACACCACAGCTGCCAACTCCAGGTCATGAGTGGGATAATTCTTCTCATGAACCTTGAGTTGCCTAGATGCATAGGCTATCACCTTACCAACCTGCATAAGAACACAACCCAAACCAACCCTAGATGCATCACAATAAACAGTGTAATTCACCACACTTAGGCAAAGTAAGCACCGGGGCTGAAGTGAGTCTGTCCTTGATCTCCTGGAAACTCTTCTCACAAGTCTCCGTCCATTAAAACTTGTCTTTCTTCTTAGTCAAAGCTGTCAATGGGGCAGCAATGGAAGAAAAGCCCTCCAAAACCTGCAGTAGTAACAAGCCAATCCCAAAAAGCTACGGATATCAGTAGGAGTAAGAGGCTTGGCCAGTTCTTCACAGACTCAGTCTTCCTGGGATCCACCTCCACGCCCTGATCGGACACAACATGACCCAGGAAGGTCACTGATCTCAGCCAGAATTCACATTTGCTGAATTTGGCATACAACTGATGCTGTCTAAGTACCTCCAAGGTTAGTCTCAAATGCTGTTCATGCTCTTCCTTGGTCTTAGAGTAGATGAGAATGTCATCAATGAATACTACGATGAAAGAGTTAAGGTATTCACAGAAGACCCTGTTCATGAGATCCATAAATGCAGCAGGTGCATTCGTGAGACCAAATGACATGACTAAAAACTCATAGTGACCTTAGCGGGTACGAAAGGCTGTCTTTGGAATATCCACATCCCTAACTCTAAGCTGATGATACCCTGAACAAAGATCAATCTTAGAGAAGAAACTAGACCCTTGGAGTTGATCAAACAGATCATCTATTCTGGGGAGTGGATACTTATTCTTTATAGTGACTTTGTTGAGCTGCCGATAATCGATACACATTCTAAGGGTTCCATCTTTCTTCTTTACAAACAACACTGGAGCGCCTCAAGGGGATATGCTCGGCTGAATGTAACCCTTGTTAGTGAGATCTTTTAACTGCAGTTTCAACTCTTTGAGTTCAGCTGGAGCCATTCTGTAAGTAGGAATTGAGATTGGTTTAGTATCGGGTTCTAAGTCGATACCAAAGTTAATCTCTCGAAGGGGAGGGACTCCAGGCAAATCATCAGGAAACACATCTAAGAACTCATTCACTACTGGTACTGAGTCTATGGAAGGAATGTCATGATCTAGATCATTAACACTCACAAGATGACACAATAACCCCTTGGACATCATTTTATTAGCCTTAAGATTTGAAATCAAGGGGTTAGGACAACTCGAATTGTACCCCTCCCAGACTAACTCTTCTTCATTAGGAAAGCGAAATCTCACCACTCTACTACGACAGTCCAAGCAAGCATAACAACTGTGAAGCCAATCCATGCCAAGAATAACATCAAAATCATGCATGGGTAACTCAACCAGGTTTGCACACATAGTTTTACCACTCACAACTATTGGGCAATCCTTGTATACTCTATCAGTTCTTACATTATCTCCTAAAGGAGTACTAACCACTGTAGGATCATGTAGAACTTCAGGCAATATCTCAAAAGTAAGAGCAAGCAGAGGAGTTACAAAGGAAAGTGTAGACCTTGGATCAAGTAAAGCATAAACAAAAGTTGAGAACACTTCCAGCATACCTGTGACCACATCAGCGGACTTCTCCTGCTCCTCTCTGCCTTTCAGGGCATAGAACCTATTCCTCTTAGGAGGCTCGGCTGCTGCTGCACCCTGTGGATTAGGCCTAGGCTGAGTATTACCTCCGGCCTGACCTCTGTTCTGTGGACAGTCTCTGACCATGTGTCCACTCTTACCACAACCGAAGCAGGCATTAGTGCCCTGTATGCACTCTCCACTGTGAGCTCGGCCACACTTAGCACAATTCTTCTTAGGACGCTGCATCTCACCTCCATTGCCCTTCTTGGGCTCAGGTCTGCCTCCTCTAGGTGTAGCACTCCTCTGAGGATTAGAATTCCCAGAACTCTGTTGCCCCTTTTTGAACCTTGGCTGCTCACGGACGCCAAAGTTGTTCCTGTGGCCTCCATGACTGGATCCTGCTTGATCTTGAGGCCTAGTCCTCCTAGCATCACGAAAACCTCTCTTTCTGCGGCTGTCCTCTACCTGCTGGACATGCACCATCAACCTGGAAAGATCCATATCATCATGGAGCATAGCAGATCGAGACTCCTCCTCCAGGTCTCCATTGATTCCTGTGAGGAACCTGCTCATCTCATCCCTGCTGTTAGAAACCAGGGAAGTAGCATACCTGGGTGATTTCAACAAAGTTAGTATTATCCTCATTCTTGCTATTAAATACTAGGGAAAACAACATACCTTGACAGCTTAACAAACTTCAGGGAATACTCCCTGACTGTCATAGAGCCTTGTTTGAGGTTGATGAATTCCTCAACCTTGGCCTCCCTCATCTCCCTGGGAAAGAATCTCTCCAGAAATGCTGTCTTGAACAGCTCCCATGTGACTGTCACTCCACCTAAGACACGGCTATCTTGCCACATCTTGCACCAAGTCTGTGCAACATCCTTGAGCTGGTAGGAAGCCAACTCAGCCTTCTCAAACTCAGTGGCCCCCATAGCCACCAGGATCTTATGAATCTAATCCACAAACTCCTGGGGATCCTCTGATGTCCTAGACTCGGTGAAAATAGGAGGATTCATCCTCGTGAAATCCCTCAGCCTGTCAGCCATGCTACGAACCGATGTGTTCTCCCTCTTAACATCCTGTCGATTGACCTGGGCAGTCATAGCCTGGGCCTGCATAGTAATGGCCTGTGCCATTTGGGCCAGAGATGCCCTCACTTCAGCATCAGTCAACCCAGCTGGGTTAACTGGCATGGCCACTCCTTCAGCTGGAGCCTGGGGTAGATCCTGATTACCCCTAGCAGCTGCTCCTCCTCTCCTCTGACCATTTCCTCTCCTAGTGTTGATTCTCTGGAAAAACAAAAAGGATTGATGTTAGAAAAGCTCATAACACCAAGAATTCAGGCATTCAGAAAAGCACGATAAGATCAGAGAAAAGGAAATTTTCCTACGCATCATGCAGTCTCTAATTCAGGATAGTGGTGCACTTCACTACCATGACTTAGAAACTACTCAATGTGGTTGATGTGAACTTATTATTTTCGTAATTTAACCTAGTGCTCTGATACCAACTTTGTCACGACTGGAATCTAGACCCCAGACGAGACCGGCGTCGTTGACCTCTCAGAGGTCGCAGACAAGCCTACTTACGTCATTCTTACTTTACATAGGTTAATTTTAGCGGAAAATTTGAAACTTTTTGTTTCTAAATATTGCTTACTAAACATTTCTAATACATTCGTAATTTGTTCACCATCAACCATCTAACATTAAGAGATAACCAAATGAAAGGAATAGTTCAATACTTATAAAGCGTATAATTGCCAAAATGGCACCAACACATAGTCTGAATAAAAACAGGAAAGAAACGCTAGTGGAACATGCTCCACTAGCTCAACTCTAAAACTAAGCTAGAATATAAAACAGTAGCATCCTCGAAAGCATGAGGACCTACCAACTCCGGATGAATGCTGGACGTCCGGATAACTGCAACGATGATCCTGTAGCTCTATCGTCCACCTGTGCCTGCACCTAAAATAGTAGAGTTTGTATAGGGTTAGTACACACTTGTACTAAGTATGGGTATATGCAAGCACACACCAAGGACATGCATGAGAAAGAATAGCTCTTTCCTAACAACATGATTTTTGGAAGTCAAGTCAGTGGACTTGCCAAATTGAGATTAGGAAAGTTTCCAAATTTGGATTAGGAAAGTAAATGAGCTTTCCAAATTTGGATTAGGAAAGTTATGCCATGAGAATAACATATGTCATCATACTTATCACATTTGCACACAACACATAACATTTACACATAGCACATATCATATAGCACATAGCACCTTTTGCATGTAGCACATAACTTCTTTAATGTCATTCATTCATATGCCATGAGACCTTGGAATCATGGACTTAACATTAAGACATTCCAGAAATGAGGGCTCAACATATGGGAACTCAACTAGGGAGTCTTCATTAGCAAACACAGAGTCTGCTTCATTCATTCATACATACTTCATTTCCTTTCGTTCATAGGCCAGTGTGAAAACCAGCTATACCTAGGGTGTAGTTTATGACTTTCATCGGGTTTGTTGTGCAATGATCAAGAATAACCTAGTGTTATTACCTGAGTCTAGCTCACCTCTTGATTATCCTATCCTAACACCTTTGGTATCGATTATTTCATTATGTGCATCATTTGAGGCTGGCCTCATTCATTCATTGGGAACTTTAACTTTAATCGACATAGATCATGTGAGCATCATGAAATCCAGTATCTCTCCCACACCAAAAAGAGATGGAATCACCGGCCAAGGTGACCCAAAAACATGCTAGCGTACATGGGAGTTTAACCCCGCCAGATCCCTATATTGGCAGTATAGGTTCGAAGACTAGGAGATGTATGGAGACCCATACCCGGCAAGCCGGACAGTCTCATCTCATGAGAGTTACGTGAACCTTCGCCCTTCCCGAAAGAAGGCATCACCACTCATAGCTAGTCTATCGGTGCTCAGTATAAAGTTCCATTTCATTCAACTCATGCGTCGTGGAAGCTGACTTCTAGTATGAGGACATCATAGCTCATTAGATGATTTCTCATCTCATCATTAGTATCAAGTGTGTTAAGCTCAATACCTTCATTAGAGTGTTCATAGAGACTGATCTCTTCATTATCTTACACTCTCATAGGTGAGTACGTATTGGTAACATTTATTTAGGCTCATTCGAGATTACTCTCATCATTTACATTAATCTTATATCATGTTGTCACCACATTCATTATCATTAACACCCTTGCTTTTCATAGTTACTCACCTCTTATTACGTGAACGTTCATTTCATCATATGCCAATGCACTTGGCCATTTAGTGTATCTTACACTCATACTTAACCCTTCTAGGGTTCATCATTTCATTACATACTTCTTAGATTCACTTACTTTGAACGTATGTTAGACTTATGCGTCTATACATTCAAGTCATGACACTTCATTCATATTTCGTCTAAGATTATGTGATACAAGACTTATGCATCTTGTATATGTGCCAAGATCTTGATTTCGATCTAAGTATGTGGCATTATTCTCGGATATTTTATTCACGTATGACTTATGTATCAATACGGAAGCTTGAGCAAGGAAACCCAAGTCTTGAATCAATTGGATATCATTTATATTTTTAATTGATTTTATTCTAATATTCATAACATTATGACTCTAAGTTAAATCACAAAATTAACATTGAAGTATTAATTTTCTCCTTAGTAATAATCCTAATTTGGCCGAAGGGTTGTGGGTTCGAACCCCCACAACCCCTTTTTAATTTTTATTAACTTCATCTTGCCCAATTTCGCCTAAACCAAGAGGTTGTGGGATCAAACCCCCACAGCCTCTTTTATTTTGTTCTTTAATTCGCCTAAGTAGGGAGGTTGTGGGTTCGAACCCCCACAGCCTCCTTACTTTTAATTAATTTTCGCTAGGGGCTGTGAGGTGGTGGGTTCGAACCCCCACAGCCCCATATATATTTTTTTAATTTTTTTTTCGCTAAGTTGAGAGCATGGACAGTGAGGTCGTGGGATCGAACCCCCACAGCCTCACTTGTTTTTAATACTTATTTTCGCCCCCTCTATTCCCAGCCTTGAGGTCGTGGGTTCGATTCCCACGCCTCACATCCTTTTCTTTTTATTTTATTTTATGTTCTTCTTGAGTTCTGACCGAGGGGTGGTGGGTTCGAATCCCACTCCCCTCATTTATTTTACTCATTCATCCCTCCGCCTGCACCCAGGATCAAAACCCCAACCCTCACCCATTTCCGTGGATTATTTCGCCCAAGGATGAGGTCACGGGTTCAATTCCTAGTGGCCTCATTCTTTTATTTTATATTAAATTTCCAGATTCTTATGCATTAACATTTACCTAAAACTAACTTGTAAAATGCTGGAAATTTTAGTCACTTTCTAACTCATAACATCAATGCATTACTTAGTTCAAGGTTACATTCATGGATCCGTTTTAACGTATTTTTAAGTGCATCATTCATAGAATTAATTGGCTATAGGATTCTTATTCAAATCAGCCACATTTCCTTTTTATGAACATCACGATCTTCGTGAGTTTGTGTACGTAAATTAACAACCACAACATTAACAATTTAGAGCATCAAGGCCGAGACCCTTGTCATGGTCACACACTTGCACACAATTACACATAATTCTGAACACATACATGGGTTGTCATTTTCGTAATTTAACGTACATTCAACACATTCACATTCAGCACAAACATCACACATTCCTAAGTCTACCAGCATTCATACCAACCTACGAATTCGTTGGGAGCTAATGACAGGGACATGCAACGGGGAAAACAATCCTAGTTTTTGAGCCGAATATTCTGAATCCTAGGGGTCTCTTGGGAAAAGGACCAAGAGTAAGAAGACCCATACCTTAATTTCCTTGTTCAACCACGAAATTGCTGCCCAAAATCCTCTCCACAAATCAGTCCAAGCTTCCTCAATCTTCCACACTACCCGACAACAACTTCTCTTAGCTTTATCGTTTTGGTTACTTTGTTTTTTTTAAAATTTCGTGTGAGTTCTTCAAGTGTGAAGAACTCTTGATATATTTTCAGTTCTTCACCTTAGTTTTGCAGAGAATAATCGTGAAAGAGAAGAGAGATGTTGACGTGAGAGAAGGAAAGAGTTAAACGTGCAAGGTAGTTTAGGCTTAGGTAAGGACTTAGTCAACTAGGACTCTTTCAAACTTTAAATAAAAATCTGATTTTTTTTCTTTTTCCTAAATCAGCTAATATTTATTATTTAATTAAATTAATTTATCAAATTAAATAAAATCAAGTTAAATCCTTGCTTCTAGTGGGGCTCCAACCCGAGTGACTCCCATTTGCGAAAATGGGTCATTTCGGGTTGCCCCACCCGAATTGCTTTATTTAATTAAATTAATTTATTAAATAATTAATTCCTCAGGGTAATTACAATATTACCCTTGGCTTGGAAAAGACCATTTTACCCTTGGACCCTCAAAACTTAAAATTTCTTCTTTTGAGTTCGGTAAAAACGCTTTCGATTAAATCTTCGTTTTCGTGAGCCTCACATGGTTGGTTCCAACCTTTCCAAGCTCAATTAACTCCCCAAGTTAGTTGGCTTGGTCGTAGTAAGGGTTCTGAGGTCTGGTTCTACGCGTATCAGCCCGTGTGGACCTTGGTGTAATCGCAAGCATTCTTGAAAACCTAAGTCTTGATCCTATTCATTTTTAGGGTTGTTACACGAATGACTGAAATTTTAAGGGATTTTTGTAAAATAGAAAAGAGTAGGGATAGAATATAATTTAGGATCTTACATTATGGGATTTAAGTAAGTTATACTATATATATATATATATACTATATATATATATATATATATATATATATATATATATATATATATATATATATATATATATATATATATATATATATATATATATATATATATATATATATATAATGAGGCCCAAAACAATCACTTAAAAAGGATTGGATGAATTGGCTAAATTTGACTAGGTATGTAAATAGAGAATCAATTAACAATTTAGCCAATTTGAGTTTAGTTTAGGCAATTTGACTCAAATTCAAAAAGGACGAATTAATATGGATTAATTAACGAGCTTCTTAAACTTGACGATATAAAATAATTAATTTCAATGGCAAAATAATTAATTTAGTTACAAACTAATTAACTTGAAATATAACTATAACTCAGCTAAACTACTAAACCAAATATTTAAGAAAAACTAAATTCTTATTTTTAGACGATTTTCAAATATTAATATAATAAATATATATAAAATTATATATAACATATAAATTATTTTTAAAATTATAGAAAAAAATGACAAAATTACTTAAAATGACTTAAAAATATTTAAAATTTTATAAAGTCAATTATTTCAAATCGTTTGAAATTCAAGAAACTCGACAACTAATTTATATTGTGGGAGGCTGAAATTGGGTGTCAACATTGTGAAATCGACCTAGTGTGCCTTCATGTGTTTAAAGGGGTTTAAAGAGTTGGATAAAAGCCAAATTTGGTGAAACGGTTTAGAATTCATATTAGAGTGTGTTTAGGGTCGAAACGTCCGGGTACGACTCCCCAAGGATCACCCTAAGGGCCCTCAAGGAGGACCCAACATTTGACCCTAAAAAAGTGTCAAAACAGTGTGCCATTGACGAAGCAAACGTCCAGTCGTGGATGGGAGAACGCCCACCGATGGTGCTCGTTGGTTGACATTTAGAAATTTCACCAAAAACTCCTAGAAACAGGTCTCTAAACCAAACCACGATGACCAGTACTGTCCATGGTCTGGTCGACGTCCCGTGGACGAAAATCCGTCGTTTGGGACCCTGTTTCACTGTCTCTTCACTGTTAAGTTAGGGAATTTAGTTAACTGATTAATTAATTAATTAATTGTTACGGTCAATTATAATTAATTATTTTAGGACTATATATAAGCACCCTAAGTCATTAAAATAACTTAAACCCTCATCATTTCCAAAACCCAATTAGCTCTCACTTCTCTCTACTTTCTCTCACTACCCCAAAGACCCCCACTGATGAACAAGGTCAAGCTTCACTAGGGCTTCAAGATAAAGTTTTTTTTCTTCAATTCTCTAAGAATTGACAAGGTATGGAAGCTATTCACTCTTGGGATCATTTTCCCCAAGAGGCTCTTCAAAGATTTGATTTCAATGTTCTTCAAAACTATGGTTTTCATCCAATTTCGTGGGTTATCTTTCAAATTGATTTAATGTGATATTTATTTGATTTATGTTGATAGATTATGATTGTTTATTAGTGTATTGTTGTAGTTCCTTAGACTGTGACCTTATTTCTCTAAAAGATCCATGAATGACCCATTTTTCCTAACCCTAACTATGAATTAGGTTGATAGATGATTATAGATATGTAATTGGATGTGTTATTGCTTAAGTTAATATTATATGATGATGGTGATTGTATATTTGGATCAATTTTGTGGAATTGAGGGTGATAAATTGAAGGAGATTCTTGGAAGCCATTGGTAAGACTTTCAAGATCATGATTTCTTTACTTAAATTATGTTGGTCTATTCTTGATGATGATGTTCAATTGAAATATGAATATGTGAATAAAATAGGAAGATGATGATATGATTAATATGATAGCATGTTATGAATATGTTGAATGTGAGATCATCATAGGGGTATGATCATGCAAGGTTGAAAGTGATTCTCTTGTGTACATTATTATTATGACTATGATGTGATGATCTCACTAAATGTTGGGTTGTGGTGAAAGGAAGTTCTCATTCTAAACCTAAGATCTATGATCATGATTATACAAGTGGTTAGTCTCCAAAGGCCTATACTATAAATTGATGTTAAGGATTGCTTAAAGACTTCTCAAAATGGGAATTTAGCTTAGCACCGGGCGAACTAGATATGAGAGGTGTCCCTTCTCAAGAGGGAAGGTAGGTTCACTATCGTTCTCATGAGATGGAGACTAGAATGCAAATGTGCATAAAAGAGTTTCTAGAAAATCTCCTAGTCCTTAACTATGTGCCCCCATAGGAAGACTAGCTAGTGGATCCACCTAGATGCTATATTCATGTATGATTCTATCTTGGCAAGTAGAGCACCTTCTTTCGGTGTAGGGTTTTATGACACCGGATTTCATATTTAGCTCACATGGTCTATTGTCGGTTTTGGAGAATGTTCCCTTATGTAAAATAAATGACTGAATGAAAGTAATAAAGATGGACACTAACTAGGATGACTTAACGGGTACTACTTAGTGTAGGTAAGAGTATGGAACTTTACCTATGCATTGCACAAGTTGGCTTGAGAGGAGTCCTAGGAGGAGTTCTTATGTTCTTATGTTATGAATGAAATCCATAATGTTGTTCTATATAATGTTGCTCTTATATGATGTTGGTTTCATTTGATGAACGTGACATTGGTCTAAATTGCTATGTAAAATGATGACTACACATGATGTGATGTTATAAGAGGTAAATGCATTACTTATGGTCTCTTTACTAGTTTATTTGATTTATGTGGGGTTATGGGACTTCACATGAACATTGCACTTGTAGGTTTGGGTTGGGATTGTTAGTAAAGGTCTTGTATGCTTTGATGATATGAACTCTAGAACATGAAATGGTAATATGACTTTATGATGATGTTATTATTGTATATGAATATGAACATGCCTTAATGTTGTTGTGATTATTGACTTTTATATGCTCTTGTGTGTGCATAAAGGCTTTCAAAGTGACTTAGCATGTTTTTAAAGAAAATGACCCATTGTGCATGCTTTCAATGGTTTTACTTGTATATGTTTCCATACTTGGTACATGTTGTTTGTACAAACCCATATTCTCTCTATTTCTACAATAATGTAGGTTCGGGACATTGAAGAGCTTCAAGGCAATTTTTAAGGAAGACTTGAATAGTACCCAAGTTGTTGGTGAGTCCTCAAGTCCGAGGATGATGCCATTATTCTAGCTTTACTCTTTGACTATGTCTAAGTCAATGTTCATTTTCTATCTTCGAGACTTTGTTGTAAGTTCTATATGAGACATATTATAATAGTGTAAGGGTTATGTCCCAAATCTTACGCTTCTGTAATATATGGTTATCTGTGAGACAATATTAGACTATATTGATGAATATTGACTATGTTTTTAAACGAGAAGTCTATGTAAACTTCATATATGGATAACTGAGAAGTCTATGTTTACTTCATATATAAAGTTTTTAATTTTCCTCATTTTCTCTACCTATGATATTCAATTATGTATGCTAAGGGCTAGTCTAAGGCCTCTTCGAGGATGAAGACGCCGGTTATGTCTAGGGGGTGCTCCCCGGTCGTGACAACAATACTCAAAATTCTCAAAACTTCAGAGCTAGACCTGTGTATTTGTAAGGTAGTAAGGCACAAGGGGGTACTAAGACTCTTGCATGTGCCAAGTGTGGTAGGATCCACTCAAGGGTGTGTCGTGATGGCTTCACTAATTGCTTCAAGTGTGGATAGAATGGTCATTTTATTAGAGAGTGTCGTAAAAAAGGCAGAGAAATGGTAAAGAGGGCAATAGAGCCCAGTTTTCATCAGTTGCTCTACAAGACAGGGTTGCACCTAGAGGGGCTAGTTCTGGTACTAGCGGAGGAACAAACCATTTCTATGCTCTCAACAATCGCCAAGAGCAAAAGGATTCGCCAGATGGTGTCACTGGTATGATCCAAGTCTTTGACTTCACAGTTTATGCTTTGCTAGATCTACGAGCGAGTTTGTTATTTGTAACTCCTTATGTTTCTAGAGTTTTGATATTATTACTGAGAAACTTAGTGAACCATTGAATATTCCTACACCCGTTGTGAGTCCATTCTAGTAGAGAGAGTATATCATGATTATCCCGTTCCCATTAATCACAAGAGTACCATGCTTGATTTTAATTGAGTTAGACGTGGTAGACTTTGACGTCATTCTTGGTATGGACTGGTTTCATGCCTTATATGCCTATGTTGATTGTAGAACTCGAGAAGTCAAGTTTCAGTTCTAAATGAACCAGTCTTAGAGTGGAAAAGCAGTTCAGCAGTGCCTAAGGGTCATTTCATTTCGTACCTTAAGGTAAGAAAGTTAGTTTCTAAGAGGTGTGCCTATCACTTAGTCCGAGTTAATGACTCAAGTGCTAAGGTACCTCCTATCCAGTCAGTTCCAGTAGTAAAAGAGTTTTAAGTCTTCCAAGATGATCTACCTAGAGTTCTTGTAACACTCCGAAAGTTCCATGACTTAGTCTAGAGACTCACTTGATGAACTAAGCGCTAAAAAAATGTTTCAAGCTTAAAAAAATGTAATAATCTTAATTAGGAAGTGTTAGAGTATAAACGTCAAGAAACGACCACGACATTCGGAGACTAGTGAAATTGAGATAGTGTGCCTTGGTGTGTTTCAAGGGGTTTAAAGAGTCGGAAAAAGGTCAAATTTAGTGAAAAGGTCGGGAATACTTATGAGAGTGTGTTTAGCTTTGAAATGTACGGGTACGACTCCCCAAGGACCACCCTAAGGGTCCTTGAGTAGGACCCAACATTTGTCCCCAAAACTGTCTATTTGGCAGTGTGCAACCACGAGGACAAACGACGAGGCGTCATTTGAACGACGCTCCATCATTTGGTGTCGTTGGTTGACACTTAGACAAATCCCAAAAAAGCTCCAAAACCACGGACGACCAGTACATTATGTGGTCTTCTTGAAGGAGCGTCGATGGGGTTCCGTCATTTGGAACCCTACTTCACTATCCAAAAACGATTGGCTTAAGAGTTATTAGGTAATTAATTAATAAATTAATTAAGGGTTAGGAACAGTTAAAATAAGTTAGTTTAGGACTATAAAAGGGTTATAACACACTAAATTAACCTAACACCTCATTATTTTCTAAAACCCAAATCACTCTAACTTCTCTCTAGTTTCTCTCTCCCCAAACTCAAACCTCCATTGAAGGAATACTAGAGCTTCAAGAAGAGGAAGAATTCACCAAGGAATCCAACTCAAATTCGTGGTAATCATCCCTAAGGTATGGTTTCTTTCACTCTTGGGATTCCTTTCCCCTAGAGGTCCTTTCAAAGAGATTTTGAAACTTCCCCAAGACTAGGGTTTCAATCTATAAATGGGTCCTCTTTTCAAACCGAAATTGTTATTCAATTGTGATGAATTGTGATTTTTGGTTGTTGATTAACCATGTCATTATGGCTAATTTTTTGTAATCACTTGAGATTTCCCCTTGGACCCTTGTTCTTCCCTAAACTCATTATACCTTGAAATTTATATGGCAATTGTGGAAGATGACGAGTATATGGATTATGTAGAATGATAATTTATATGTATTACTTCTTGAATTTATCTTGTTTATGTATTGGTTATGTATTCTTTGGTAATGGAAGTATGAAGTCCATGAAAGGGCAAGAAGGTATGAATGTTGGTTCTTCTTGAATTCAATTATGAAAGATGAGTTACTTAGATAGTAATGTTTCTATGTATAATGTGTGGTTGTGGTGTTGATAACAAGCATTCCTCATCCTTAACCCTAGACACCTAAATTTGTTATGAAGTATGTATGCATGTTATGATATGATTATTATATGATTGAAAGTTGTTTCTCATGATTATAATAAAGTGTTAAGTGAAAGGTTTACTCACTTGTTAGTGGTTTCTAAAATGAAAGTATTGTTCTCACTTATGATTATATATGAGCCATTATGATAAGATGTTTACATAGGGGTATACTAAAGACTAATGTGAACTTGTATGATAAATAAAGATGATTACTAAAGGGAATCAATGGTTAGCACCGAAAGGGCATGTAAATAAAATGGGAGTCTCACGTTTAGTCAGTCCGGCTCCCCACATGGGTTTCCTCATGTGTAGCAAGTCCGGATTCCCAAGTTATGTGTTATCTCATGAGATGGAAACCCCCACGTTTAGCAAGTTAGGGTTTCTAGTAACAACCTCCTTGACCCTTAACTATTTTCCAACATAGGACTCTAGCTTAATGGATCCACCTAGAAAGTTATGTACGAAAGGTTATACCATATGCAAGTGTTAACCCTCTCTTTTAGGTGTGGAAGTAGAACACCAGATTCCATGTAGCTCACATGGTATAATGTCGGTTATTGCACTTCTTTCCCTAATGTAAAAGTAAATGAACCAGTTAAGTGTATGAACTCTTATTAGGGCTTTTCTTAAAGGTTTCTACATAGTGTGAGGGAGAGTATGGGACTTCTCTTACATATTGCACTTGTAGGATCCTAAGGGATGGTCCTAGTAGTGTTCTTTTATGATTAAGTCGATTATAGGTTATGTATGTCAATTTATATATGACCTTTATTAAATAAAGCATGTCATGATGAAATATGAGGTTATGTTATATGTATGAAGTAGGTGACTTAATGTGATACTTAGCTTTGGATAGGGTTATGTGATTCTATTCTTTCCATTGAACAAGTATTGCTTGGGTTTCTTATATGTTAGGTTGATATTATATTGGGTTGACTTGTGATGTTACACTATTTGTGCATGTTAAGGTTATTTGACATTAAGCATGGTTTTGACTAAAATGTGCCTTTTCTCATGCATTGATAATTTTGTGCATAGAAGTCATACTTAGTACATGTGGTTTGAAGTACTAATACATATTTTCTTCCATATTCCCCAACAATGTAGGTTCAGATCATTTAAGACCTTCATGGCCATTTACAAGGAAGACTTGGATATTTTCCCAAGTTGTTGGTGAGTCCTCATGTCCGAGGATAATGCCACTTTTTTAGCCTTATTAGTATTGACTATGTCAAAGACAATTGTTCTTTCCTTATCTTTTGAGACTTATTGTAAGCCTTTATGAGGCATAGTTTAATAGTGTAAGGGCTATACCAAATCATATACTTATATAATAGATGGTTTATGTGTGAGACAATATTAGACTACTTTAATGAATTGACTATGTAAACGAGAAGTCTATGTATACTTCATATATGATAAATGAGAAGTCTAATTATACTTCATATGTAAAACGTTTTAAATTTACCGCATTTTCTCTACCTATGGTATGCAATGATGAATGATAAGGGCTAGTCTATGGCCTCTTCGAGGACGAAGATACCGGTTAAGTCTAGGGGGTGCTCACGATCGTGACAGTTCCTCTTCAGAGAGAGATAGACTTCGGTATAGATTTTTTTCCAGATACTCGAACTATATCTATTCCTCCATATAGAATGGCACCAATAGAGTTAAAAGAGTTAAAATAGGATTTGAATGATCTTTTAGATAAGGGATTTAGTCGACCAAGTGTCTCACCTTGGGGCGCTCTAGTCTTGTTTGTAAGAAAGAAGGATGGATCCCTTAGGATGTGTATAGATTACCGTCAATTGAACAAGGTCACCATCAATAATAAGTATCCTGTTCCAAGAATTGATGATCTTCTTTGTCACCTTCAAGGTGCTTCCTGTTTCTCAAAAATTGACCTCAGATCAGGCTACCATCAGTTAAGAGTAAGGCAATGTTATATTCCAAAGACAACTTTTAGAACTTGATATGGTCATTATAAGTTTTTTGTCATGTTTTTTCGTTTGACTAATGCACCAGCAGCGTTTATGGACCTTATGAATAGAGTCTTCAAACCTTATTTAGATACGTTTGTTAGCGTCTTCATTGACGACACACTAATCTATTCAAGGAATAAAGACGGTCATGCTAGTCATCTCAGAATAGTTCTTCACACTTTGAAAGACATAGAATTGTATGTCAAGTTCTCTAAGTGTGTGTTTTGGCGTGATTCTGTTGAGATCTTGGGCCACGTAGTTTCCGATGATGGTATTAAGTGATACACAGAAAATTGAGGCAGTGCAGAATTAGACTAGACCTAGCTCTCTGACTGATATTAGGAGTTTCTTGGGTTTGGCTAGCTATTAGAGAAGATTTGTAGAGGGTTTATCGTCTGTTTTGTCTCTTTTGAAAAATTTGACTCAGAAAATAGTGAAGTTTCAATGGTCTGAAGCTTGTGAGAAAAGCTCTCAGGAATTGAAGAAAAGATTGAATACCGCCCCTGTTTTGACTTTACCAGAAGGTTTTCAAGGTTTTGTGGTGTATTGTGATGCATCTAGAGTTGGTTTGGGTTGTGTTCTTATACAGAATGGCAAAGTTATAGCTTATGCCTCTACACAGTTGAAATTTCATGAGAAGAATTACCCAACACATGACTTAGAGTTGGCTGCAGTAGTTTTTGCCTTGAAGATATGGCGTCACTATTTGTATGGTATTCATGTTTATGTATTCGCCGATCACAAGAGCCTGCAATATCTGTTCACTCAGAGGAAGCTTAATCTCACACAAAAAAAGATGGTTAGAGTTGCTCAAGAAATATGACATGAGTATTTTTTTACCACCCAGGTAAGGCCAATGGTGTTGTTGATGCCTTGATAAGGTTGTCTATGGTTAGTACCGCCCTTGAGGAAGAGAAGAAAGAACTAGCAAAAGATGTGCATAAACTTGTATGCTTAGAAGTCCGACTAATGGATTCCATGTAAGGAGGAATAGTGGTGAGGAATGCATATGAATCATCATTAGTGTCAGAAGTGAAAGGAAAGCAAGACCAAGATCCCATTTTTCTTGAATTGAAGGCAAATGTTCATAAGTAAAGATATTAGCTTTTGAACAAGGGAGAGATGGTATATTGAGGTTCCAAGGTAGATTGTGTGTACCAATGGTGGATCGACTCCAAGAGAGCATCATGCAGGAAGCTCATAGCTCCAGATATTCCATTCATCCGTGTTGTACAAAGATATATCGTGACTTTCGAGAAGTGTATTGGTTGAATAGCATGAAGAAGAGCATTGTTGAATTTGTTGCTAAGTGTCAAAATTGTCAGCTAGTGAAAGTTAAGCACCAAAGGCCTGGTGGTTTGGCTCAAAATATAGAACTTCCAAAATGGAAGTGGGAGATGATAAATATGGATTTTATCACAGGTTTACCAAGGTCTCACAGGCAACATGATTCTATTTGGATGATTGTTGACAGAATGACAAAATTAGCCCACATTTTGCCGGTAAAGACTACCCATTCAGCAGAGGATTATGCCAGGCTAAATATTTACGAGGTGGTAAGACTTCATAGGGTTCCAATCTCCATTATTTCATATAGAGATGCACAATTAACTGCATGATTCCGGAAATATTTTCAGAATGGTTTGGGTTCAAAGGTTAACTTGAGTACTGCCTTTCATCCTCAGACAGATGGGCTAGAAGAACGTACCATTAAGACATTGGAAGATATGTTAAGGGCTTGTGTGATTGATTTCAAAGGGAATTGGGATGATCACCTACCTCTCATTGAGTTTGCTTACAACAACAGTGACCACTATAGCATCTGAATGGCCCCTTATGAAGCTCTTTATGGGAGAAGATTCAGATATCATATTGGATGGTTTGAAGTTGGTGAAGTAAGGTTGATAGGACTAGATTTAGTTCACAAAGCTATGGAGAAGGTGAAGGTGATTCACGAGAGGTGGAAAATGGCGCAGAGTCGTCAAAAATTCTACATTGATGTTAGGAGAAGGCCGTTAGAGTTAGAAGAAGATCATTGGGTATACCTAAAATTTTCACTCATGCAAGGTGTTATGAGGTTTGGTAAGAAGGGGAAACCTAACCCCCGATATATTGTATCTTATAGAATATCCAGGAAAATTGGCAATGTAGCTTTTGAGTTGGAGCTACCACAAGCGTTAACGGTGGTTCATACGGTATTTTACATCTCTATGTTGAAGAAGTGCATGGGTGATCCATCATTGATCATGCCAACTGAAAATATCGGGATCCAGGACAGTCTATCTTATGAGGAGATTCCTTTTTAGATTCTAGATCGCCAAGTTTGCAAATTGAGAACAAAAGAAATAGCTACAGTCAAAGTCATGTAAAGGAACCAATTTGTTGAGGAATCTACTTGGGAAGCCGAAGAGGATATGAAGAAGTGATATCCACATCTCTTTGAATCTGGAGAAAATGTATATCAAGGTACTGATTTTCTTCTTAGTACTATCTAAATTATGAGTAAGCATGTTGTTTGTTTGCATTCACTTGTTGGGTGTTTGAAATAGATGTTACCACCCTTAGCATTGTAAGGGTAATCTCTTTTGAGGATGAATGTTCCCAAAGGGGGTATGTTGTAACATCTCGCAACTAGATAGAACTAGAAGGAAGGTTAAAATCTGGAATAGTTAATTTTGGAAAGTGTAAGGAAATCTGGAAAATTTTAAGGAAACTGTGTTTTTGGTCATTTTTAGACGACCATAACTTCTAGCTCAAGATGATTTAGAGGTACTTCCAAATATGGTTGGAACGATATTTCCAACGCCACAAAGTTTGCGCAATTTTGAGTTTGTATGAGTGAGTTATTCCTTTTGGATGTTGGGCTGTTGGATTAAGGAAATGTCCAAATACGAGATTTTAAAGGGTATTTTAGTCTTTTCAGTACCCTATTATTTTAATCCGATTTTAGGAGTTCAATAGGGGCAAAGACTGAACTTAGTCAATTTTAGAATTTGGGATTTTCACGCTAGGGATAAAGAGAAAGGAAAAGAGAAAGGAAGAAGGGAATAAGGGCAAATACATCAAAATTGACCAAGAACGTTGGTGTTTTTGCCAAAGGAGTGCTTCTACCATGTATGTTAGGCTTTCATAATGTTGGGATTGTTCTCCCATATGCCAAGCATATTATTTCAGTTTTGATTCGTCCTAAAAGCATTAGAATATTGATATCTTGATACACATTCTTGAATTCATGTGTTGTTATTCAATTAGCCTGAATTCGGAAGTTTTGAATCTTTTATGTCGCGTTATAGGGTCATTTCGGTTTAGGTTCTTAGGTATATTTGTTTGGTATCTCTATCTAAAAGTAATTTTAAAAAAAGAACCTACTTTAGGTGAATTGGGGAAGAAAAATGAAGAAGAAATTTCGATTGGCGAAATTTGAGGGTGGCCGCATCTTGCACCTAGTGCCCTATTTTGAAATTTTAAGTTCCGTGTCGCGAAGTTGACACGAGTTGTTCTGACTCAAAAAGAAGTTTTCGGAACCAAAACTTAAATATGCCTCCGTGTCGCGGACCGACCTCCAAATCTTGAATTTTGGTCTTTTCTCATGTTTAGCTATCTAAAATCATTCCTAAACATCATGAGATCATTCCAAACACAAATCTTAATCCTTGAATCCTTAATTTAATTCAAGGACGAGTTAAGAGTCAAGTCAAGAGCACATAAGAATCAAAATCAAGAGAAGTCGAGAGTCAAGTAAGAGATGTTCATTTCAAGTTTGCATAAGTCTTTTACAAACATTTTAACTTTGTTTTAATACTTGAGTTTTGAGTTCAGTAAAGAGTAAAGTCGAAGTTCTTTCTTCAAAGAAGTATATGGGGTCCCAAAAAGGTTTTAAAGAAATATTTTCACATTTAAACAAGAACGGAAACTGAGATTTCCAAAGAGCCTCCGAGCTAGTTTTTCAAAAAAGAGTAATAGCCTTCTAAATGAAGCAAGCAGGGAAACTGAGATTTCCAAGATAGCATTTGAGCTATGTTTTTAGCACTAATCTCAAATCACAGAAGAAGTACGTTTTTAAAACATAAGAGCCAGTATATTTTGGGAGTAGTATTGAGCACTGAATTGGGGACGAGCATGAGTTCAGATAACTCACGTCTCCATAAAACCATGTAGCCACCATAGGTAGAAAAGGATCATACTTTTTAGATGAACCCTTTTCGCATAGAGTAGTGGATCCATTAGGCAGTTCACGTCCTATGCCTTTGGTCGGGTATTGGATGCCTGGCAGCGTGAGGAAGATTGATGTAACATCACTGTAGCTCTTATGTGATGGTTGTCGCTTAGAGAAACTCCCATTGAAGTATTGTATTTATATATTTATATTATTTTATTTGTATTTTTACATGCATCTCAGAGTTAATCGTATATTTGCATACGCACAGAGTTGATATCATGCTTTCTTAAACAACTTTTCTTTATAATGCACTTGCTTTTAAACTGATTTATATTGAAATGAGTTCAGTTATGTTGAGTTGAGCTGAGCCGGGTAAGTTCTTCTGTTTCTTTTAGATTCTTCCAAGCCTATTTTGTTTTAGCATTCCAACTCACATACTCTTACATTCGATGTACTGATTTTAGTTGGCCTAAATCATCTTATGATGCAGACACATGTAACAAGGATCAGCAAGCAGTGCATCGTTGATCCAGTAAGCACTCCAGAGTCGGTTGGTGAGCCTCCTAGCATACTGGAGAACTCCTTTTTATTTTTTCCAATTATATATTAGTTCATTAAGATGTTGTGAGGCTTGTCCCAATGTCCATCTCAATTGTTTTGGAGGCTTCATAGATAGTCAGACAGTTAGTTATGAGTCTTTTAGCTTTGTATTCCAGATTTTTTGCTATGAGACTTGAGTAGCCATTTTGGCCAGTTGAATGTTTCTTTTAAGACATTCTAATTTTATTTCACAAGTTCTTTATTTAGATTATTCTTGTGTTTTAAAGTCTTCCGCAGAGTAACTAAACCAGGCCAAGGGTTCTTTCCAGGCCAGCAATGGTTCTCGAGTTCCGGCAACGCCCAGGGTGTAGGCTCGGGGCATGACATGTATGGTCATTTAGGTTTAGTAACATTTATCCTCATAAGATGTGGTGCTCATAACACATCCTTTTTACTTCCTTCATTATTTTCTCTTATGCTCATAATTCATCCCATTATTCACTTTCCATGGACTGTTCGGAAAAGCCCCATTTCTGTTTGTATTTTCATAACTTATTCCATGACTTTCTCTTTCTCATTCTTTTCTTCTCTTTTTCTCTTTCTTTCTCTTTTTTTGTATGGAATGAGGCTTTTTTTGCACTCTTTGACTTGTCTTTTATTTTTACCACACGCCCAACTTAGGCTTTTTTGCTAAGTTGGCTATTCAATCAACCAAAAATCAAGAGGATCATGAGTAGAAGGTTAAGAGAGGTGATGTTTTAATCAAGTTTCATCCAAATAAAGTTAAGGCTCAAGGGGATCACCCCTGGATTGAAGAGCATAAAAACGATTTTTCTTTGGGGCATTGGAGTTTGATCCACTTGGAGGAGATTGCTTGGCCTCTATTCTTTTGGACGCGAGTGTTGGACAATCTTTCATGTTGTGTCCCATCTTCCCACAACCAAAACACCCATCGATGCCAACTAGGCACTTACCATCATGTTTTCTTCCACATTTTTCACAATAAGGCCTAGCCACATAAGAACCACTAGTACTATTACCTCCTTGAGGTTTAGGGTTGGAAACCTTATCCTTGTTGACCATTTGAGAACTAGAGAAAACCTTAGTTGGAAAACATTTGTCTAAACCTTGGTCGACCTTGTCCATCGGACCTAGTTCCCATCACCCGTCCTAGCTCTTTTCACCTCCCTATTCTTTTCCATGAGTTTCTCCTTCTCAATTTATTGTGCATAGACCATGAGACGAGAAATTTACATGTCACCTATGAGCATGGTGGTATAATACTCTTTCACCACCATACCAGATATACCTATCACAAACTTATTCATATTAGCCCTCGAATCCACAACTATAGATGAAGCATACTTAGACAACTTAGTGAACATTAGGGCATAATCCTTCAAACTCATACTTCCTTGACGTAGGTTAATGAACTCTTGCATCTTTGCTTCCCTCAAATCTAGGGTAAAGAATCTATCAAGAAACTATGATTTAAACATTTCCACTCAATCGGTCCTGCTCTTAGGGGTCTTTCACCCTTGCATTGATCATACCATACTTGAGCCACATTTTTTCGTTTGTAGGCGGGTAACTCCACCTTCTCTTCGAAAGATACCCCATAATAGAAAGAACTTTATAAACCTCGTCGATGAACCTTTGAGGATACTCTTCCACTTTGGAGCCATGAAATTGTGAAGGTTTTATTCTAGCAAAATCTCCAACCCTTGAACCAACCAAAGTCACATTAGAATTCACCATACACTACAACTTCTCTCTTGGCTTGAGGCACCAAAGCTTGGGCCAACATTTGAAAAGCTTACCTAACCTCCATATTTGACATAACCAGAGGATAAATCGGAGCTTAAGGAGGAGCTCTTTGATTCTCATTGCCCTCTTCCTTCCTTGTAGCATTATCCATCCGCGTACTTATATCCTGAGACACAAGAGAAGGATTAGGAAAGAGAAATCTTCTAAAATTAAAATCTAAGGAATAACTTAAGAGTAATGAAGAAGTGAAATTTTCTAAACATCTTGTAGCCTCTCATTTATAAGTGTGGCGCGCTTCACACTCATGAATAAGAATCTACTAGACGCGGATTATGAGACATTATCTTGGAATCATTCTATACCTAGTGCTCTGCTTACCAAGTTTGTCACGACCCAGGGGTACCCCTAGATGTAACAAGGCACATAGAACCCTGAAAGGCTCCATGTAAGCCACTTAGAATATCATAATATAAGCAATAGAACAGTTAGATTAAAAATGCATTTCAAGACAAAAAAATCATTTAAAGAAAAGAGAAATTCTACACTCTTAGTCTATACATAGACATCTATTACAATATTCGAATAAGAATAATGGCACACCCCATACACCATAGTCTGAAAAAGAAATACAAGAAATGAAATACGATGAGATAATTTCCATCCTCAAATCATGAGGACTCACCAACAAACTAGGAGAATAAGCAAATCCAAGCTTTTATCCACAACGATTAGCACCTTGAGAACCGGACCTACACTTGCGAAAAATGTAGGAAATGTAGGCGTTAGTATAAAAATGCACTAACCGAACCTACACTTGGGAAAATGTAGGGAAAGTAGGTGTTAGTACAAAAATGCACTAAGTATGATAGTCATGCATAAAAACATTGGAAACATGCTAAAATGGACATTTTATTTGAATGCATGCAAATTTACTAAGTTTGAACATCATCATGAAAATAGTGGAAAAGCATAAGTTATAACCATAGTCAACATTTAGATCATCATTACATAAGTGGAACATATCATAAATGCCCTCAAAGCATACTTGTGCAATGCATGAATAAGAACTCATAATCTCACCCATGCTAAGTAAAGCTTCTTAAGTAACCATAGTTCATAATTCATATTCTTGTTCATATTATTGTCATAGTGGGAATAAGCCTTAACCTCCATAGACCATGTGAGCTAACATGGAATCCGATGACTCTCTCACCAAAAAGGGTTGCTCTACTTTCCTGAGGTAGAATCATACTCTTAGCTTAGGTGGATCCACTAGCTAAATAACCTATGAGGGCACATAGTTTATGGGATAAACAAATTGCTATTAGACACCCAACCTTTACTAATGGGAGAGCTTCCATCTCATGAGACCTCTTCTAGAAACCCAACCTCTACTAGTAAGAGATCTTCCATCTCATTGTCAATATACACTCGGTGCTGAGCGTTAATTCCCATGGAGTACATATTAAGTCTTAACTTAAGTTCATATTCATGGAAGAATGTCTTGACACTCAATCCAACATAATTCATAAGATAGCTCTTTAGATCATGCGTGAGAATAACCTTTCACCATCCATGCCTACATATAGATTCAATAGGTGAGAAAGCCTTTCAACCCTAGAACTATCATATTGTGAGAAAACCTTTCATATCATATCATATTGATGCATAAGTGTTTATATAAGATTAACCTTTCAACATCACAACAACTAGATCATAATCATAATCACTTTACTCTCAAACTTATCTTAAATCATATATTTAACTTCAAAAAATCATGCATAATATCATAATTTGTCTTTCAAGCATCAAAGCTCATACTGAGTCAACACATCTAGAATTCACTAAATAAGACAGGAATATTAACATAATTCAAGTAGTCCAATTACTACAAACATAATCTCATAATATTCTTCTTTCATCCACAAATCCACATCACAAGATCATAATTTTGGAATAGGGTGATTTCATGGGTTCTTGGGGATTTCAACATAAAACATATTAAATCATCAATTTAATCACAATATAAAGTAATTCAAGCATTAGAATTGTTTTTGAAAGGAACCCATGGTTTTGAAATTAAACCCTAGCTTTTAGGGATTTTTATTTTTGAAATTGGGGTTTTGAAGGGTCTCCATGGATGAATTCTATCCGTGGATGAAGAGCTATCATAAACTTCATAAGGTGAACAAGATGCTTCTGAACTCCTACCAAAGGTTGGAGAAATTCGGATGAATTTGTTTCATTGTTGAACCATGCAAGGAAAATGACTAAGGGGTGAGGGAATTATGTCCAAGCCTCATAGAAATTGACATGTCAAAAAGGTTGATCACTATTCGGGGCAAAGATGTTGATTATGGGCCAGAAGAACTCAATGCATTTTATGGATTGCTATATCAAGACATTGAGGCCTTCAAGGCCAATGATTGTGTATTGGGCACTTGGCTAGCATCAAATTTATGCTTGGGAAAAAATGTTCCATGGGATACTACAAAGGCTAAAATTATATGCTCAAATTTGACGGTTAAGCCAAGGATATGGATGTCAATTATACGAAACCGAATCTCACCAAAAGGTAACATTATCAACATTCATGTTTTATAACATGTCATATCTTGTGTACTTGATGGCGTCCTTTTAAATGTAAACCACTTAATCTTAATGAGTTCTCAGAGTTCAAGCTCTATGATAGCATCTCCCCTGTTTTCCCTATCTTGATCACGGAGTTGTGCAAATTATACGCTCAAATTATACCTCCCTAAAGAAGTATAAGCGGTCGTATCAAGTAAAGAACCCAACTATTAGGTTGGGGTCGATCCCACGATGAAAATAATTTAGACTTAACTTCAATGTATAATTACTTCTATTTAGTCAAGTTCTTTTCGAAAACAGGTAATTAACATGGGGGTTTTGTGAAACAAAATTCTTTAATAATTCTAAGTAAAACAAGTAACAGGAGTAAAGCTCTGGTTTTATCAAGTTGTGAGAGAAACTAGCCCATTGCCTCTTCCATACCTCCCTTCTCACATAATAATCGATAACTACATTATACATAGTCAAACCGGGCTAAAATTAGACACTTTCATTTTCCTCAACACCCACAAGCCCAAGGTAGCATATTTTCTCTCTCTACATAAATACAATATAACTTTAAACATCGTAGCACTTGTGACATATTTCTGCAGCCTATAAGTATCAATTACATCTCGAATATCAGGTAGTATGAATCTTTCACTCTTTCCTCCTACCAAATCAGTACATGGTATCAAGTACTTTTTGATAATTGTGTATCATTAAGTTTAGAAACAAAGCAAAAGAAAATAAAGACAACTATTCACAATTTAGAATCAAGTAAACGATGAATCTTAAATCAATTCAATACGCCTAATTATTCCCCGACAAAGGCATCATTTTTTATAACACTCAAATTATGTTCAAAACAATTTCAAAGAGTAAGTGGTTGTAAATAAAAATACCCAACTAGAGAGTTATGATTGAATCCCACAAGGAATAATTTGCCAGCAATTGAAAAGACAATATTTGAAAATATTAGTTTGATTTTAAACTTAATGATACACAATTATTAAAAAGAGGATTGTTTAGGTAACACAATCATAGTTGGGCAAAGATCTAATCAACCAAGAGATATTTGAGAATTGGGAAATTTAGAACTCATTACTCATTCAATGGTCCATTGAAATCTCAACACATGCTAATTCAATAATAGGTAGGCTAGGTCAGTTTCAACAACACAAATCTTCTTTCGACCTCATTGTTCTATATCATGAAATCTCCTTTCGGTCTCAATCATGTAATTTCACAAAACAACTTAATGAATTAATTTAACCTCTCTTTTGAGCAAGCCTTGCATTCAACAATGAAAACCTAAATCTCTCTTTCGAGAAAACTCAAGGTTCAAGGCTAATATGTGATTATATTTCTAATTCTCTACTTCATGAAACACTTGTCTTCAAAGTCTCAACCCAACACTATTCAATTCTAATACCAAGAGTTCTTCACCAAGCTATGCTAAAAGATAAATTTCAATAATTGAAATCTTTGAAATTGTATCTTGGAATGGTGTTTCTCTTCATCCCTTCATGAGAATTTGGGTAAAAAAATTCTAAAAAAATCCAATTTTTCCCCTGTCTAGATAGCCAGGTCCCGCTAAAGTGGCTGGGAGTTTATGCAAACGGATATCGCAAAAGTGAACATCCTGTCGCTTAAGAGAACTATGCCTTTTGTGGCATGTTGACAAAAGTGATCCTACATGGTCGCTTAAGAGACCATTTGACCTTGTGTCGACCATCACAGAAGCGACCTTTGCTTCATAGGTGTGACATTAAAGACAGATTTCCTGCCAAGTTCAACTCTTTCGCTCTTTTTCATCGTGTTCCTTCCAAGCAATATATACCTGAAATCATCACAATTCAATGAATAATTAGCGTCTTTCTATACTTGAGTACCATAAAATCTGAAGAAAGAGCCTCAAATGAGTAGAAATGCACCACTCATCAGTCACTTGTTATTGCAAAGCCCTGTGTTATGAAAGAGTATGAAGTCAAAGAATCTTGGACAAAGAAGTTTATCATTAAATATTCTTATGATTTCATGGGGTATGGTTTTTTGGCACTGCCTTTTTCCATGTCAAATGAAGGTGAAAGTTTTGTTAAGATTGGATCAATTCTCTTTATTCACAATCAACATAATGGTTCGATGAGATTTCCAGAGGTCGCAAGTGATCACCTTGGTGAGACAAAGAACTATACAGAAAGAACTACCTCGTTTTGGTGTTTTGATTATTTTATTGAATAAGAAATATTGTTTCCAATTTAGTAGCATATTTGATTTGTGAGAAGAAGTTCTGTATGAATTTCATATTAATTTTGAACCTTTTGAATGTTTTGGGCTTGATTAAGCATATATATATATATATATATATATATATATATATATATATATATATATATATATATATATATATATATATATATATATATATATATATATATATATATATATATATATATATATATATGTCGACTAAAAGGTTCTCTTTTAGTTTTTAGGATAAATAAATTATTGTCGGACTTTTTAAATTCTTATAATGAATAATGGGATTGATTTGGAATGTTTGGTGCAATTTTGATAGGTTGAGATCGGGGTTTTATCACGACACATGAAATAACTTTTTAACAAGCAAAAAATAAATTTGACTCGAGAAAGACTCAAAAAATTGAGTTTCAATTGGATGAACATATCTCTATAATTTTTTAAACTCCTGGAAAATAAATCATTAATTTCGTGATCGTATGAGTGAATTACGATCGTTTTAGTGAAAAACAATATTACTGATGCAATCTAACAATGTATTTGAATTACAGACTGTGTTTATTTGGTATTTTGATCATTTATGGTGTTCTAGAGCTCGCCGTGCGATGGAAATCTTATTATAACTGCACTAAACATCCAAGAAGCAATACCATCCACGACCTGCAAGTCTATCAAGCATCCGATCCATAAAGGGCATCGGAAAATGATCCCTTTAGGTCCACACATTCAACTTCCGATAATCCATACATACACGCCAACCGATAACGGGTCGCATTGGCACAAGCTCACCTTTTTCATTTGGGATCACCATCATACCACCTTTCTTTGGAATGCATTGAACGAGGCTAACCCACTTTCTCCTGCAATAGGGTAGATAACTCCCCCATCAAGCCACTTAATGATCTCTTTCTTTATAACTTCTTGCATTGGAGTATTCAACCTCCTTTGATGTTCAACACTTAGCTTACAATTGGTAGACAATTGAATTTTGTGGGTTTAAATACCTAGAAGAATTCCCACAATGTTGGCAATCATCCATCCAATAGCCTTGATAAATCTTTTCAACACCCTAACAAGCGCTTACTCTTGCCATTCAAGCAAATATGCACCAATAATCACGGGTAAAGTGTTATTGGCTCCCAAGAACACATAATAAAGGCGAGGTGGATTTACCTTCAATTTGAGCTTTGGTGGTTCTTCAATATATATCTTTGCTAGAGGACTTTCCCTATTCTTCAAATCAATATCAAGCTTCAAGGGATTCTCATAATAAGAAAATAAATTCAATAGAGAAGCCACTAGCTCATCATAATCTTGAATTCCTCCCCATCATAATTCAAAAGGACGGTAGCCGAATACCCACCAACATAAGATACTTCGCCCACACTAATAATTGCTTCTTAAAACACGTCAGTGACCGATATCAAAAGGAGGTTATTTGGTTGCTTAATTGGTTTACAAACATTGAATGTAACTTCCTCAACATTTACCCGGAATTTCAGTTCACCACTTCCACATCAACAAGAACTCTCCCGGTAGCCAAGAATGACCAAAAATCGGTCTCAATCTCACAATCAAGGATCACATAATCACCGAGAAATATAAACTTGTATACGTTCATCAAAATGTCATAAAGCATGCCAATAGGGCGCTTGATAGAGCGATCGACCATGAGAAGGCACATAGTTGTTGAATTAGACTCACCTAGGCCAAGTTTCTTGACTATGGAATAAGGTATCAAGTTGAAACTCGTCCCATAATCACACAAATCTTTTGCGAATTGAAACATCCCTATAGTACAAGGGATAGTAAACGCCCCTGGGTCATCCTTTTTCACAACCATGTTGACATAATGGCAATATAACTATGTGATACTTTAACCATGTTAAAATCCATTCTTCTCTTCTTAGTGACCAAATCTTTCATAAACTTTGCATAACTCGATATTTCGAACAACGCCTCCACCAAAGAAAGATTAATAGAAAGAGTTTTGAAGACGAAAATAATTTTTTGGAACTTCACGTCTTAATTCCTCTTTTTCAATATTTGAGGGAACAGAGGAGTAACATTGGGCAACAACTTTATAGGTAGTGCGGGAGGAAAATCCCCTACATTTGACTTTTTAACGTCACTTGAAACAACATTCTTGGTGCATCATCAATCTCCTTGGAAGCTTCACTGTTGTACTCTTCGACAAGTCCATCACTCTGAATAAAATAGCTTGCCGTTTACTTGAACTTGCATTATCATAATTTGTCACATCACTTCCCAAACCTTACCACTCCGAGTCAAGATAGCCATACTTTGTGCATTATCATTATTTGGATTATCCATGGTATCAAGGAAGACCCCCTTTTGATCTCGAATTCAAGTGAGCAGAAATTTGATCCATTTTGGTCTCAAGTTGTTTGAAAACCGAAGAGAGGTCACCATTTGATCCATGGAGGATATATGAGCTTTCTCTCCTTGAGCACCTTATCTAATCCTTCTACCTTGTTTAGGATGCGGGCAATCATGTGTCAGTCTGAAATCTTTCGAGGTCGGCATTTGGTTTCTTGACGGTCATGAGGAGACACATAATGATCACTATCACCATCCCTTTCTCTCTAATTTGTATCCCTATCACGCCAATCTCATTTTTTATATATCTAAGCACCATCACGATCTTTTTTCCAACCTTGATTTCCGCCCAACCTTAGATAGATCGGACAAGAACCCCCCGCTTGGTTCAACAAAAATTGTATCTCTTCATTATACATGATCATGGCATCAAAGTGTGCATCATCCGAGTTCATTCCACTACTAGCACAAACGTCATTCACAACCTCATAACCACCTCCAATGACATGTTTTGTCAACAAATCCATTTGGGTCATCAGCTTGTCCATGTTTTCATGACGCTCTTGATTCTTTTCCATCTGTTCTTCGATCAACCCAACATTGAGAGGAGACATATGATCCTCCCTTGTATGCCATGCTTAATTAATCTTGGTCATCTCGTCAAGCAAATTCGACACTACGACAAATGGTGTTCTTATGATTCTACTCCGAATAAGTTGATTGGTGACCCCCTTATTTACGGTGCAAGACTCCGGTATAAATATTGCACGAGCACATTGTCCGACAATTCATGAGTATAACATTATAGGAGCAACTTCTGAAACCTCAACCAAGTTTCATGAATGGGCTCACCATCAACCCGCTTGAAATATTGAATATATTCCCTCAACTTCAAAATCCTCAAGGGAGGAAAGAATCTTTCATAGAATACCTGTATGAGCTCCTCCCAATAAGTAATAGAGTATCTTGGTAGTTAAACCAACCATTTCGTTGCTTCCCCCACTAGAGAAAAAAGGAAATATTAGGAGCCGGATTAACTCTTAAGAGATATTCTTGAAGGAGAATGGTCCACACACATTCGCAAAATTTTGAATTTGATCATGAGGGTCCTCATGAGCAAGTCCCCCAAAGAAAACTTTCATTACCAACAACAGCTGAAATGTAGTTCCGAGCACATGGAAAATAACATTGCCCACAGTTGGGAGCAATCGAATAGAACCAACACTTCCCATTTGATTCGTATTGACAATGTTTAAGTTGTTGATGTTGTCATTATGCCCATGTTGACTAAACACATTGCTCCCATTCACACACATATCTTCACCTATTGAGAGAAAGCAATAAGAACACTAATAAGATAGTTCTACTACAACCAAATTTGTGTATGAAAACACTTCAATGCCCCAACAGCGACATAATTTTTGATAACACTCAACTACACCTCTTATGATTCAAAGTGTAGGCGGTCATTGACAACACTACAAGAAAATGACTCTTCAGGGACCAAAATATAGGGACGAGTTACTAAACTGGTCCTTAAAAGCGTACTAATACGGACATGGTTTTCTTCTGGTGGTTAATTCTAATTAATTAGGGAAGGGAAATAAAATAGTCCCTAAATTAATAGAGATATGGTCCTAAATATCAAAATTGAGTGGACAAAAAGGCCCCCACTGGACTGTTTACCTTTTTTTCCTTTAAAAAAATAAATAAAAATTGAAAACCCCTCTTATTTTAGTTATTCCAAAAGAAATGTTCCCTCTCAAACCATTAGATAGTCAAACCCTAAATTTCTAATGGAGAGACGAGCTCTAAATTCTCTTCTCTGAAACCATGATTCACGATCTTAATGTTACACTCATGGATTAGATATGCAATCTTATGTTCCATAAGAATCCAGATCTTTGATAATTGTTGAATCTGTCGCTAGTTGGAAGATGAAGACCATGGCATGAACTGTTTCTCAAAATGAAGAAAATCCATGTAATTTCTTCGATTTACCTCTATACACTTCTTAACTTATAGTGTTTTATTAACTGATTATTTGATGGAACATATATTTGGGTTGCGATTCATGGATTTTGTTGTAACAATTTCAGAAATTCATCTTCAAGGCATGGTAAGAACCAGTTAACTTATAGTGTTCTATTAACTGATTATTTGAAATGGAACATATATTTGGGTTGCAATTCATGGATTTTTTTGTAACAATGTCAGAAGTTCATCTTCAAGGCATGGATGAGTGTTTCTGCAGAGACTTATAGTATAAATTATTTGCATCTCTTCTGTTCTTTTCTAGGATAAATTTATGGTTATGATTATGGGTCCAAGTATTAGTTTATTGGAATCACCATATAGTTAACTATCAACTCTAGAAGTATTAGGATGTTGGAAAATTGATATAGCAAATTGAAAAGTTGGGGTGGTCAGCTGGAAAATTTTACCATGTACACACTTAAAATGTGATGTCAATGTTGTCAATAGGTATTCATTCTTGCTTTTAACCTGCGTGTTTAATTCCTTTAAATTGTATTATTCTGTCTCTATTTTGTTCATTGTTGCTTGTGAAGGTGAAGCTATTACTGCAAGAAAATAATAGAATTAGATTTACATTTATTGGATGAAATCTGTAAAGTTAATTTTTTTTTACTTGGAATAGATTTCTACAACTAATCATAAGAGTCCATTGTTTCAATTCTACTTAATGACATTATAAATTCCTTATATTTTTTCTACCTTTATGTATGGAATATTATATTTTAATTGTTTTGTTTATTAACTCTTTGAATTATGATTTTGTTTTGTGTTTTACTCATTGAATTAAAGTGCTTTGTAATATATTTGAATCATATTTGTAGTAATCGAATTTTATCTTTACCTTTTTAATGCTAGTTCTAACTTATATATTTGTTAATTGTAGTTAGTTTTTATGATTAAGCTAACTATTACGTCAATTGATTTAAAATTTTTGGTACACCTAATAATAAGGAAAAACATTTATTTTACTTGTCAATATTTGAACACCTTTATCAAAATTTTGACTACACCACTGATGGCCATCATTGTCCGACTTAAAAGTTTGGCTTTCCTGAGGAGTCAAAATTAAGTATTTGAAGGTTGTTGCATTTATAAGCGTTTTGTAATCTGCCTGAAAGATGATGTTAAGATTTTTCTTATCTTAGGCTAATCTGCAACAACTAATTTTGAATTGTGATATGGTACATACATATTTTTATTAAATGTATTATAACAGCAATTGTCCTTGTCAAATATAAATTCTATGAAAAGAACTCTTAATTGAATTAAGCTATTGTAAAGAATAAACATGTGTTGTTCTCCAATTTGTCTGTCTTCCATTACAGATGAGGAAGAAGATCATAGGAAGTAATGCATAGGAGAAGAGTATTATTGATAATCCTTTGTGATAATAGATTTTTAATAAGTCGAGTTTGATATTTGTACTAGATTGTGTTACATAGAAGAACTGGTATACTAAGGGGAATGAAAAAGTATAATGTAAAATCATTTAGAAAAATTTCCAAGTAGCCAGAGCTAGTTCTTTATTGGCTACACAACGCATTTATACCAATAGGGAGGTTTATGGTTTAAGGAGTAAAAGGGTACTAAAGTAATATTAGATCACTTCTTATTTGTGATTTACATAAAATTTTCTAGCATCCATAGAAATGTGTATATGAATTTTGACTTGGTCAATTTTGAGGACATGTTGAGATGAAGATTGTCATGTTGTTTGGCAGCATAATATTTTGGAGTTCTGTAATTAAAGAGGTCCTATACTTTTGCACCTGATATGTTTGATAGAGAACTTAAAGACACCAAACAAAGTTGAATTTTGACTTTATATATAGCATGTTAACCAACTATTATAATTTAAAATTTTAGAGAAGGATGAGGTAGTGTGCGCGTGCAAAGTTTATAAGGAAGATCGGAACCGTTTGTTGCATTTACAATTTTCTTACAGTATGTAATCTATCTTTTTCTGTTAACTAGAATATAGGAAGATCTAGAAGCACAAGCAATTACAGAGCTGGAACAGACATAAGATCGACAGTGTTAGGAAGCAAGCATTTATTAATTGCATTGCCTTTTAATGAGATAAGCTTAAACACCCTCTAAACTGCCACTAGCTTGTAACCTGTTGTCTTAGATAATGAATTATGTTTACATGCAGATCATAATAACTGTAAACTAAACAAAGCTCTTTATTATAGATAGTACGAATAGTTGAGGAGAAAAGATATAGCTTGAGAATCTTTGGATGTTAAACTAGTAATTTGTTCTGTCCCATTGCGTTCTACAAAATTCCTAAATGTTTTGAGGCAAGCACCTATTGCACAATGAGTTATTTTTAACCTTTTGCCTTAATGATTCTTTCAATGTATTAAGCTAATCATTGAGTAACTTGAAACAACCACAAACTACTATTTGGTCTATTAAGATAGAAAGACAAGATAAGATTTTCTTTGACATATTTTAAATATTTATGGGAGTTGCAACTTAGTTAAATACGTCAAGTTGATTATTTTTAGGAATTAAATCCCAAAACATAGCATATAGAAGTAAATACTTGTTGAATGTTTAGCAGGCACCGTACTCACATCCAGCTAGTTGGTCTACTTTTGATTGAATGTTGAGCTGGCACCATATTCACAACTGGCTACTTGGTCCAGAATTAGTTACTTAGTTATCAATGTTTCATGTGTTTATCTGATCAAATACTAGATCTATGCTGGAAACAAGTCCTGGATCATCCATGATGTGTCTCTCAACATATCCGAAAATGCATTGTGGCCCATTCGTAAGCCAAGCTGTTTTTGATGAAAACATTCAAGGCAATAGGTATTTTCTTATATTCTGTCTATTTTACTAACTTTTTATTTTGCAAATCAATAGTATTGTTGAACATCTGAAAATAATCATATTGTATGAATAACAACTTATAGTTGTTGTGATATAGGAAACAATCTCTCTATCTCATGCATGTCGTTGGAGACTTTACTTTGTCGGATCACATTGGCATGTTCATGTTATTTATTCTAGATCTCGTCATATTGATTCAGTTATTTGCTTGTTCTTAAATTGTTTACGTGTCTTATGAAAAAGTTATCATATTGATATGGTTACCATTGCAGGTGTATTAAATGACTGAGATGCATGAATATATTAATGGCCTTGAAAACACGTTAAGTGTAAAAGAATGCTACTGGGATTCACTCTATGTTTGAACTTTGCCAATTACTAAATATTACACTAGGGAAATATGACATTTTGCTCTGCTCCTATGGGAAGATCAACTTTCCTCTATATGCTCGACACAAACTTGGCACAGGATTGCTCGAAAGACAGTTGGACCTGGCAATATAAGACATGAGAATTGCAGGTGCTTGAACACAAAGAGCATAGGCAGTTGAATAAGCAACAAGACATCTATATTAATTTTATTTGATAAAGGATGTTAGTTTTCTTTTTTTTCCTGTGAAGTATTTGTGTAAATAATGATATTACTACTCATGTACTATGGTTTATATTTAGATATATGAAAGCAGATTATGATAGTTCTTTATCAATGCAGTTTGATTATTTCCATTAGTAATTATATTTTAATTTTAAAAACAGGAAATTAAAAAGAATGTATATATAGGAACATACTTTGTCAAGTATGCTTTTTAGGACCAGCAAGCTAGTGGTTAAAAATCATTAAGCACCAATTGATCTTTTATTTAAGGACCAGTAAATGTAGTCCCTAAAAGTGTTTTTAGGACCAGATTTTTGGTCGCCCCGAGAACTCTCCAGGGACCAGAAATACAGTCCCTAAAACAATTTTAAAGACCAGGTTAGTGCTGGTCGTAAAAATAATTTAAGGACCAGCTCGTCCACCTAGTCCTAAATGCGCATTAGCGACGAAAGCTATAGGGACGAGGTGGCGACCAGATTTTCCAGTCTCTATTGACCATTAGGGACCAAAATCTTACTTTTTGAGACTAGTTTTCCCTTCGCTATAGGGCATTTTTCTTGTAGTGCAAGTACAAACACAATAGTGAGTTAGTATCGATTCCACGAGGAATGGTATTGAAAAGAATTCAAATATGAAATATTAAAGTAGTCTAACTTCTTGTAGTATGGAAATAAACAATGTAACATAGTGTTAATCAATAGGTTCCGATTATCAATATTAAGAGTGTTTGATAGCCTATTGTTACTGAAAATAATTAATGTGGGGCTCCAACAAGTAGTGCAATCAAATAATAATTTTGCTTAATGGGTAATAACTAATTTTTTTAAGTCGTTGAATGTCAATGGGTTGGATGTATTTTAACTATAACAACTATTTTAAAATCAACAATTATGTTTTAACAAGTTCTTTCGAACCTCTACAAATCTTAACAATGCAAGACAATTCAAATCCTTAATTTAACACACTTTATCAAGATGGGTTGTAAAGACAAGAGTCAATACAGCTATCAATTATATACTCCACACTGAGAAACTTTCACAGGCAAGCATAAAGAGCTAAAACTAAAATTGAATTTGCAACTTTAATCCATAAATGAAATATTGAGTATATAACTGAACCAATTTCAGAAAAATATTAAATTAAGCAATTAAGAATACTCACAAGCTAATTTGTGTATTCGATTAGATAATCACACCCATAAGGGAAAGGGGGTTTAGTCAGGGATAACAAAGTAAGTCATAGTAACCAAAAAGATGCTCCATTAGAAAGCCAATATCTACAATACCTAATGCCAAAAACTTAAGACTAAAACCCTCAAACCTCAATATCTTAGTTCAAAATCTATTAGAGAATAAAAAGTAATGTAAAAGTATCCTACCTCTCTCTTAAAAAACCAATTTATATGTTTCCAAAAACTTCCCAAAAATTCACCTCAAGACCTAATCGAGGAGGTTAGTCGGGTTCACCAAATAACTCGGTGATCCGCCGATGGGCAGGCCTTATCTCCAAACTTTTGCTTCACCATTTGACTTCTTGACTTCTCAGTTGGCAAACCCGATGGATATCAGCGAATGAATTCGACGATTTGCTATTTGGATCCTTTTTCGCCGATTGGAATTGACTTTCTTCCTCAATTATTCTGATCATTTAGGAGATGAGAGTCGATCTCTCTGTTTCATTCGGCAATTCGCCATTTCACACTTGAGTTCCCCGAGTTGTATTGATTCATGAGCCAAACTTGCTGGATCTTTTGGCGAACTAAACACACACTCAACTAGTGACTTTTGCGAGCTTCAGCCTTACTTTTCATCAACTTTTCTATATTTTTTGCTTCTTTCACAATATAATGTCCTTGCCATATTATTAAGCCTTCATGGCTGCACATAAATAATTTAACATCAGTTATGAATACAAAATCTACATTAAGGACACTAATTCATAAAATAACAAGCCCTAAACGAGTCAAAATTCCCGACACATCAGGAAGCGTTACGTACAGTCCCATCACTTTTTAGGCATATTTTCACATTCACAAGCCTATTTTTAGGAATCACACAAATTTCTTCATTTTCGTCTCTAATCGAAATCTTTGTATCAATAAAAATCACTTAACTCTATTTATCATTAAAAAAGTTAACATGACAATATAAATCATTAAAAAATCATAACTTTATTTATATAACATATTTTAATTGTCCCAAATTTAGCCCATGAATCTAGTGAAGTTTGTTAGTTCTTAGATGTAAGTGTAATAATAAATTTTTGTTGACAGTTTTTATTGATACAAAGAATTAAGTTGAGTGATTTTATTGATACAAAAAAAGTTCAATGATTTTAGTAGATAAATTCTCTAAATTGAATATCTTTTGAGTCCTTTTATTCATTGTCGTATTTTATTTTTTAATACTAACTTTAGTTGAGATCTTTCGAATGATAAAAGCCTTAAGTTGAGTGATTTTACTAGATATACAAAACAAAGTTCAATGACTTAAATTGATAACTCTCATAGTGCAATTACCTTTTGAGATATTTATTCCACATAAATTAGGATGAAATTGTTTTGCTTATCAAAATTAAAAGGATGTCAATTAAATTAGAATGATAATAATAAAAATATAAATGAAATTGAGCAAAAGCAAATACTTCAAAAGTGAAAAAATTATAAATTTAGACTTTATTTCTTTCAGATTCTTCAATTAGGTCTTTTCGATCCAGCAAAATACTGGACAATTTGATTTCATCTTTATTGAATGAAACACATTGTATAATTCTACCTTGTATCATATTTCTTCTTTTTTCAAAGTCTATTTTTTTTAGAAAAAAATTTAAGTAATCAAAGATATTTAAATATAAAAAAAATCAATTTATTTTTTTTAGCTTTCCTTCTCTAAGTCGAATTGGAGAACTTGGTAGAGGTTTTTTTAAAGCTTAGGAGTATATAATATATTAATAAAAAAATTACATGAACAATTAATTTTGTCAATGCCAAATATAATTAATTTTCCTAAAAAGAAACGTAAGAAACTACTTACGATGTTTTGAATATTTTAAAGTTTTATTATCATGAAAATTTTCTCTTGGGAACAAAAGTTGTGTGAATTTGATACAAAAAGTATATTACTTTATTTAATTAAAAATAAGATTAGTCAAGCTAATATTGCCCCTGTCCAATAAAAATTCTCCACTATTGGCTTGACATAGAGATTAAGAGGTAGTAAATGATAGAGATAATTTTGTTTTACCAAATCACCCTTATTAAATATAGATCATCTAAATATTGAAAAATTAATAGTATTTAATAACAAAGACAAAATAGATCTAATATAAACGGAGGGAAATGCTATTTTGAATCAAATTTCCTTATTGCGATCCATCTTTTATTTGTTGAGTGTGGAAGTTGGGGTGACGAGTTTTAATTAACTTCAATCAAGACACCACTTTCACAAGAAGTTATTCTTAATATTTTTTCTGTCCGTCTCGTATTAGTTGATCCCCATTTAAAAATAAAATACTAAATTTCTATCAGCACGTCACTTAAGTTTCTCTTACCTAACTTCTAATCATGCTTTCGTTTTGGATCATTGAGAAAGAGTGAAAGAGTCACTTAGCCACGTCAGCATTAAACTTCATATTTCTTGGCCTTCAACTGAGTAGAACTCTCATCTTCACATGAAGTAGAGTTGACATATATGATCTTTTTTTCTTTTTCTTGCAACTCTAGTATTATGCTACTTATTTCGACTTCTTGTATTGTTATTTCTTTAGGCTGGTTGCACAATCTCAAGATATCTTCTACATCCACCTTCACCCCTTCGCTTGGCTTGGTTTCAAATCGTTCAACTTCGAGCATGAATTGACCCGTCTCATCACACCAAGCAAGGTGCAAGTCGTGAGACTCTTCTTCGCTATTTTCAGCTATTGGATAATGAGGATTGTTCACCTTCACAGTTAATCTATATTATCCCTAAGAGTAGTAAGCCTCATCTCAAAGTGGAACAGGTCATAACGTCGAGCTAGATACTTTTCTAGAAAACTTTCCATCACTAAGGAGGATACATGTAAGATATCCTTGCAACACATGAGCCTATTATGCATGTCCCCACAAGGACATGGGTCGTTAGAAGGAATACTATCCTGAAAGATGCAATGATCACAATAATCCATAAACTAAAACAAAGTTAAAAAACAAATATATTTACAATCTAGATACAAACAAGTAAACTAGAAATCCCAAATCAATTCAATATACCTAATTATTCCCCGACAACGATGTCAATTTTATAACTCTCAAATACTCCTCAAAACAAATCAAAAGAGCGAGTGATTGTTGTCAATAAAAATCCCTAACTAAGAGAAAGGGCAAATCCCAAAAGGAACAATATAACTACAATTGAAATAATAAAGGCTAAGTAGATACTAGTTTGCCTCTAGACATATAAGTTATACAAATATCAAATAGAAGACAATTTTCAGAACTACACTTTTAATGGGGGCAAAGACGATATCAAGCAAGGGATGTATGGAAATTGAGAAAACTTGAGATTCAATCAACATTCAACGATCCATTGCAATTCATGCCAAGATCAATCACTAATAAGTAGGTTAGGTCATACGCTAATTATCTTTCTATCTTAAAGCAGTTTATTAGGATACTATTCTTAATATTTGTTCTTTCGATAAGAGGAGAATAATACTAAGGTAATTTCTGGTAATTGTAAAAACATTAGTATTTCTTTTCCTTAATTCATAGGCTCACATTGAGAGCCTCAGATTAATTTCCGTTAGTAGTATGACTCTTTCACACTTTCCTTTGACTTATATCTATCTTGTTAGACAAATATGTAATCATCACTTTCACATTCTGGGAGGGTATTTATTATGTATAGTTTATGGTTTGCTTCTATTTCGGTCTTTTCTTATTGTCAGTATTGTTTTATGTTTAGTTTTACCCTAGTATTCACTAATTTTCGTTCTGGGTAAGGGTTGGCTTACCTAATGGTGGATTTTAGTAGGTGTTATCATGACTCAAAAATTTGGGTTGTGACAAGTTGGTATCAGAGCTCGAAGTTCAACGATCTCACTTATATAAAGCTAATATCTTGAAGAGTCCTATGGATCGGTGTCGAGACGTCTGTATCCTATATTTTGGAGGCTACAAAGTATCTTTAGGAATTCTTCTCTTTAATATCATCTTCGTGCAACATGTGTGTTGTTTGTTTCTTGAAATTTGAATTATTTCACTCTTTCCGCAAGATGGCTTGTACGCGCCGTGAGGTAACTAAAGTAGGGGTTGACCTCATTTGTCAAGTAAGGCAGCAACACCATCCCAGAAAGAGGTCAGCGTTTGGATCCCGCAACAAATCCATCATTAGCCCATGTACCAGAGCATCTGGTTGGGCCAAGATCAACTCAGCCAACACCTGCACTGGTAATGACTTTGAGACGTTCAGATAGCCATTGATCAAATCCTAATCATCCTTGGGGGCATGCAAAAGGCCCTAACTACAACACCAACACCAACACCTACAACAACACCAGTACCAACACCTACACCATCACCTATACCGACACTTGCACCAACACTAGATCAGTAGGAACAACCTATAACAAAGGCATAAATAACCCAAAGGGAAGAAATTCAAACTAAAAATGGTACTTTGACCTCACAGTCAACTATGAAAATCATAAAAGAATAGGAATGGGCACCCTAGACTGCCTCAATCCCCCCCATTCTCAATGGCCTCAGTGTTCTCAATTCCTTCATTATTGGTCTACATAGCTGGCTCATCTCCATCTTCATCCGACCTCAAAAGTAGTAATGGCTCATTTTCCTTCAACACCCCTTTCCACATCCCTGTGAAGAACTTGTACCTACTCTTCTCCCGCTTCTTCATCTTGCTATCTGAGATACTCAACTTATTATTTGACTTGGCCAAACCAACATATGTCTTCTCAAAATTTTCAAGCCAAGATTTCTACTTCCTTTGATCTCTCAAGTAGACATCAAGCTCACATAGTGGCACATATGATACAAGCCTAGAAGATGACTCACCCAACCATTAAGACAACTTCTTCATAATTTCCTTCATAATTCAACTCAATATCCAAAGATTCAAATGGTCCCAAACTCGGAGGTATGAGAGAATCCTTCTCAAGATGCATGGACTTCCCCGCATCAATCTTTATTTTCTATATCTTGACCACGGCTCTTTCACCTCGCATATTTAGAGAAATATTTGATTGTGAGTTCAACCCTACTATCAGTCGGGTACACTTCCACTTCAGTTTGTTTGCTGATGTACCGTGGTTTCACGCTACTTTCAATGCTTTTTCCTTAAGATTGGTGTGTGTCTAGAGACTTTTTCTAGTAGTTTTAACATGTTTTTCACTTTATTTTGCATGAAAGGAGTACAAACCCAAAACGCAGAAGGCAGTTGAGATTTAGTGCAAAGGTGACCCATGAAGGCCATCGATGGTCCGTCGTTCCATCGATGGTCTGTCGTTCCATCGACGGACCATAGATGGTAACCGTCGACTGATAGTTCAGGCATATGGAGAAACTCGAGAAAATTTGACCAAGTGTGGGGCTACGGTAGGATCGACGGTCCATCGATTGATCGACGCACTGTCCTGTTGAATCGTCGTTAAGTTCAGATATAGTCCCAGTACCCAAAGTTGAAGAAAGTCTAAGTATGAAACGACAGAAGGCATCAACGAACCGTAGACGCATCGACGGACCGTGTTGTTGGTCCGTCGATTGGTTCAGAGAAGATGCCAGCTGAAGGATGAAAAAAGATGCTAAGTCTGGACTGACGGAGGCAGTCGACGGTCCATTGTTTCATCGAGGACCTTCTGTGGGGGTCGTCGATTACAGCCGCGTTTTTGGACAACTTTCTTTATTTTAATTTCTTTTAATTTAGGACAATGTTTTCTATAAATAGGGTTTAAAACCTTGTTTTTGGGGTTGGATTCTATTACTTTAGTTCTTAGTTTATTTTTGGAGATTGGGTTTTTTGCAACGTTGGCATTAGTTCAAATTTTTGAATTTGGTTTTCAAGTGAATTCTTGTTACTTCAAGTTGAATTTCTGGATTTTCTTCGAATTTGTCAAAGTAAGTTCATGATTTATTGTTTATCAACTATGAATTGTGTTCTTATATGCATAGGTAACTAAATCCACAACTAGGGTTGTGGGAACCATGGGTGATTAACAAAGTAAACCTAGCTTAATAACAATTCTCAAATAGGTTATTGCATGCATTGCTAATTCTTTCGCTTAGAAGTCTTTTTAACGAGTGCACGCGTTAGAACTCGCCTTATTGCTACTTGCCGGACCAAGGAGGTAGTTAATAGCAAAAGAATTATCAACATAGATTTAGTGGGATACTATCTAATAGGCTAGTCTCGATTGGTGCAAATCAATAACTAAGCCATACATCAAATATGATGCTGAAATGAAGTAAATGTAAGGGTTAGTAGCTTAGACACACGTAGCCGGACAAGGGTACGGGGTGAAATTCTCTAAATGTCGGACCAAAGATTTAGAGATACCTAACTTGCCACTTTGCATGCAAAACAGTAGGGAAGAATTGTTATAGCTAGGAATACGGCGTTATGAACCTATGGGGAATACTTACACCCTAGTTTCTCTCACAACTTGATAAAAACCAAAGCTTTACTCCAGTTACTTGTTTTACTTAGAATTATTAAAGAATTTTCTTTCACAACCCCCCACCCCCCGTTAATTACCTATTTCCGGAAAGAACTTGACTAAATAAAAGTAATTGTACATTGAAGTTAATTCTAAATAATTATTTCCTCGTGGGATCGACCCCAACATAATAGTTGGGTTCTTTTACTTGATACGACCGCTTATACTTCTTTAGGGAGGTGTAATTTGAGCATATCAAATTTTGGCGCCGCTGCCAGGAAAGTGTCTTTTAGATTAACCTTAATAACATTACTGAAGTTTAGTCAACAATTTCCTGATTTTACTTTTTCTTTTGTTTTTGTTTCTCTCAGGTCTAGCTTTAGTGTATGCCAAGTACATGGAGCCGAGGAGAACCAATACTTCCATTCGATTCTGAACTTAACCGTACACTTTAAAGAATGAATAATTAGCAGAACCCATCCAATCTAGGTGATGGGATCAATCGTCAACCTCCACCACCGGTTGAGGCTCACAATCAAGTAGTTGCGGAAAATCAGGTTGATGATGTTTTGAGGATGCAGCCTCCCGTCCCACGCCCTCAAGAGTTCTACAGGGGAAACGTCAATATCACTGATTCTAATGGGCCTCTTGTCCTACCTCCTCTACCGCAGGGGCACACATTCGTGGTAACTAGTAGTTTGATGCAGATGCTCACCGCGAGGGGTTTGTTTCCAGGGCTACCATCAGAGGATCCCCATGCTCACATAGCCAAACTGAGGTCGGTGTGCAAGAGTTGTGTGGGGAGGCCAGACTAAGACATGAACGTCATCGGGTTGAGAGTGTTCCCTCTATTACTGAAGAGAGAGGCCGCAATATGGTTTACTGAGTTGTCCTACAATTCTATCTATACTTGGGATCAGTTGAGGGATGTGTTCCTAGCACGGTACTACCCGGTGTCCAAAAAGCTCAACCACAAAGATATAGTGAGCAACTTTGTGGTACTACCTGGGGAGTCGGTAAGTAGCTCTTGGGACAAATTTACTGCTTTTGTGAGGGGCGTCACAAACCACTGCATTGATGATGAGTCCTTGAAAGAGTACTTCTATCGGGGACAAGATGATAATAATAAAGCAGTACTCGATACTATTGTGGGGGGTTCTTATGTTGAGTGCATATATGCCGAGATCGCTGAGAAGTTGGAGAAAATATCTCGCAACAATAAGGCTTGGAGTACTCGAAAGTCAGACACTAGGAGAAACACCTTTGTAATGCAAGCTACACACAATCCGGTTGCAGATGAGATTCATGAGGAGATGGCTCAAATGAGAACGGAGCTTGGGTTGGTATTGAAATATGTCACAGTAGGTGCAGAGAAGGTAAATGCGGTGAATTACTTGTCTAAACCACCACCGCCAACGGATGAGTACTATTATGAAGAGGATACTTATGAGTGAATGATTAGATGGGGGGTTTGCGACCGAACACCAAAGGCTCCAATCAGGAAAATTGGCGTCAAGGTCAAGGAAATCAAGGTCGAAACTATGGGAATTATAACAGAGAGAGCAAGTATGTTTGAGATGGAAACTACAACTGCGACAACAACTTCAACCGATATAACTATGGTAAAAAAAATGATCAAAGTGGGCCCTATGTTCCACCTCAAAATCGGGAAGTTGCTCCTAGGGATGGTGGAGGTAGTATTGCGCGAGTTGAAGATATGTTGCAGAAGATGATGAGGAGGTTTGATGCTAGTGATGAGCACGCCAAGGAATTGAGAGGTGATTTGTCTAACATTGGGTAAAAGGTGGATACACATGCGGTCTCGATTAAGCATCTCGAGTTACAAATGGCCCAATTGTCTACTACTATGAAACCACGCCAACCGGGCACTCTTCCTAGCAATACCATTCAAAACCCTAAAAATGATGGACATTGCATGGCATTCACTACTCGAGGAGGTAAGCAAACTATTGATCCACCTATGCCATCTGTGGTAGAAGATGAGATGACAAAAGATGAAGAGGTGGTGGAAACTAGTGGTGAATTGGTAGACAAAACGGCGAATGAAGCAGAGGTACCCCAAAAAGTGGTCCCAATTCCTATACCGCCACCACCATTCCCTCAGAGATTGGTGAAGAAGACTGAGGATGGTAAATACTGGCGTTTTATCACTATGTTGAAACAACTTTCCATCAACGTCCCTTTTGTAGAAGCTTTGGAGAACTGCCCAGTTATGCTAAGTTCATGAAGGATATGGTTACAAAGAAGAGATCAGTAAGTTTTGAGGATGATGATCGAATGCAACATTGTAGTGCTATTGCTACAAGGTCTCTTGTGCAGAAGAAGGAAGATCGGGGCGCTTTCACTATTGCATGTACCATCGAATTATTACACTTTGCTAAAGCACTATGTGATCTAGGTGCTAGCATAAACCTCATGCCTCTTTCCATTTATAAGAAATTGGGTTTGGGTGACCCAAAGCCCACTGCAATGTGGTTACTGATGGCCGATCGAACAGTGAAGAGGCCCATTGGGATACTCCATGATGTGCTCATGATAGTGGAGTCATTTATATTTCCGGACGATTTTGTGATTCTTGACTGTGAGGTGTACTTTGAGGTCCATATTATTCTTAGGAGGCCGTTCCTTGCCACTGGTCGCGCCTTGGTTGATATCGAGAAAGGGCATATGAAGTTTATGGGTCTTTGGTTGCGGAACTTGAACGAAATGAATATCGATCCAAACCAAAGAAATTAGAGTTGGATATGAAGAATCGCGAGTCTCCACCCGCGAGACCATCTATTGAGGAGGCTCCAAAATTAGAGCTTAAGGCTCTACCACCTCATCTGAGGTATGTATTCTTGGGTAGAGATGACACTTTGCAGTAATCATTGCATCAGATTTGAATGTACAACAAGTAGAGTGTCTGTTGGAAGTTTTGAAGAGATTCAAACAAGCCATTGGTTGGACTATTGCGGACATTATTGGGATCCCTCCCGGTATTTGTTCACAAAAAATCCAACTCATGCCCGATCACAAGCCAAGTATTGAGCACCAAAGACGGTTGAATCCACCCATGCAAGAGGTAGTGAAGAATGAGATCATTAAGTGGTTAGATGCCAGAGTCATTTATCCTATTGCAGATAGCAGTTAGGTATGCTCTGATCAGTGTGTGCCCAAAAAGGGGGGAATGACAGAAGTGCCTAATGAGAGGAATGAGCTTGTTCCAATGAGGCCAGTGACTGGATGGAGAGTTTCTATGGATTACCGGAAGTTGAATGCATGGACTGAGAAGGACCATTTTCCTATGCCCTTCATGAACCAGATGTTAGATAGACTCGCAGGAAAAATATTATATTGTTTTCTTGATGGCTATTTGGGTTACAATCAAATCTCTATTGCCTCGGAGGATCAAGATAAGACCACCTTTACTTGCCCTACTAGGATGTTCGCATTCAAGAGGATGCCATTTGGGTTATGTAATGCACCGGCCACCTTCCAGCGATGAATGATGTCGATATTCTCCGATATGGTGGAGGACACTATTGAGCTGTTTATGGATGAATTTTCGGTTGTTGGCGACTCCTTTGATCGGTGTTTGAGTCACTTGGTCGAAGTTCTCAAAAGATGTGAAGATTGCAATCTTGTGCTAAATTGGGAAAAATGTCATTTTATGGTGAAAGAAGGTATAGTATTGGGCCATGGTATCTCAGAAAAGGGGATAGAGGTTGATCGAGCAAAATTTGAAGTTATAGAGAGACTTCCCCCATCCATCTGTAAAAGGTATGAGAAGTTTTATGGTACATGCGGGCTTTTACCGGAGGTTTATTAAGGATTTGTCAAAAATTGCACATCCTCTGTGCATTACTTGAGAAGGAATGTAAATTCTATTTTGATGAATCCTGTCTGAAGGCGTTTGAAGAATTGAAGGAGAAGTTGGTGTCTGCGCCCATTATTATTTCCCCAGATTAGAGTAAGCCATTTTGAGGTGATGTGTGATCTAGTGGGGTTTATCTTGGTGTGGTATTGGGACAGAGAAGGGATAAAATCCTTCACCCCATCTATTATGCAAGTAAGGCCCTAAATGAAGCACAAAAGAACTACACTGTGACTGAACAAGAGCTTCTTGCGGTGGTATTTGCGTTCGAAAAATTTTGCTCCTATTTGCTTGGCACGAGAGTCATATTGCATACTGACCACTCCGCTTTGAGGTACTTGATGGCAAAGAAGGATGCGAGCCAAGTTTGATTAGATGGGTGCTATTATTGCAGGAGTTTGATTTTGAGGTAAAAAATAGAAAAAAGGACTGAAAATCAAGTTGCCGATCACTTTACCAGATTGGAGGATGAAGGTATGCGAAAGTTGGGTGAAAAGGCTGAAATTGATGATCCCTTCCCTGATGAGCATGTATTGGTCGCTTCTCATGACTTGATTCCATGGTTCACTGATTTTGTGAATTATCTGACTAGTGATATAGTCCCATCGGACTTGTCCTTCCATCAGAAGAAGAAGTTCATGCATGATGTGAAAAAGTTCTTTTGGGATGAGCCTTACTTATACCGGAGTTGTGCTGATGGGCTTATTCACCGTTGCGTATCGAAAGTTGATATGTTAAGTGTTTTTGAGGCATGCCACTCCTCGCCTGTGGGTGGGCACCATAGTGGGATCCGGACTGCCCACAAGATTTTGCAGTGTGGGTACTATTGGCCAACCATTCACCAAGATGCTCACGAGTTCGCCAAGTCATGTGATAGGTGTCAAAGAGATGGAGGAATTTTGAAGAGGCAAGAGCTCCTTTTAAATCCCATTCTAGTGATTGATTTATTTGATGTATGGGGCATTGATTTTATGGGCCCGTTTGTGAGTTCTCATGGGATGAAATATATACTTGTGGCGGTGGATTACGTGTCAAAATGGGTGGAAGCTATAGCGCTTTCTAATAATGAAGGAAAGAGTGTTACCGCGTTCATGAAAAAGAACATCTTCTCCAGATTTGGCACACCTAGTGCCATTATTAGTGATGGTGGATCTCACTTTTGCAATAAGTTGTTCAGAGGGATTTTGAGAAATATGGGGTTCGCCATAATGTGGCCACTCCGTACCAGCCACAGACTAGTGGGCAAGTTGAGGTGTCTAATCGAGAGATCAAGCAAATTCTATCGAAAATGGTAAATGCTAATAGAATGGATTGTTCAAGGAAGCTTGATGATGCTCTTTTGGCCTACCAGACTGCATACAAGACCCCATAGGTAAGTCTCCTTATCAACTTGTATATCGGAAGGCTTGTCACTTGCCAATTGAGTTAGAGCACAAAGCCATGTGGTCAATGAAGAAACTGAAGATGGATTGGAATGAAGCAGTGGAACAGAGACTTAATGGGTTGAATGAGCTTGATGAGTTTCGCCTAAAACCGTATGAAAGTTCAGCCATCTACAAAGAGAAGATGAAGAAGTACCACGATCAAAAGATTGAAAAGCGAGAATTTGCGGTTGGGGACTTGGTGCTTCTATTCAACTCTAGGGTACGCTTGTTTCCGGGAAAACTCAAGTCCAAGTGGACGGGACCATTCCTTATTACTAAAGTGTTTCCACATGGAGCGGTTGAGTTGGAGAACAAGGAGGGTGCAAAGTTCACTGTCAACGGGCGAAGAATTAAGATCTACCTAGGACATGTGGAGAGTGTCCATGAAGTGGTTGAGTCATATCACCTTGATGAAGTCTAACTAATCAAGGATCTTTCATTGTGCCGCGACGTTAAATCAAGCGCTTCTTAGGAGGCAACCCAAGGTGTATCCTCTAGCCAACAATAGGTTTTTCTTTTCTTTGTAGGAATAGTTGCATTCTTTTATTTCTTTTTGTTTACTCATCCTCATGCTTTATTTTTTTTAGTTTTGGCTAGATATTAGTTAGGGTCCGTGTCTCAAAAGTATCCAGAAAAACACAAAAACAATAGCTTAATGGGTGTTCATTGTGCAGTGACCAAAACTAGAATTCTGCAGAAAATGGTCTGGTGCACAGATCTACGAACCCCATCGACAGGCCGTCATTCCATCGACGGACCGTCGATGGTGTCCGTATATCCCATGTATGTCTTGAAATTTTGTCTAAGTCTTTGTGCAATCGACGGTTCAATCGATGATCCATCGACTGACTTACGGACCGTCGACAGGGTTTTGTCAGTCCAAAGAGCCAGTGACCCGACCCGACCTGACCGGTTATATTAAAAGAAAAACCGTTCATTAGTCTCCAAAATATTTTCAAATTCTCTTCCCAACCGTTTCCTTTCCCTTATTTCCTTCCTTTCTTATCACAACACCATATTTCTCCCTTCCAAATTCATCAAATTCCGCCAAACTCCCAAATTCTCCCAAATTCCCAAAACTCTCTTCTCCCCAAATTCTCCTTGATTCCTATTGCTATCTCCGGTCGGTGTTCAAAGGCGGGCACGTAGGTTATTGCAAAGATCACCCACACATTCACTCCACTATGATATTCAGGTATTTCGATTCCCTTTGCTTGATAAATTCTCATTCATTTGATGTTGGAAACGAAACTTAGAATGTGGGTCTTGACTTAGGGACAAAATTGTATGTTTGTGCTTGTTAAAAATTGGGTAAAATGTCCCTTAGAGTGATAGAAAGTGAATGGGTAGTGGTGTAATCTGTTTAAAATGAGTTTATAGACTTTCCGACTTAGGTTTGGTAGCATATTTGAATCTGAGAATGAACCTTGCGAAATAGAAACCCTATGGATGAAGAAATGGTATTTCAATTGTTGTTATGTAATGGGTAAACTTATGAGGGTCTAAGAGGTGTCAAAATGTGATAATAGAAACAAGGCCTGAAATCTGTCTCAGGCCAACAACATGAGACCCCGTCGACGGACCGTCGATGGGTCTCTCGATTGGGAAACCTTAAAATTGTTTAACTCTAAGACGACGAAAGTGTACTACGATCCGTAGATTAATCGACGGACCATTCTGCACGTCCGTCGTTTCCAACTGAGACCCTATTTTGAGAGAGTTAAAAAATTATTCTAAGTGTCAGACGACGGAAGTGGACTATGGTTCGTCGATTGATCGACGGGCCGTTCTGCACGTCCGTCATTACCAACTGAGATGTCTGTAGAATGAAGACTCTAGAAAAAAATTCCCAAGTGTCCAACGACGGACACTATCGATGGACCGTTGATACATCAACGGGCCGTCGATAGTGCCCGTCAATCAGTACTGCAGGTCTGAACTGGAATGTGCTTTGTGTTTCCTTTTTCTGTTTTGTTTGTTTTGTGTGTGTCGTAAGATTTCTATGAGACTAACAACTGTCTTATATGGCCCCCTAACCGGACATCGTTTATTCCAAGGGCAGGTCCAAGTCCGTGGCACCATCCCGTCGGATGATTGGTACTTCCAAAGATGAGCAGGATCCTGAATATGTGCCCCAAGACACCCGTACCCTAACACCAGCTGCACGAGCCACTTAGGGTACCCCCATAAGGTGGATTCCAGCGTAGTCACTGCCTCCCAGTCTGATGAGGAGCGCACATTGACTGGCACACCGTCTGGGTCCGCCTCGGGTTCTGAAGGAGCGTCTGGCTCCAAAACGGCATCAGTTTCACAGTTGGAACACTCTACGAGGTCGAATGAGGCCACTGCCTCTGGTTTTGGATCACATGGAACCACTCACCCAAAGGTGCCTGTCCGCCAAGCCTCGTCTGATGAGGCTCATAGTTCGGAGTCTACTCCGGTACCCCAGGATGATGTCCCTGCACCGGTTTCTGATGATCCAAATCGGTGGTGCGTAGATGGTTAGTATCAGGACTATAGGGACGCAAAGGTTCTGAATGACAAGGGGGTAATGACCCGATTGGTGACAATCGAGCGGAGAGTTCTTACAGGGAGCCTTCACACAATCCCTGATGTGCATAGATTGTTTACCCGCCACAGGCTCGAGTGGATGGCTAAGAGTCTGGGATCGTATAGCGAGGAGATTGTTGAGAGTTCTACACCTCATATGTGGCGACTCTCAGAGGTTCTTTGGACAGGCGAGCGTGACCTGCCAAACAGGACACACTCACACAGGTTCTAGTTCGAGGCTGCTGGGTGGACATTTCTCCTACTACCATCTTCCGCTTCTTTAACGGTGTGCCCACTGATGTTACTTGGGACCCTCTTACTTTGGAGTTTGATTAAAGGTGTGGTATGGTCAAGAGTGTCCAGTTCAAGAGGACCAGAGATCAGAGAGAGACCACCAAGAGCTGGCTTGCACAACAGCTGTCCATTGACGGTGAGGGAGCAGACTGGGTGTTAGACCCTAGAGGCTTTATCAAAAAGGTCAACCTCACCTTCACAACCAAGTTCTTATGGCTGTTAGTCCGCCACCGCCTATCTCCGACTGCAGCAGATAATATTCTTACATGGGATAGAGTGGTATTGGTAGCAGCCTTGGTGGCTGGGTTGGAGAATGAATTCGCGAACTTATTGATCTAAGTGATACATGATAGGGCTTTTAAGACCTCTACTACTTACCCATTCGCATGTATGATCTTCCACTTATGCAGAGATGCTGATGTACACATTTGGCATCGTGATGCCCTCATTACTCTGGTCGGGACTGTTGATATAGGTATCATCAGGGATGAGGCCAATGTGGCGCCACCGGGAGAGAGCCTAGAGTTGAGTTGCAGCAGCTGAGTGAGAATTTGGCAGATATGGTACAGATAGCCCAAGGGGGTGATCCTGCCACTTCAGATCCCACTGATACCACCCCGGTCGAGTCCGCCCATGACACTAGTAGAGCACCCAGTACCTCCTAGTTTACTCTACCGTCTGCAACAATGGTCCCGATAGCAAGGGTACAGAAGTTAGAGGCCCAGATGGCCACCCTGATGCTTCATATCTAGCCTTGGATGCAGAAATCCATTGCCGAGGCTGAGGATCGGATTGAGAAGAGGGTGGACCAGCAGACTTAGCCAAAGACTCAGGCGATTAACCAGCGCCTTAATGCATTTGAGCTGCGGGTTCTTGCACGCCCAGACCCTACCATTGACTTGACTACTCTTCAGGAGGCTGTGGCGAGTTTGCGGGCAGATGTTGACAATATCCTGGAGATGAGGGGGCCTGAGCCCGAGACCGCACCCGTCGAGCTTGCGGAGGACACAGTGCTTGCTACACTATTTACAGCCCCCACTGCACCATCGCGTGAGCCACGAAGTCATTCCAAGAGGCACCGTTCCAGCCGCACCACTGAGTAAGAGGACGCCCGTGCAAGGAAAAAGTAGCGGACAGACCTTAAGGCTGCGAGGAGATCCTCTTTGATTGATGAGGAGACTCGTTAGATAAGGGCTCGAGAGTTGGCTGCTGGGGCATCTAGTTCCAGACCTGAGGTTGTTGAGAGGAGCACCACTGAGGGTGCGGAGATTGCCATGGGCACCACTGAGGGTGACCCTACTACTAAGGTTGCGGGTTCCGAGAAACCGGACCCGCCTGCTTGTTGAGCATCGGCGCTATGCGCCTCAGGTTTGCTTCACCTACCACCCTGTCTTATATTTCTTATGCATTGGGTTCAATTGCATGTTTTATGTTGGGGGTGGGGTAAATGGAAAGTGATTTTTTGGGTGAAGTCTTAGTAACCCAACTCACGATACTCTCATCGGGGTTGTCTTGCCTTTGTTCTTTTGCCCCAAGAGACTAATTACTTTACTGTTGAACTGGCATGTCGTAACTTGTACAATGTATGAAAGCATGAAATATGAAGCATGATGGCTAAGCATGAATGATATCCCATTCTAAGAAAATGCTTGCATGAATATGTACAAAAGAAGTTGAATGTGTTGGCTCTAATCATGACATAGAGATGCACCCACTGCATGACCCTCAAACGAACACTAAAACTAGGTGTCTGACAATTTGGTAGGTTAATGAGGTGTCAAGAGAGTGTGAGGAAGTTTGTTTGTTCCACTGTTGGTACCTAGATAGAACTTGCCCGGCTTTTCCTGCAAAAGGAATCTGTGTTAGACGATTAGGAAAGGATTATAGGCCCTTGTTCGAATTAGCAAAGATCTAGCCTAAAATAAAGTGAACCAAATGAAATTGTTATTCCTTTTTTATCCAAATATGTTGAGCCTATAATAGACCTTTCTTTTCTTCACCAACTTACCTTCCCTGGGTATAATGTGTTGGCCCTGGTCACTCCTTGGACATGTGCACCTCAACTTAGGTCAAAAGCATAAGTTGAGGGTGGCTAATGCAGAAACTGACCTCGTCTTGGCTCTGACCCAACCTTGGGTAATGTGTACCTCGACTCATGGAAAAGCCATAAGTTGGTGGCTATTATGAGTGATGACCCGAAAAGTGGGTATGAAAAGAGTAATATGGAAAAGAAAAGAAAAAGTTATCAAGAGAGGTAACTCAGTCAAAATTATCAATTTAATGAAAGAAAGAGAAAAAAAATAAAAAAATCCACGAATGAAAAGAGAGAAAAGAAAGAAAAAGAGTTTAACAAAAAGAAGTAAGAGTCACTTCCACAAAGAACAAAGGTGGAAACAAGGCAAAGATGAAAAGAAAAGAAAAGTAGAGCATAAGAGATAATGAATGAGGTAGGACACTTAGCTGTAATGTCAAGGAGGGCAAAAAGTCACAAAAATGTACCCATATGTACCATACCTGACCCTGAGCCTACGTTACAAGCTAAGAAATTCCTATCGTGATCCTAGAGTCTAATGTGGTGAATTTAAGCATTGAAAATAAGGACAAGACTATGGTGACAAATACTAACTAGGTGTGATTTTGATTTGAGAGTGAGTGTTGAATAATGATCCTTGTACCCAAAGTTAAAATTACTATGCAAAAAAAGAGGATTTTCTTTTGAAGTGAGGGCACTAGTTGCAATATCAGAAAGTTGGTACCTTAGCGAGAGGAAAAAGAGTAGAGGTGTCGGTGCATGGTGAATTTATGTCATGGTCTAATCCACATTAGTTAGCTTATTGAGCCTAAGCGTAGAAGCATGCACTAAAGCAAAGAAAAAGTTGGGATTGATAGTCATGTGATTGCGAAAGCTCAAAAGAGGATACTTTTGTACAAAGTGTTATGTTGAGTCATAACGCGTTGCTTGAGGACAAACAATGAATTTAAGTTGAGGGTGTTGATGTATCGTGGTTTCACGGTACTTTTAATGCTTTTTCCTTAAGATTGGTGTGTGTCTAGAGCCTTTTTGTAGTAGTTTTAACATGTTTTTATCTTTGTTTTGCAGGAAAGGTGTCCAAACCCAAAACGTAGAAGGCAGCTGAGATTTAGTGCAGAGGTGACCCACGAAGGCCATCGATGGTCCGTCGTTCCATCGACGGACCGTAGATGGTGATCGTCGACTGATAGTTCAGGCATCTGGAGAAACTCAGGGAAATCTGACCAAGTGTGGGGCTACGAAAGGATCGACGGTCCGTCGATTGATCGATGGACCGTCCTGTTGAATCGTCGTTAAGTTTTAGAGATAGTCCTGTACCCGAAGTTGAAGAAAGTCTAAGTATGGAACAATGGAAGACATCGACGAACCATAGACACATCGACGGACCTTGCTGTTGGTCCGTTGATTGATTTAGAGAAGATGCCAGCAGAAGGATGAAAAAAGGTCTGGACTGACGGAGGCAGTTGATGGTCCGTCGTTTCATCGACGGACCGTCTGTGGGGGTTGTCGATTACAACCGCATTTTTGGAAAACTTTCCTTATTTTAATTACTTTTAATTTAGGAAAATGTTTTCTATAAACAGGGTGTAAAACCTCGTTTTTGGGGTTGGATTCTATTACTTTAGTTCTTAGTTTGTTTTTGGATATTGGGTTTTTTGAAACTTTAGCATTAATTCAAAATTCCGGATGTGGTTTTCAAGTGAATTCTTGTTACTTCAAGTTAAATTTCTGGATTTTCTTCAAATTTGTCAAAATAAGTTCATGATTTATTCTTTATCAACTATGAATTATGTTCTTATATGCATAGGTAACTAAATCCACAACTAGGGTTGTGGGAACCATGGGTAATTAACAAAGTAAACCTAGCTTCATAACAATTCTCAAATAGGTTATTGCATGCATTGATAATTCTTTCGCTTAGAAGTCTTTTTAATGAGTGAACAAGTTAGAAATCGCCTTATTGCTACTTGCCGGACCAAGGCGGTAGTTAATAGGAAAAGAATTATCAACATAGATTTAGTGGGATACTATCAAATATGCTAGTCTCGATTGGTGCGAAGTAATAACTAAGCTATACATCGAATATGATGCTTAATATGAAGTAAAGGTAAGGGTTAGTAGCTTAGACACACGTAGCCAGACCAAGGTAAGAGGTCAAATTCTCTAAATGTCGGACCAAGGATTTAGAGATACCTAACTTATAACTTTGCATGCAAAACACTAGGGAAGAATTGTTATAGCTAGGAATACGGTGTTATGAACCTATGGGAAACACTTACACCCGGAGAGACTGTAGGAAATAAACCAAGATTAGGATTCCTAAGTAGTTAAGGATTTCGTACTAGTTTAGAATCTATTTTTTATGGTATTTTCTTATTTATGTTTGATTAGGATTTGTTAGTATTATAGGTTCCTAATCCTAGTTGACTGTGGTTGTTAGTAATATAAATAGGGGTGTCTGATTACATATTTTTAATGTAGTGAGAAATATATTTAAAGTATAAATAGATACACTCAATGTGTAGAGATTCACTCAATGTACAAAATCACCAGAGTTATTGAGTCATTGAATAAAGCCTCTTACCTAATATTTGTTGATAAATAATTTTTTTCTGTGTAACCATTGTTGGATCTTGAACTTGTTCATATATTATTACCTTTGGTAATATTATTTTCTTCAGGGATGGACCTGATTGATGTTCATCCAGATATTATCACCTATGTTGTGATGATTAAGAGGGTTGTCTGAGGTGGGTAGGTTTGAAGAAGCTTGTGTATTAACCAAAGCTATGAGGGGACATGTATGTATACCACATATTATTACCTACTCATCTCTCTTTCATGGAATTTGAAAGTTCGGGAGTTTGGAAAGGGCACTTGAGTTATTGTGAAAAATGGAAAAAAAGGGGAAGTAAGCCTAACGTTTTCACAAATACTACCATGGTAGAAACTTTTGTTGAGAAATGTCAGGCAATTGAGGCACTAGGTATTTTGGACCAAATAAGGGATTCTAGTAGGAGAATGTTGACTGTGGAAGTCAAGATGGGCGGGGTGGGGGGTGAATTAAAAAAAATACTTTAGTCGACTTTTTGTGTTGGTCAGTCGACTCACCTGCAAGTTAGTACCAAGGATAAGCAAAGATAGTAAATGCAGAAAGTAAACAATGCCGAAAGTTTTATACTGGTTTGGAACACTGATGTGGTGTCTACATCCACCACCCTTAAATTTCAAGGGTTTTATTTAGAGCTTGTTGAGAACTTGGTTGACAGGAAGTGTAATCTTCATGTCTTGTCTGATGTAAAAATTAGAGTCTCTATGTTGACACTACCTCTACTTATATTACATACCATCAGAATATTTTCTTCTCCTTTTCTCTTTCAATTGTACACTCATTGTGTACAAAGCTTTATGAAAGATGAAGAAGATTGCAATATAAGTTCAAGTTAAGTTGCGTAGGTTTTGTAGTCTACCCAGGTCTTTATATATAAGTAGAGTGTTGAGGTGATTTTAGCTCTAATAAAAAACCTATGGGAGTTTTCTTCAATCAAGGATTTGTAATGATTCCTTGATTAAGATCATTCAGTTCCTTGATTTGGGATACTAATTTGACTTCTGCATTGAATCAGAAATTGGTGTGCGACTTCTTCGATGTCACTTAGAATATTACTGATATTCCGTGATCAGTGAATTGATCCTTATTGATCTTCCTTGCCATCTTGAGTGTTTGTCTCTTTATGTTTTTCCTTTTTGGCTTCTCGTGAATGGATATCCAATTGACTTAATATTCATAGTCAATCCACTTTTATGGTGGGGCTGCATGATTTCCATATCTTCTGCTCTGGGATTACTCTTTAATTGATTTGATTTCCTTCTTTTGTGGGGCTGGTTTGATCCGGAGATCTTGCTCCTTGGTTTCGTGTCATTATTCAAAATACACCAAGTTAACAAACTCCCCTTTTTTTTATAATGACAACTTTAACTGTATGCTTTTCATTTTACTTCCCTATCTTGGTAGGTTTATGACTCCCTATGTATGTGTGCTCACCGTTGCTCTGTGCAATGTTGTTATTAAAGTTTGTCTCCCCCTTTGTCATGATCAAAAAGGAAAAGAAGACATAAAAGAAATACAACTAGATAGTCCAAACAAAAGCAAACATACATAAAAAGAGTGTTGGTGTAGGCACCCCAAAATACAATCCAAAAAAAGAGGAGTCAAAGCTCCATCCGCATAGTCTTAAAGCAAAATAAAACATAACCTAGACTTAACGATCACCAAGGATATATTTGAAAGTACTGAGTACATTCCTGTAGAAAGTATTATAAGTGCGCTCAACACTCTTGGAGAAGTGGGAGTACGAGGTGTGCACAGTCACAACTAGCTCGTTGTGGGCGGAGTCAATATAGTCTTTATGTTACACGTAGTAAATTCAATGACTTACGCTAGGGCTCCATGAGTAGTTCAATGAATTTACTAGGTTTATAAAGATGTTAGAGATCTTATTTTATGTTAGTTAACTTAGTTGGGAAGATAGGTTAAAAAGGAAATTCAAAACGACCATGACGTCCGGTGAACTAGTAACCTAAACTAGTGTGGTGCTAGTGGTGGTAGGATGGTTCAAAAGGGGTGTCTAAGTGGTTGACCATGAGAAGATGATGGGAATGGACATAGGTGCCAATGAGAGGGCTTAAGGTTCAAGACCAAGTGAGGAGTGCCCACCCTTGAGGGTCAAGCCAAAGCCAAAAGCCAAGGCTGCCCCAAAAAGGGAGGCTACTACCTCAACCTTCACGAGCATGACCACGGCTCGTGGTCATGAGCACGGCTAAGTGGGGGCTCATGAAGATGCCATGGCCATGAAAGGAGGATGGCATCTTGGACTAGCTACTGTCCAAGGCACCACTAGCCACTTCATGGCTCGTGGTGCACTTGACGGAAGGGGAGTCTTGGTCGTGGTCTTGCCTTAGGCATTTTGGGAAAGGAGAGTTTTTGAGGGGCTATTGCCCAAAGCACCACGAGCTACTTGACGGGCCGTCGTGCATGTTCATGGGCAAGGGGGAGTAGTCGTGAAGATTACTTAGAATCTTCTATGATGGCTCATTAGGGGAGGCTACTGCCCCACACTTCACGAGCACCACCGCGAGCCGTTGAGCTCTTCACGGCTCGTGAAGTGGGGCGTGAAGGCTGGACGACTTTTCCAAGTCAAGGTCAAGTTGGACTATTATTTAAAAGGGTATTATGGGTATTTTGGGGTTTGCCTATATATTTATTTTAGACTGAATTCCCACTTCAAAACAGAATCCCAAATTGAAACACAATTACTCCCACTTCTCTTTACTTTCTCTCTCTATCTCAAACTTCATTGAAGACACATTGAAGCTTCAAGAAGAAGACCCAATCTCCAAAGTTCTTGCTCAATTTCATGGATAAAGTCTTCCTAAAGGTATATGATAGGGGTGTGACTATATGACTATACATTGCACATGTGGACCTTGAGGTGATTCCTAGGCTATTTTCTTTATATACATATGTTATGAATGAAAGGCAAAATGTTGATTCTATATCATGTTGGTCTCATATGATGTTGCACTCACTTGGTATACATGATGTTGGTCTAAATTATTATTTATGAGGTTGACTACACTTGTTATGATGTAAAGGAAATGCTTATGGTCTCTTTTCTAGTTTACTTGGTTTATGTGGGGTTATGGGGCTTCACATAGACATTACACTAGTTGACTTGAATTGGGATTATGCGTAAGGTATTGTAATGTATTGATGAATTGTTGCTTATGGCTTTATTATGATGATGCTCTTGATCATGAAATATGAAAATGTCTTGTTGTGATTATGTTGTAGACTTGGCTATATTCTTAGATTTTGCATGAAAGCTTTTTAAGTAACTTGGCATGCTTATAACTAAAATGTCCCTTTGTGCATATTTTCAATTGGTTTACTTGCATATATCCATACTTAGTACATATGATTTTTACTAACCTATATTCTCTCTACTTATACAATTATGTAGGTTCAGGCCATTGAAGAGTTTCAAGGTCAAATTTCAAGAAGCTTGGATAGATTCCCAAGTTGGTGAATCCTCAAGTCCGAGGACGAAGCCTACCACTCTTGTTCTTAATACTTGATTAGTCTAAATACATTCTTTTATTTCCTATATTGTAAAGAAGATTTTGTATTCTCTTATGAGACATTTTGTAATGTCGTAAGGGCTATGTCCCAAATCTTTTACTCCTATGTTAGATGGTTATGTGTGACATGATTGTAGACTATTTTCGATAAATGAGAAGTCTATGTAAACTTCATATGTATAGTTTTAATTTTTTCGTATTTCCTTACCTATGAAATGCAATGACTATGCTAAGGGCTTGTCTAAGGCCTCTTTGAGGACAAAGAAACCGGTTACGTCTAGGGGGTGCTCCTCGGTCGTGAAAAACTTGGTATTAGAGCATGAGGTTAAATAATCATAGGAATGATGTCTCACTAAACCACGTCTACGTAGAGTCTTGTTCATAATTGTTAGCGCGCCACACTTATTAATGAGAGGCGATATGATGCTTAGGAAATTCTCACTTCTTTGTTATTCTTAAGTCGTGCCTCAAGTGTCTTAACTCTATGTGTCTTTTTTCTTCTAACTCTTTTCTTGTTGTTATAGGCTATGACTACTAGAAGGGCAGCCGCAAGAAGGGTTGAAGAGGAGATAGCTAATGCTGGAGTTCCTCCCAAAGACAACCAAGCTCCTCCTCAAGAGCAAGTTTCTCTAGGTGGTCAAGTTCCGGTCAATCCTTCGGTCATGTCGGATGGAGAGATAAGTTCCCAAAACCTCTACCTTCTCTCTACATTCTCTCTATACTCATCCTCCATTGAAGAAGCTTTGAAGGTTGAAAAAGAAGACCAAATTCTTCAAGTTTCTACTCAATTTCGTGGTGATTCATAATTAAGGTATGGTTTCTTTCACTCTTGGGATCCTTTTCCCCAAGAGGTCCCTTCAAAAAGATGATTTCTAAATCTCCCAAAACTAGGGTTTTTTCTCTCACATGGGTCTTCTTTGAAAAATAAAATTATGAATAAATTGTGATGAATTATGATGAATTAATGTTGTTTAAGTATATATTGATGGTTAATTGATGAATTCCTATGATATTTCCCAATACTCATGTCTTTCCCCCAATTTTAAGAAAAACTTGAATTGATATGATGAATTGTGAAGATCATGAACATGTAGATTGAATACATTGTTGTTAATTGTGTAATTGCTTCTTGAATCTACCTTGTTTATGTAATTGGTTATGTATTCTTGGTGATGAAAGTATGAAGGTTCTTGGAAGGGGCAAAAGGTATGTTGATTGGTTTTTCTTGGATTCAATCGTGAGTTATGAGTTACTTAGATAGTAATGTTTCTATGTCTAATGTGTGGTTGTGATGTGATGCTAGATATTCCTCATATTTAACCCTAAGATATTGAATTTAACATTAATTATGTATGCATGTCATGATACAATTATTGTATGATTGAAAGTAGTTTCTTATGATTATGATAAAGTGTTAAGTGAATGATTTACTCACTTGTATGTGGTTTATAAAGGGAAAGGATAGTTCTCACTCATGAATTCCTATGAGCTATTATGATAAGATGTTCACGGAGGGGTCTAGAAGAGACTAATGTGATCTTGTATGATGAGTATGATGATTACTAAAGGGAATAAATGCTTAGCACCGAATAGGCATGTTAATGAGATGGAGGTCTCACGTTTAGTAAGTCCGGACTCCCACATGGGTCTGCTCACTTTAGCAAGTCCGGATTCTCTAGTTATGTGTTGTTTCATGACATAGAAACCTCCACGTCTAGTAAGTCAATGTTTCTAACAACAATTTCCTTGACCCTTAACTATGTGCCCACATAGGACTCTAGCTTACTGGATCCACCTAGATAGCTACGTACGAATAGTTACACCTTAGGCAAGTGTTAACCTTCTCTTTTTGGTGTGGGAGTAGAACATCGAATTCCATGTAGCTCAGATGCTATCATATCGGTTATTGTACTTATGTCCCTAATGTAAAAGTAAACGAATAAGTTAAGTATGTTAACTCCTATTGGGGTTGTCTTGAAGGCTACTACATAGTGTGAGGGAGGGTATGAGACTTCTCTTACATGTTGCACATGTGGGATCCTAAGGGATGGTTCTAGTAGTGTTCTTTTATGATTCTGATTCTGATTATGTTGATTGATGTACCGTGGTTACACGGTACTTTCAATGCTTTTTCCTTAAGTTTAGTGTGTGCCTAAAGCCTTTTTGTATTGGTTTTAATGTAGTTTTCTCTTTGTTTACAGGAAATCTGTCCAAAAGGAGAACGTGGGAGTATTATGCTGAAAATTGCAGAAGTGACGACCTAAGGAGCCATCGACGGTCCGTCGCGACCTCGACGGCCCGTAGGTGGACACCGTCGTACGTGGGAAAAGCTGCTAAAGGAAGTTGGGGAATTCTGACTAAGTGTGTGGCTACAGAGGCTCTCGACGGACCATCATAGCCACGACGGACCGTCCTGCACATCCGTCAAGGTTAACAGAAAGTAGCCCCAGTACCAAAGATTCTATGTATGGAGGAACGGAAGTCATCGACGGACCGTCACAGCCACGACGGACCGTCCTACATGTCCGTCGATGGTAACAGAAAGTGGGTGAAGAAAGCAGCAGAAAAAGATGTTAAGTATGGCACGACGGAGGCCTCGACGGTCCGTCATGACCTCGACGGCCCGTAGCTCCAGTCGTCGATTCAGATGCGTTTTTGGACAGATTTTCCTTAAATAGATTTCCCTCTTTTGTTAGGATTCTAGTATTATAAATACTGGTAAACACCTCGTTTTTGGGGTTAGACTCTTGGATATTTTTTTAGTTTTATTGTTCTAAGTGTTGAACTTTGGGATTTTGGAAATTACTTTATTTTCCGGAATCGTTTGTTGCAAGTTTTTGATTAATTCAAGTAATTTTCTGGATTATCTTCAATCTCATCAAAGTAAGTGCATGAATTCTTATCTAATTAATATGAATTGTGTGATTATTAACATGGGTAACTAAACTCCATAACTAGGGTTGTGGGAACCATGGGTAAATAACAAGGTAAAACCTAGCTAAAATAACAATTCTCAAATAATGTCTTGCATGTATAGATAATTATTTCATTTAGAAGTCTTTTTAATGATGGCCTATGTTAGAAATCGCCTTATTGCTACTTGCCAGACCAAGGAGGTAGATAATAAGAAAAGAATTATCAACGTAGATTTAGTATATACTATCTAATAAGCTAGTGTTGGTTGGTGCGAAGTAACAACTAAGCCAAATATCGATTATAATGCTTAATATGAGGTAAAGGTAAGGTTTAGTAAAGCATACACACGTAGCCGGATTAAAGTGCGGAGTGAAATTTTCTAGTAGTTTGACCAAGGAATTAGGGATACATAACTTACCACTTTGCATGCAAGATATTAGAAAAGGATTGTTATAGCTAAAATTACCGAGTTATGAACCTATGGGGAACACTTAAGCCCTAGTTACTTTCATTACTTGATAAAAATCAAATCTTTGAACTTGTCACTTGTTTACGTAGAATTAGCTAATTACATTTGTTATTCAAAACCCCCTTTTTGTTATTTATTTCCGGAAAGGACTTGACTAAATAAAAGTAATAGTAGGTTAAAGTTAAGTCTAAATCATTTTCCTCGTGGGATCGACCTCAACCTCATAGTTGGGTTCTTTACTTGATACGACCGCTTATACTTCTTTTCGAGAAGTAAATTTGAGCGTATCAAATTTTGGCGCCACTGCGGGGGAAAGTGGCTTTTAGATTAACTTTAAGCTTATTACCGAAGTTTAGTCAATATTTTCCTAATTTTACTTTTTCTTGTTGTTTTTGTCTCTTGCAAATCTAACTTCCGTGTATGCCAAGTACGCGGAGTCGAGGTGAACCCATACTTTCACCCGACCTCAAACTGGAGCGTACACTACGGAGGATGAATCGAAATTTGGGTATTCGCAATGATGATCACAACCCGGACATTCCACCTCCGGTTGATGCTCATGGTCAGTTATTACCTGAAAGTCGTGGGGAAGATGAAATACGGAGGCAACCTCCCGCTCCACGCCCTCAAGAGTATTATAGGGGATATGATAACATTACCGACTCTGACGGGCCACTTGTCTTACCTCCCCTACCACATGGCCATACTTTCGTGGTAACTAGTAGTCTGATGCAAATTTCACTAGGTTTATTTTCGGGGCTACCTTTTGAGGATCCACATGCTCACATCGCCAAAGTGAGGTCGGGGTGTAAGAGTTGTGTAGGGAGGCCTAATTTGAATATGGACGTAATTGGGTTGAGAGTGTTTCCTCTCTCACTGACGGGAGAGGCTGCTATATGGTTTACAGAACTCCCCTATAACTCAATCTACACTTGGAATCAATTGAGGGATGTGTTCTTAGCACGTTACTACCTGGTGTCTAAGAAGTTAAACCACAAAGATAGGGTGAACAACTTTGTGGCACTACCGGGAGAATCAGTCAGTAGTTCTTGGGACAGATTCACTTCGTTCTTGAGAAGTGTCCCCAATCACCGCATCGATGATGAGTCACTGAAAGAGTACTTCTATTGGGGACAAGATGATAATAATAAAGCAGCATTGGATACGATAGCGGGTGGTTCTTATGGGGAGTGTCCTTATGCTGAGATCGCTGAGAAGTTGGAGAAAATCTCCCAAAATAATAAAGCATAGAGTACTAGGAAGTCAGATACTGGGAGAAACACTTTTCCAGTACAGTCCGCACACAACCCAGCCATAGACGAGATTCGTGAAGAGATGGCTCAAATGAGAACTGAGCTTGGGTAGGTGTTGAAACATGTCACTGGGGTGCATAAAAGGTAAATGCGGTGAACTACTTGTCTAAACCATCACTGCCGACTGATGAGTATTACTATGAGGAGGACTCTTATGCGGTAAATGAGCAGACGGGGGGTTTCCGACCAAACGCTCAAAGCTCCAATCAGGAGAATTGGCGCCAAGGTCAAGGAAACCAAGGTTGGAACTATGGTAATTACAACCGAGAGGGTCATTATGTCCGAGATGGGAATTACAATCGCGACAACAACTTCAATCGGGGGGTTTCCGACCAAACGCTCAAAGCTCCAATCAGGAGAATTGGCGCCAAGGTCAAGAAAACCAAGGTTGGAACTATGGTAATTACAACCGAGAGGGTCATTATGTCCGAGATGGGAATTACAATCGCGACAACAACTTCAATCGGGGTAACTACGGTAACAGAAATGAAAGGAGTGGGCCCTATGTTCTACCTCAAAATCGTGAAGTTACTCCTAGGGATGGTGGAGGTAGTATGGCGCGAGTTGAGGATATGTTGCAGAAAATGATGAGAAGGTTCGATGCTAGTGATGAGCACACTAAAGAGTTGAGGAGTGACTTAGCGAGTATTGGGCAGAAAGTTGATACACATGCAATCTCGATCAAGTATCTTGAGTTGCAACTGCCCTAATTGTCTTCGACTGTGAACCCACGCCAATCGAGCACTCTTCCTAGCAACACTGTCCAAAATCCAAAAAATGATGGACATTGTATGGCAGTCACAACTCGAGGTGGTAAGCAAACCATTGACCCATCGATGCCGTCTGGTGTAGAAAAGGTGATAAGAGGTGATGATGAGGTAGTGGAGGTTAGTGGTGAGTTAGGAGACAAAACGGGGAAAGAAGCTGAGGTACCCCAAAAGGTGATCCCCATTCCTAGACCACCACCTCCATTCCCACAAAGGTTAGTGAAAAAGACCGAGGATGGTAAATACCGGCGTTTTATCAACATGTTGAAACAGCTTTCCATCAATGTCCCTTTGATAGAAGCTCTTGAACAAATGCCTGGTTATGCCAAGTTCATGAAAGATATGGTTACAAAGATAAGATCGGTCAGCTTTGAGGATGATGATAGAATGCAGCATTATAGTGCTATTGCTACAAGGTCTCTAGTGCAAAAGAATGAAGATCTGGGTGCCTTCACTATTTCATGTACAATCGGGTTATTACACTTTGCGAAAGCATTATGTAATCTTGGGGCAACCATAAATCTCATGCCTCTCTCTATTTACAAGAAGTTGGGTTTGGGTGACCCAAAGCCCATTGCGATGCGGCTACTGATGGCCGATCAAACGGTGAAGAGGCCTATTGGGATACTCCACGATGTGTTAGTAAAGGTGGAGTCATTCATATTTCCGGCCGATTTTGTGATTCTTGATTGTGAGGTCGATTTTGAGGTGCCTATTATCCTTGGGAGGCCATTCCTTGCTACGGGTAGAGCCTTGGTTGATATGGAAAAAGGGCAAATGAAATTTCGGCTGAACAATGAAGAATTGAATTTTCAACATTTGTAGGTCCATGAGGCAGAGTGGTGAACTCCAATCAGTATCTGCCATATCTTACAGAGTTGAAAAGTCATCTGAGGTACAAATAGAAGAACGTCTAGGTGTAGAAGCACTAGCGGCAGTGATCATGAATTTTGATAGTGATTGCATTGAAGATTACGGGTCATGGGTCGCGGCACTTGATCGAGGTGATGTTCGGTTTAAACCAAAGAAATTTGAGTTAGATATGAAGCATCGCGAATCTTCACCCGTGAAACCATCTATAGAGGAGGCTCCAAAATTAGAGCTTAAGGCTCTACCACCTCATCTGAGGTATGTATTCTTGGGAAAGGTGACACTTTGCCGGTAATGATTGCATCAGATCTTAATGTGCATCAAGTTGAGAGTTTGGTGACAATGTTAAAAAGGTTCAAAAGAGCTATTGGGTGGACTATTATGGATATTATTGGGATCCCTCCCGGTATTTGTTTGCATAAAATCCAACTCATGCCCGATCATAAGCCAAGTATTGAGCACCAGAGACATTTAAATCCACCTATGCAAGAGGTGGTGAAGAAGGAAATCATTAAGTGGTTGGATGCTGGAGTGATATATCCAATCGCCGATAGTAGTTGGGTATGCCCTGTTCAGTGTGTACCTAAGAAAGGGGGAATGATTGTGGTCCCCAATGAGAAAAACGAGCTTGTTCCGATGAGACTGGTGACTGGATGGAGGGTATGTATGGATTACCGGAAATTAAATGCATGGACCGAGAAGGACCATTTTCCTATGCCCTTCATGGATTAGATGTTGGACAGACTTGCAGGAAAGGGGTGGTACTATTTTCTTGATGGTTATTTGGGTTATAATCAGATTTCTATTGCACCGGAGGATCAAGAGAAAACCACCTTTACTTGTCCATATGGGACCTTCGCGTTCAAGAGAATGCCGTTTGGGTTATGCAATGCACCGGCCACATTTCAGAGATGTATGATGTCAATATTCTCCGATATGGTGGAGGACACTATTGAGGTGTTTATGGAAGATTTTTCAGTGGTTGGTGACTCCTTTGAGCGGTGTTTGAGTAATTTGTCCGAGGTTCTTAAGAGGTGTGAAGACTGCAACCTTGTGCTTAATTGGGAAAAATGTCACTTCATGGTGAAAGAAGGTATTGTATTGGGCCATCGCATTTCAGAGAATGGCATAGAGGTTGATCGAGCTAAAGTCGAGGTGATAGAGAGACTTCCTCCACCCATCTCTGTAAAAGGTGTGAGAAGCTTTCTAGGGCATGCAGGCTTTTACCGGAGGTTTATCAAGGATTTTTCAAAGACTGCACATCCCTTGTGCAAGTTGCTTGAGAAAGAGTGTAAGTTTTATTTTGATGAATCCTGTCTTAAGGCATTTGGTGAGCTAAAGGAAAAGTTGGTGTCTGCACCTATCATCATTTCGCCGGATTAGAGTAAGCCGTTTGAGGTTATGTGTGGTGCAAGTGGGGTTGCTCTTGGTGTGATTTTGGGTCAACGAAGGGATAAAATCCTTCACCCCATTTACTATTCTAGTAAAGCCCTCAATGAAGCTCAAAAGAACTACAACGTGACTGAGCAAGAGATCCTTGCAGTAGTCTTTGCTTTCGAGAAATTTCGCTCCTATTTGCTTGGCATTAGAGTTATAGTGCATACTGATCATTCTGCTTTGAGATATTTGATGGCAAAGAAGGATGCAAAACCGAGGTTGATTCGTTGGGTATTACTATTTCAAGAATTTGACTTTGAGGTGAAAGATAGAAAAGGGACCCAAAATCAAGTTGCTGATCACTTGTCCCGATTAGAAGATGAAGCAATGAGGGAGTTAGGTGAAAAGGCTGAAATTGATGATGCTTTCCCTGATGAGCATGTATTGGCTGTATCCCAAGACTTGATTCCATGGTTCGCAGATTTTGCGAATTATCTAGCGAGTGATATCGTCCCACCGGACTTGTCCTTTCATCAAAGGAAAAAGTTCATGCATGATGTGAAAAAGTTCTTTTGGGATGAACCATACTTATATAGGAGTTGTGCCGATGGGCTTATTCGGCGTTGTGTGCCGGAAGTTGAGATGTTGAGTGTTTTGGAGGCGTGCCATTCTTCGCCTGTAGGTGGGCATCATAGTGGTATCCGGACTGCCCACAAGATATTGCATTGTGGCTACTATTGGCCAACTATCCACCAAGATGCTCATGAGTTCGCCAAGGCATGTGATAGATGCCAAAGAGATGGTGGGATTTCGAGGAAGCAAGAGCTCCCTTTAAATCCCATCCTTGTGATTGAGTTGTTTGATGTGTGGGGCATTGACTTTATGGGCCCTTTTGTGAGTTCTCATGGGATGAAGTACATTCTTGTGGCAGTCGATTATGTGTCTAAATGGGTGGAGGCTATCGCACTTGCAAATAATGAAGGGAAGAGTGTCACCGCGTTCTTGAAAAAGAACATATTTTCTAGATTTGGCACCCCAAGGGCTATTATTAGTGATGGGGGATCCCACTTTTGCAACAAGCTATTTAAGGGATTACTGGAAAAGTATAGGGTTCGCCATAATGTGGCCACTCCGTACCATCCACAAAGTAGTGGGCAAGTTGAGATGTCAAACACGGAGATTAAGCAGATTTTGTCGAAAATGGTGAATGCTAGTAGAACGGATTGGTCAAGGAGGCTTGATGATGCTCTTTGGGCCTACCGGACAGCATACAAGACTCCCATTGGTATGTCCCCATACCAACTTGTATATGGGAAGGCTTGTCACTTACCGGTTGAATTAGAACATAAATCCATGTGGGCAATGAAGAACTTGAAAATGGATTGGAATGAGGCTGCGGAACAGAGGTTAAACGGGTTGAATGAGCTTGATGAATTTCGCTTAAAGGCATATGAAAGTTCAGCCCTCTACAAAGAAAAGATGAAGAAGTACCATGACGAAAAGATTGAGAAGCGCGATTTTTTGGTTGGGGATTTGGTGCTTTTATTCAATTCTAGGTTGCGCTTGTTTCCGAGCAAACTCAAGTCCAAATGGACTGGGCCCTACTTGATCACTCAACTATTCCCTCATGGTGCGGTTGAGTTGGAGAACAAGGAGGGTGTGCGGTGTAAGGTGAACGGACAGCGAATCAAAATCTATCTAGGGCATGCTGAACCGGCGAATGAAGTGATCGAGGTATACCATCTTGATGAAGTCTGAGTAATCAAGAGTCCTCCGTCGTGCCGCGACGTTAAATCAAGCGCTGATTGGGAGGCAACCCAATATGTATCCTCTAGCCAACTATAGGTCTTTCGTTATTTTCTAGGAATAGTTGCATTATTTTTGCTTTTATTTATTTAACGTTCCGTCTGACTGCTCTTTTCTTTTTCGCTAGTAGTGTTGGCTAGAGCATAGATTAGGGTCCGTGTCCAAAAAGTGTCCAGAAAATACAAAAAGATTAGCTTAATGGGTGTTAAATGTGCAGGTATCAAATCACCAGAAATCTGCAGAAAATTGGTCTGCTGCACCCACGACGGAACCATCGACGGACCGTCGTGCCATCGACGGACCGTCGGTGGTATCCGTCATGCCCAGGTATGTCGTTTCAAATTTTCCAAGTTAGGGCACCATCGACGGACCGTCGAACGTGTTATGGTCCGTCGACGGGGAATCGTCGCAACTTTACCCATCGACCCGACCCGTCCGGCTGAATATTAAAAGTTTTAAACTTTTAAACTTCCCACCTCTTCATATAACCCCTCATAACCGTTTCTCTCCTCATTTCCTACCATTTCCCCCCACTTCCTCACCATTAACTCCCATTCCCTCTCCTATCTTCTGATTTCCATCACTTCCCCCATATTCCCACAGTCCCTTTCTCTTCCAAATTCTCCAAGTTTCTTCAGTCCATTGGCGATCGGTGTTCGTGGTTTTTGAGTTGCTGTTCAACTAACTGTGCCTTACTTCTTTCTCCTCTACTACAGTTATCAGGTATGTTCTTCGGATTTGTCAATTAACTATCGTAAATTGTTGTTTGCTTTCTGATTAAACTTGACATCTTACTGTATGGGTCTCCAATTTTGGACCCTCATTGCATGCTAGAAATCTCTCCCATAGTGCTAAGTTCCCGTAGATTACGGCTATTGTAAAGGAATGGGGTTATTTTGTTAGAAATGGCGTGTGTTTCCTAATTCTGTTTCTGACCTCGGGTTGCTACACTGTAGAAAATTGAATGCTAAAACTCGATAAAATTCTTTCCCTAGGGATGATGGGATGATGGGTATATGTTTGGTACACTTAGGCTTCCAAAAATTAGTACATAGGGAACCAATGTGGCTGCAAAACCAGGTCCCTGAAGGTCAGTACGAGACCCCGTCGACGGACCGTCGATTCCGCGATGGACCGTCGTTGGGATTCGTCACGCCCAACCCCCTTGGTTTCCCTAAGTTTCTATCGACGGACACTTATGACGGACCGTCGTGCCTTCGACGGTCCGTCCTGCATATCCATCGTCTCTATCAGAACCTTGGTTTCTGATGGTTTATAAAAATAATCTAACTGTCCATTGACGGACCCTTACGATGGACCGTCGTTCTTTCGACGGTCCATCCTGCATATCCGTCGCCTCTGTCAGAACCTTGGTTTCTGAAGATCTTAAAATTTACTCCAAGTGTCCCTCGACGTACACTCATGACGGACCGTCGTGCCTTTGACGGTCCGTCCTGCATGTCCGTCGTCTCTGTCAGAACCTATTGTTCCTAATGTTTTGAAAAATTTCTCCAAGTGTCCCTCGACGGACCCCCATGACGGACCGTCGTGTCTTCGACGGCCGTCGAGGGGTCCGTCCTGCACTCTATACTTCTACGCTGCCATTTTCTTTTCTACGTTTTCCTGCTTCCGCTGGTACTAACTACTTCTCTTTGCAGGTACTCATGGCTCCTAAACACGACCGCGTCCCCTCACGAGGGCGTTCCAAGTCTGTCGCCCCATCCAATCGACTGGTCATAGGCTCAGACGATGAGCGTGACCCACAGTATGTGCCACCTGGCACCCGGACTGCTACACCTGCTGCCCGCCCCACCAGAGCCACTCCCACGAGGGTGGCGCCCGGAGTAGTCACTGCCTCCCAGTCTGACGAGGAGCGCATACTGACCGGCACACCTTTTGGGTCGGCTGCACAGTCAGAGGGAGCATCTGGCTCCGTGGAGGCATCCGGTTCGGAGAAAGCTTTCGGTTCAGAGGAGGTCTCCGGGTCTGAGAAGGCTTCTGTTCCCGCCACCGAATCCTAGTCTGCATCGTCTGATGAGGCTAATAATGATGAATCTACTCCAGCACCCCAGACTGGCATCCCCGCTCCGGTTGCTGATCAGCCCAACTGGTGGTGTGTTGAGGGGCAGTAACAGGTATACACAGATGCCAAGATGCCGAATGACAAGGGGTTAATGACACGGACCCTGACACTTGAGCGGCGGGTTCGCACGGAGAGCCTTTCCACCATGCCGGCCATACATGAGTTGTTCACCCCACATCGGCTGGAGTGGACGGCCCGAGCTGTGGGCCGCTATAGCGAGGAGATGGTCCGAGAGTTCTATGCCTCATATGTGGCGACTCTTCGATCTCAGCTGGATAGGCGGGTAGCCCCTGCCAAATATGATCCTCTAGACTACGTCCAAGTCCGCGGCAAGCGGGTTGACATTTCCTTCCCGGCCATCCGCAGGTTTCTTTATGGCGCGAATGTTGATGCTACCCGGACACCTCTCACCGCCGAGTTTGACTATCGGTGGAAGTTGATTAAAGATGGCCGATTCCAGCGTGAGCCAGAGTTGAGAGAGACCACCAAGCGGTGGATTGTACAGTACCTGTCTATCTATGGTGAGGCTGCCGACTGGGTGCGTGAACCCAAAGGAAGTATCAAGAAGGCTAACCTCACCTTCACAGCCAAGTTTCTATGGCTACTAGTCTGACACTGCCTTTCCCCCACTGCAGCCGACAACATTGTCACTTGGGATCGTGCGGTACTGATGGCGGTGATGATTGTTGGGTTCGAGGTGGATTTTGCATGGCTCCTACAGGCGGTGATGCACGAGAGGGCCTTTAAGGCCACTACTACTTACCCCTTCCCGTGCATGGTCTTTGCTTTGTGCAGGTTAGCAGGAGTGCCCCTCTGGCACATTGATGTGCTCAAGACCCCGCCGGGCACAGTAGATATCGGCCTCATTCGGGATGAGGCCAATGAGTTGGCTCCCCAAAGAGGGCCCCGTTCGGAGGTGCAGCCGCTTGGTGAGACCCTAGAGGCAATAGTTGAGCAAGCCCAAGCGGCTAACCCGGCTACTTCTGATCCCACCGACACCACTCCGATCGAGTCTATCCCGGGTGGTACCACCGCTCCTATCTCCTCCCAATTGACTCCATCTGCTACTCTGGTCCCACTTGCTAGGGTCCAGAAACTTGAGGCCCAAATGGCCACACTTCTGCACCACATCCAGCCGTGGATGCAGAAATCTATTGCTGAGGCAAAGGAGCTGTTAGAGAGGAAGATGGCCCAGCACACTGAGCGGAATGTCATGGAGGTCCACCAGCGCTTGGACGCTTTTGAGCTGCGGGTTCTTGCCCGACCATCCCCTACAGTGGATGTGACGTCTCTCCAGACTGCTGTGGCGAGTCTGCGAGTCGACTTAGATACTATACTAGAGGCTCGGGTGCCGGAGTCTGAGGCCCCTTTTGCAGAGCCTGCTGAGGACACGGTGATGGTTGCCCTATTCGCCACTACTGATGTGCCACCACCTCCACCACGAGAGTGTGCCAAGAGGCACCGGACTAGAGATGAGGATGAATCCCGGGCTCGAAAGAAGGAGCGCCATGAGTTGGAGGCTGCGAGGAAAGCCTCGCTGATTGATGAGGAGACCCGCCAGTTGAGGGTTATAGAGGTGGCCGCTGGGGCGTCTAGTTCCAGAGTTGCAGAGGCTGAGAGGAGCACTACTGATGGTGCTGTCATTGCTGAGGACACTATTGATGGTGTCCCTACTACAGAGGGAGTGGGTTCCGGGGAACCGGACCCGCCATCTTGTTGATCACCGCGCTTTGCGCCTCAGGTTTGCTTCACCTACCACTGTATTTTATATACTTTTATGCATTGGGGATAATTGCATATCTTTTTTGTTGGGGGGGTGGGGTAAATGGAAAGTGAGTGCTAGGGTGAAGTCTGAGTAGCCCAACTCACGATCCTCTCTTGGGGTTTTCTTGCCTATGTTCTTTTTCCCCAAGAGACTGGTTACTTTATTGTTGAACCGGCATGTTGATATCTTTTTGTACATAGTATAGAAAATGGACTCTGAAGCATGATGGCTAAACAAAATGATATCCTGATTCAAAGAAAATGATGCGTGACTAGGCACAGTAACTGATAAATGTGTGGCTCTAAGCATGACATAGAGATACACCACTTCATGACCCTAAATCTAAAACTCGAACTTGGTTTCTGATGATTTGGTAGAGTAATGAGATCTCAAGTGAGTGTGAGGAAAATTTGAATATTCCACCATTGGTACTGAGCTAGAACTTGCCTGGTTAGTCCTGCTAAAAGTAAGCCGTAATAGACAATTAGGAAAGGATCATAGGCCCTTGTGCAATATAGCCAATCTTTAGCCTAAATAACAGAAAACCGAATGAAATTAATCCCTTTTTGATCCAAATGATTTGAGCTTAAAATAGGCCTTTCTTTTTCAACCCAACTGATCTTTTTTGGAAACAATGTGTTGGCCCTGGTCCCTCCTTAGACATGTGCACCTCAGCTTATGCTTTTATGCCAAAAGCATAAGTTGAGGGTGGCTAATGCAGCAAACAACCTTGTCGTGGCCCTGACCCAACTTTGGATATTGTGTACCTTGACTCATGGCAAAGCCATGAGTTGAGGGTGGCTATTATGAGGAATGCCCTGGAAAATGGGATTGAAAGAATAAAGAGAGAGAAAGAACAAAAGAAAAGTGACTCAAGAAAAAGTTGAAAGAAAAGTGAAAAATTTAAAAATTTGAAAATACAAGTAAAAAAAGAAAAAAAAAAGAAAAGAGTCACTTACACAAAAGGAGAAAGAAGGGAGAATGGCAAGGTGAAAGAATGCAAGAAAATTAAGAAATAGCGAGGGATAAAACGATGAAAAGGTAGGACGCTTAGTCATTATGTCAAGGAGGGCAATAAGTCACTATAAATACACCTAAATGTACCCAACCTGACCCCGAGCCTAAGTTACAAGCTAAGAAAGTCCTATCGTGATTCTAAGAGTCTATTATGGTGAAATTAAAGCAGTGAAAATAAGTGCAAGCTTATGGCAATAAGTATAAATGAGGTGTGAAGTTGTTCTGAGAGTGAGTGTTGAAAAATAATCCTTATACTCAAATTGAAATCATTGTGTGAAAAATGAGGATGTTGTTTTGAAGTGAGGACACTACTTGCAATACCGGAAAATTGGTACCTTGGTGAGAGATCAAAGAGGATAGGTGTCGGTGTGTGGTGAGTCTGTGTCATGGTCTGATCCACATGATCAAGCCTAATAGTGATAGCATGCATAAATCAATTTGAAAATAATCGGGATTGATAGCCAGATGATTGCACAAAGCTAAAATAAGGATACTCTTGTACAAAGATTTTGTGGTGTGTCATAGTGCGTCGCTTGAGGACAAACAACGAATTTAAGTTGAGGGTGTTGATGTACCGTGGTTACACGGTACTTTCAATGCTTTTTCCTTAAGTTTAGTGTATGTCTAAAGCCTTTTTGTATTGATTTTAATGTAGTTTTCTCTTTGTTTGCAGGAAATCTGTCCAAAAGGAGAACGTGGGAGTATTGTGCTGAAAGTTGCAGAAGTGACGACCTAAGGAGCCATCGACGGTCCGTCGTGACCTCGACGGCCCGTAGGTGGACACCGTCGTACGTGGGAAAAGCTGCTAAAGGAAGTTGGGGAATTCTGACTAAGTATGGGGCTACGGAGGCTCTCGACGGACCGTCCTGCACATCCGTCAAGGTTAACAGAAAGTAGCCCCAGTACCCATCTTCGAAAGATTCTAAGTATGGAGGAACGGAAGCCATCGACGGACCGTCACAGCCACGATGGACCGTCCTGCATGTCCATCAATGGTAACAGAAAGTGGGTGAAGAAAGCAGCAGAAAAAGATGTTAAGTATGGCACGACGGAGGGCCTCGACGGTCCGTCGTGACCTCAACGGCCCGTCGCTCCAGTCGTCAATTCAGACGCGTTTTTTGGACAGATTTTCCTTAAATAGTCTCTCTTTTGTTAGGATTCTAGTATTATAAATACTGGTAAACACCTCATTTTTGGGGTTAGACTCTTGGATATTTTTTTAGTTTTATTGTTCTAAGTGTTGAACTTTGGGATTTTGGAAATTACTTTATTTTCCGGAATCGTTTGTTGCAAGTTTTTGATTAATTCAAGTAATTTTCTGGATTATCTTCAATCTCATCAAAGTAAGTGTATGAATTCTTATCTAATTAATATGAATTGTGTGATTATTAACATGGGTAACTAAACTCCATAACTAGGGTTGTGGAACCATGGGTAAATAACAAGGTAAAACCTAGCTAAAATAACAATTCTCAAATAATGTCTTGCATGTATTGATAATTCTTTCGTTTAGAAGTTTTTTTAATGGTGGCCAACGTTAGAACTCGTCTTATTGCTACTTGCCAGACCAAGGAGGTAGATAATAAGAAAAGAATTATCAACGTAGATTTAGTATATACTATCTAATAAGCTAGTGTTGGTTGGTGCAAAGTAACAACTAAGCCAAATATCGATTATAATGCTTAATATGAGGTAAAGGTAAGGTTTAGTAAAGCATACACACGTAGCCGGACCAAGGTGCGGAGTGAAATTTTTTAGTTGCCGGACCAAGGAATTAAGGATACATAACTTACCACTTTGCATGCAAGATATTAGGAAAGGATTGTTATAGCTAAAATTACCGAGTTATGAACCTATGGGGAACACTTAAGCCCTACTTACTTTCATTACTTGATAAAAATCAAATCTTTGAACTTGTCACTTGTTTACGTAGAATTAGCTAATTACATTTGTTATTCAAAACCCCCTTTTTGTTATTTGTTTTCGGAAAGGACTTGACTAAATAAAAGTAATAGTAGGTTAAAGTTAAGTCTAAATCATTTTCCTCGTGGGATCAACCTCAACCTCATAGTTGGGTTCTTTACTGGATACGACCGCTTATACTTTTTTTCGAGAAGTAAATTTGAGCGTATTATTGATAAGCTATGAGTAGCATTGATGTATGAAGCATGTTCTGAAAATATGAGAATAGGTTTTAAGTATGAAATGAGTTGCTTAATGTGATACTTAGCTTTGGATAGGGTTATGGGGTTTTATTTTTTGCATTGCACAAGTGTTGCGTGAGTTTCTTATATGTTGGGCTAAATTATGATATTCCATATATGTGTATATTGAGTTGTTGGATATTATGCATGTTTTTGACTAAATTGTTCTTTTTCTCATGCATTAATGATTTTTATGCATAGGGACCATACTTAGTATTTGTGGTTTGTACTAACCCATATTTTTTCCCTTTTTCCCAAATATTTTAGGTTCGGGTCATTGAGGAGATTCATGGCTATTGAAGAAGAAGACTTGGATCTTTCCTAAGTCAATTGGTGAGTCTTCATGAGTTCCAAGGATAGATCCACTCATCAAGACTTATTAATTTTGTCTATGTTTTGAGACAATTATTCCATTCTCATGTTGAGATTTCATTGTAGCCTATATGGGTGTATTGTAATAGACTAAGGGCTATGCCCAAACTATTGTGATTCACTTTTAGATGGTTAAATGTGAGACGAACTATTAGACTATTTCATTGTTAAATGTTAAGTGAGAAGCCTATGTAAGCTTCATAAGCGAGGGGTATATGTAAACCCCATATACGTTATGCGAGAAGTCTAAGTATACTTCGCTATATAGAAAAGTTTTAAATTTTTCCGCATTTTCTTTACCTATGATATGTGATGACGAATGCTAAGGGCTTGTCTAAGTCCTCTTGGAGGACAAAGACGCCAGTTACGCCTAGGGTGTACTTTGGGTTGTAACAGTTTATGGTAAAAAAATGACGCTAAAAACAATAAAAATGGAGTAATACAATGGAGAAGATGACTTTGGGAAGTTGTGGGGGTGTTGTATTTTTCCTTAAATTTGTCAAATTATTTTATTTTATTTTTTATTTTATAAAAAGACCACATTTCAATTATTCATTGTTTAATATGTCATATTATTCTTATTTTTTCTGTTTAATATGATAGACTTTTAATGAGTTGACATTATATAATTGAATATATAATTCATGTGGACGCACTTGGTTAACACACACTTTGAGTCAACATGTACTAGTTAAGGAAGTGTCAAAATGACACAGTAGGGTCTGACATGAGGTGTCTTAAATGTATAAAACCTAGTTAAATTGTCTAAGTGAAAATTGTTGCCTACTTTAGAAGATAGATAAGAGTCTATTTAGATTGACTTAAAAAAAGTAGTTTTTAAGTCAAAATAAAAAGTCAAAGTGAAATGACTTTTAAGTCAAAAAATAAAAAGTATGGGGAGACCTACTTTTGATTTCTGACTTATTTCAAGTCGTTTTAGATTTTTTTAAAGTCATTTTACCTTGCCAAATACTTGTAACTTATTTTAAATCATATTTTTTTTACTTATTTTAAGTTATTCTTTATATTTGTCAAACATTTTGAGAAGTCAAAAACCTACTTAAAAGTAGGTTTGACCGATTTTTATGTCAATTAAAATGGACTCTAAGACCTTATTTATTTGCACTTAGTGGGGGTCTGAATCTTAATCATTTGATTCGCCTCATTAAGAGTGTGTTTGGTATGGAAAATGTTTTCCAATTTTTTCTTGTTTGGTTGGGACAAAAGTTTTGGAAAATGTTTTCCAAATCAACTCATTTTTCTCAAAATTAAGGAAAATGACTTCCTTTCAAAAATTAAGAAAAACATTTTCCAAAAGTCTCCTCCAATTTCAAATTACATTTTTTTGGGAAAACATCAATTTAAAAAAAAAAATCAATTTTAAAATTTTATTTTTTCACCCAATCCCTGACCCCCCCCCACCGCCCCCCTCCCCTCCCCCTCAAAAAATTAATTTTATTTTTTAAAAATATTTGCAACTTCAAATTTTTATTTTTAAACTCCTACACCCCACCCCCACCCCACCCCGCTCGCCCCTTACCCACCTACCAGCCCCCCCAACCCCAACCCCTAACACAAAAAAAAATTAATTTTGTTTTTAATAAATATTATCAAGTTTAAATTTTTATTTTTTCACTCCTACCCCCTCCCACCTGCACCCCACCCACCCCAACCTTAAAAAAATATTTTTAAAAAATATTGTCAGTTTCATACTTATTTTCTACTCTAATAAAAATAAAAGATGTCTCTCAAAAACATTTTTCATTCATAAATTAAACACTAAAAATAATTTTTGAAAAATATTTTCTACTCACCAACCAAACATGAGAAAATAAGTCTAAAATGTACTTGTTTTCAGGAAAATATTTTCTTGGAAAACATTTTCCATGGAAAACATTTTCCTTCATACCAAACACACCCCAAGTGTATTTGTTTTTTAAGACTGAATCTTAATTATTTATATTCACTTAATTAAGTCCTTTTATTTTATTTCCTCATAAACCTCTTAATGGGTCTAAATATATCTAAATGAATCAGATCTGTAACACACTCTTAACACTATTCAGACTTAAAAATAAGACTGCTATCTTAATTCAACTACATCACAACTCAAAATATTTTTTTTTATTTAATTAATGTTAATTACATGCTTACTGCTATAATTTTATTTATTCTTATAAATTTAATATATGCCTTTTATTTTCATAAATTAATCAATATATTTGAATTGATCAACACTCCATGATATAATATTTTAGTACGATTTCAAAAAATATGAAAGTATTAGTTATTTGATCGATAACAATAACAAATGTCTATTATAAAATAAAATATTTTCATAAACATAATATTACTACACTATATAAACTATTTTGCATTGCATTATATTAGATTTTAAAAGTTTTGAGTGAAAATAATAGTCATATTAATGACGCAACTTAATATTAAATTCTTAAAAGATAAGTCATCTAAGCTTGTTACGATATAAATATTCAAAATACTTTTTTTTATATGGAAAAAATTATTTTTCCATATAATATTTTATTGATATAGCATTTAATTTCATATACACATTCAGATATTGAAAATAAATGATCCCGTGTTCAAATTCACATATAGCATATTAATATTTAATATTCAGATGTTTATTCAAATTTACACATCTAAATATTAATATTCAAAGTTAAACATTAATTTTAATGAAAATAAATGAGGTAAAGTCGTAGATAGGTGTTTTAAGTTAAAAGGGTATTATAATAATTTAAACATTGAAGTTATTGTTGATTAGCTTCTTTCTCCAGAAATCTCTCCATTGTATCTGTCAACGGTTCAACCCTATTGTATTTTCAATGGCAGTGATGAATAGGTCGATGGCAATCTTGCTAACTCTAATCCAACTTGTTTCTCTACTTCCATCTTCACTCGCGTTCGCATCGGGGTACTCTTTCTTCACTTCATAACTTCATTACCAAACACCCCCTTTTTACCTGTTTTCAGATCTGGATTTTCGCTTCTCTATGCGGATCTGATGCTATATATATTCTTCAAAGTATTTTCAACTAGTACATACTTTTATTTGAAAAATATAAACTTAAATAATATATATATATATATATATATACACACTCATTATTTATCTATTTTGAGCCCAAACGAAACTCCATGTTTTTATGAGCTGTTGTAGTTTCAAGTCTTGGTGTAGTGAATTGTTTAAGCTTGGTTTTTTATTGTTATGTTACTTTAATTGTTTTGGTAGGAGCACTGATGGTTATACTATTAATGGTCGAGTTAAAATTCCTGGTATGTACTCATTCAATTTTGCCCTTATCTGAACCCCGGTGCAAAATTACTGTTTTTCTACTTGTATTGTTGATTGACAAGGTTGTAACTGTAAATAATTTACTTATTGTGGGAAAAACTTTTTTGGAGCTTAGCATTCTTATTCACTTTGGAACTTTGGTTGTGCTATTTAAAAGTCCTACTTCTTGTATATACTTGAACAAGGAGGACAGTGTTTGGCTGTGGGGGCTAAATTGTTTGATTTAGTACAAGCTATGCCTTCTACGAAGAGCACAGGCATGGGAAGTTGAGAATTAACCAGGAATCGGCTAGCAAGTCTGCTAACTTTTCAGCTACATTTTCTAATATTTGCTAAATGGTCTATGCTGCATGAAAACAATAATTATCTAGGATCTTTGAAACAACCAAATATGTCGTGTTGTCTAAAGTATTCTCTTAAAAACAAAACAGAAGCTCTATCTATGTAGTAAATGTGATCCAAAAACCTGACACTTTTTTTGGATAAGGGGATATGGGAATGTGTAGCAGCAGGTGAAGTAAAACAGCACATAGAGTGATCTCTTTCTTCTAGTTCTTACTTTTGTTAGGTGTTAATTTGCTTTTCATTTTGGTATTAGCTTACTTTTCAGTTAGGAAGCAAAGTTGAAGGATGAGTTAAATAGAGGAAGTCTACCCTTTGGACTTTTGTTGGAGATGAGGAGGTGAATTTGTTTTATTCTACCCCGTATTTCATCTAATTTGTGGCCTGAAGGATAAACTGGTATGGAAAGTAGATTAGTGATTTCCTACACGTACCATTTTCCTTTATTTCTTGGACCAACTGCATGGGTTGGTGAATAAGGCAATGTAAATTCAAGAAGTGGATAGTTGATCCTAGCATATAAGTAAGTGTAAAGACTATAAAAAAGGATGAGAAATATAGCATAATTATGGAAAGAACCCTCCGTGGTCCGTCCTGGGTTGGGGTTTTGAGTCACCAAAAGGAAGTGGGAAAAGCCACTGTTGTCACTTCGGAAGGGGGAGGGCTTTCCATGTAAATAATAGTAGTAAGAAATAAAAAACTAGAAAAAGAAGGAAGCTTGGTGTTAGATGGTCATGCAATGAACGAGTCAAATGTTGTAATGTTGACTTGGTTTGTAGAAATTATAATTGGGTTATATGAGAAATCTTGTTGGAACTTGCAAGAGAAGACACATTTAACATCATTATATTACTGCATTCCAGAACCTAGTTTGCAAATGATTTAGATGATCAAACCAGAACATGACTCTTCAAAAAATTTGCTTTAGAAGTTAACCATGGAGGAACAAGGAATATGACTATTCTATTCTTTGGATATGGAAATGGTGAGGCTAAATTAGATGGTTAAAGGGGCTAAGGGGTTTGCACTTAACGGAGGTCTTTTTATCTGAATCATTTAGATCGAAGTTATTAACCCTGTTTGGTTTTTACATTTGAATCTTATTCATTAAGTGCTTTTTTTATGTTTCAACCACTTAATTGGTCTGAATAAATCCGAATGATTAAGATATGTAACAAAGGTTTAATATCGTTAAAATGTTTACTAAAAGATTTCTACATAAATTAGTTCACCAATTCCACCCATTCACTGCTACCGCCGTCACCCAACATTATAAACTACCATTGTTGTAACCCACCATTATCAACACCAACCACCTACCACCACCATCTTTAGCAACAACCACGACCCCAATCACTACAATCAACTATTACCACCACTAATCACCATTACAATCATCACCACCAACCTTTAATGCCACAGTAACCACCAATCACTTTTGACAATCACCAGCAGTAGTCACTATTATATATTATCAAACCACCATTATCATTCACCACCATCATTAGCTATTATTATTATTATACACTACAACAATTAGCTGCCACCCTCAACCACTACTGCCAACCATCACAATCACTACTAGTTGCTATCCACAACATCACCATTAGCCAATACCACCACCCACGACCGCCACCGCTAACCATCACCACCACCAACTGCCATATAGTTTATAAAAAGTATTTTATTGATATACTATTGTATTAATTTAATATTTATTTAATTTTGTATTTATTAATTTTTAAATTGAGGAAAATTTTATACATTTAGATGTTGAAAAACATATGGTCTTAGTTATTTAGTATCTGGATCTTAATACAACATCTTAATATTTAAATGTGAATTCAAATTCAAACATCTAAATGTTAATGCACATCTTAATATTTAGACGTCTATTCAAATTCAAACGTCTTAATCTTACTAAAAATAAATGAAGCGTAAGAGCCTGGTTGGATTGGCTTTTCAGTTTTGACTTATAAGCCAAAAACCATAAGTTAGAAATTCTAACTTATGGCTTTTGGTTTATTTTTGTCACTGAGTGCTTATAAGCACTTTTGGAACTTTTCCGAACACTACAAGACTGCTTAAAAGTTATTTTTAGCTTTAAAGCACTTAAAATAAGCCAATCCAAACTGGATCTAAGTCTAATTATCTGATGATGGGCTGCTGAGTTGGATGATAACAAGGGATAAAATGATGTTCATAAAATCTTAAGGAACGGAGAGTGAGATATCAGCCCAATAGGACAACTCTTAAAAAGTTGTCCAAAAAATCTCTTGTTGAGCCTATTTCTGTTTCATCAAGCTATTGCATCAGATTTATTTGGTGATTTTTAATGAAAAGAGGTACCTTAATTTCCATATATACAGTGTTAAGATGGACATGATCCTGTCATAACATATACCTGAAATGTCCACGTTTAGACAGTTGGCCCTGATGATGTGTGGCTGAAACAAAGAAGCTTAATTTAGGAGAAAGTACAGCTTGTTGTCATAACTTTAGTGAAGTAGAAAAGATGAACACTTTTACAGAGGAGGACACACTTAAAGGTCTGAAACATTCTACAATACAGTTGTCCGCTTGTCCTCCTATCAGCTTGCTTTTTTGTTGACTTCAGTTTCAAGGGCACTCATTATACATTTGAAGCCTCAGTTTCTTTGTGTTGATTGGAAAAGCTATCCTCTTTTTACCAATTCTATGCTTGAGCTAGCTTAGACATATCTGTTGTTTTGGTGTAATGACTGGAATCTGAGTTGTGTCTGGGGACTTAAATTGTTTGGGACTATTTAGTGGGCTATGTAGTCATTACACTAGTAATACGAGAGTTCAGTAGTGCGGAAAGCAGATACCTTGTTTCTTTAATAAGACCAAAAATATCTGTATTGCTTTATTTTCAAAGAATGATTAAGGAACAGGTTTGAGCTCTAGTTCTATTCCAACCTGTTTGCTGCGATTGATGTTTCTTGTCACCCCTGTATCATAGTGTTCCCTTGTCTTATTTTTTTTGATTAATTTGAGTGGTGAGATAATAGAAAGAGATGAGAAATTTTATAATATCAAAGTTGGATAGAGTTTTATGACCCAGATACCCTGTTACAGTGTGTAGAGAATTTGCATAAATAGTCAGGGCTTCTTCTTGTTTTTTGGGATGTAAACAGGCATAAACTGTGGTATTCTGATTCTATAGTATTTACCATCTCAAAAAAAAAGGATTGATTTTATCTTTTGAAGCAAAATTATACTCAGAATGTTGTTGATGGAGAACAGACACGGAAAGAAAATAGGATTTCGATTTGGTCACAGTAAGAAGTTTGACTATCATTTGGCTTGAATGGAGTATATATTTTGGTTACATCTTCCTACTTCTAATAGGGTTGAGCTTTTCTTTGTTTTGTTCTGTCACTTTTAGAATACAATGCTATAGTTCTCTTGTGTTTAGAGGTTTACCTTGCACTAAAGTGTGCTTCAAATCCTTTTCTTGATGTGTTATATCAGGTGTTAACATTTCTACCTCCTTTTGTGTGATAGGATTTAGCTTAAAAGGATCTGGTTTGGCAGCTAAAGCATCAAATGTTAAAGTCATTCTCAATAGCGGCCAACAAGTTACTTTCCTGAGACCTGACGGATATTTCTCTTTGTATCCTTCTTATATGTCCATGTATTTCCCAGCTTTGATATCAGAGAGGTCATTGTTGTTACTTTTGTTATTCAACTCCCATTTAACTGCTGCTCTGTCTCCGAAAGGAAGGCACTCCTTATGGTGTGATTCTTGTATTATTGCACTGGTATGCCTGCTATGTTCTTCTCCAGCGGTATCCTGAAATATATGAAATAATGGAGCTAAGTTGTTTGTATTTCATGTGACATTCAACCAAGTTGCCCATTAAATTGACAGCTAATCTAGAATTTAATTTGATGCCTTTATTTGCCTCCTGTTTATTGTTTGTTATCTCATCTAACAGTATTATTAGCGCTCGTTTCAACGCTTAAAGCGTAAAGCAAGGCAAGGCGAGAGGGAACAGACAAGCTTGCTTCTTCAGCAGAAGTAGCGATAAGAGAAGAGACTTGATGCGTGAAGTGTCACGTAAAAAAACGAGAGTTTTGGAAATTCAATTGAAATAGGGGTTCTCTTAGAGTGATGAAAGATATTAACGCTCCCACGCATGAGTCCCAATTTAGCCAGTTTTAAGTCTACTTTTAGTTTTCTTCCCTTTTTTTTTTTTTTTTTGGGGGGGGGGGGGGGGGGAGGGGGACTTTTAGTTCAATAGAAGAGAACATAATTTTCTATAACACATGTTTTTAGTTTTATGATATTACCAAATGTCAAGATGGTGTTGACACTTTATACGAATGAGTGAAACACAGACATTTGATGAAGAGAGTAAAGGTTAGCTTTAAAGTCCTAAAGTGGTTGGTTGCAGTCTTCATTGAAGCATCTCAAGTACTTGGGAATGTAATTAAGATTTGGAGTATGAAAGATCACTTATCAGAATTCTTCTGCACTCTTAAATACAATGAAAATGGTAGGTGACTTAGCTTCATAGCTATACAATGGCAAAATAAATCCATCATCATCACTTCGGAGACTACAAACAGAGGTGGATGGGGGAGTATTGCACAGAAAATTACTAGCTTTATACATAGACCAGAGAAAACCGAGGATATTCAGGGAAGCAGAAAAGGACAACCAGAGCAAATAATATCATTCTTCAAAGAAGTGTGCAATGGCAATAGATGGACAACGGAGGCGAAGACATAGAAATCATAGGGGGAACTACAACCTCTGAGAAGGACCTTTAGTGCAGATGCATCATTGGAAAATTCCAAAACTCTTCCAGGATCCTCCGTTACTGAATGATGCTAGAAGATGGCCTGCAACATTTGGAAGACAACATTTGGCATTAACGTCTTTGCAATGAATGATGGTCACTTTCTCTTCAAAATGCCCTGAAAAAGTAGCAGACAATGTGTTATCAGGAGAGAGGGCATAGAAGAAGATGAAATTGCTGGTGAAATGGTGAAAGCCAACAACGGGGTACTAGTGAAATGGTGGAAGCCAACAACGGGGTACTAGCCAGTAGAAATTTAGCAAGATTGGGTATGGATTAGGCTTCTAGGTCTTCCTCTAAATTTGTGGTCTGAAAAAGTTCATCAGATTGAAGAACACTGGGGGATCTATCGAGACGGAGGGTGAGACCACTCTTGAAAACCACCTCCGCTGGGCGCGCATCAAGGTCCGTGGTGATAAAAGGGAGGTTTCGAGAGAGATCAATTCATAGCCGAACTGTTAGCAGAGAGGCTTGAAAAGGTCATCCACAGTTTGGTTGATAGACAGCAAACGACTTTCATCAAAGGAAGACAAATCATGTATGCAAGTTTAATTGCGAATAGATGTGTGGAAAACAGATAAAAGAAGTAGCAGACCAGGCTTCCTATGCAAACTGGATATCCAAAGGTATATGGTCACTTGAATTGGAATTTCCTCATTTATATGCTGCAGAGAATAGGATTTGGCACAAGGTGGATCAGACAGATAAATCACTGCATTAGCATAGTTAGATTCTTTGTTTCAATTAACAGGGATCCAAGTGGCTTTTTTCCATCTCTGCGAGGCTTAAGACAGGGGGATCCCCCCCCCCCCCCCCCCGGTCCAATTTGCAGATGACACATTAGTATTTTGTGAACTAAAGGATGAACAAGTTTGGTGCTCAGAGTTATTTTCATGAACTTTGAAGTTGTTTCTGGCCTACACACTAATTGGGGAAAAAGCTTCATCTACCCTATTTATGAAGTGGTACAGTTAAGAGCATCTGGCAGACTTAGATGGCAGAATAGGTGAAATCCCTACCATATATCTTGTGATGCCTTTGGGTGCAAAAAGAAAATCCAAGGGGATGTGGAATGGAGTAGTGGAGAAATGTGAGAAGAAGCTGGTAACTGGAAAAATCAGTACCTTCCATGGGGAGGAAGACTGACTTAGTAAAAGGTGTACTTGATGCACTCCCCTCCTATATGATGTCTGCCTTTCCTATCCCTGCTAGTGTGCTCAAAAGACCAGATGCTGTAACAAGGAATTTCCTATGAAAAGGTAGTGAAGACAAGAAGAAATTCACATTGTTTAATGGGTGGAACTGACAGTGTGCAAGAAAGGAGGCATGGGCACCAGAAATCTGAAGAAGCAGAACCAGAGCTTGATGATGAAGTGGTTATGGAAATTTGCTAATGGGGACAACATGCTACTGAAGGATATCATCACTGCCAATTATGGAATGTCAGATGAATGGATGACAAACATGGTAGCAATCCTATATGGGTGCACAATGTGGAGAGCAATCAGGAACTTATTGCCACTTAAGCTATCCCGAACCAGAATCAAGGTTGGCAATGGATTTAGGTCTCACTTTGGAATGACAAGTGGATAGGTAACACCCCCTTGAAGCAGGTGTATCCTGCATTGCTCTCTCTATGCCAACAACAACAAGCTACAGTGGCTGCAATGTGGACTGGACAAGCTTGGAACTTACAACTCAGAAGACACTTAATGATGGGAGATGGAGATATAATAGCCTCCTTCCAAAATACAATAGCTGAATTTAACAACTTAACAATAGAAGGGGACAGACTGGTATGGCATAAGGACAACACATGCATGTTTTCAGTCAGTTGAGCATATAAGGATTTGAATACATCTGAGGCTAAGGTAAATGAATGGTCATGGAAGATGATCTGGAAAACAAAGAGTCCTTATAAAATGAACTGCTTTACATGGCTTCTAGCTAAAGAAGCAGTGCTGACTCATGAGAACTTGAACAAGAGAAGAATCCTTTTATACTCTAGATGTTTTCTGTGTGGGGAACAAAATGAGACAATCAACCATTTTTTTTACACTGAATATGGACTGATCAGTTGTGGAAAATGTTCATACGTTTGAGGAGGATAGAGTGGGTGAAGCCAAGAAACATCACAGGATACTCAACTGCTGGAACAAGGTTGGTAATGCAGCCAAGAAGGAAGAAAGATGGAAAATTGTCCCTGCCTGCAGTTGGTGGACAGTGAGAAAGGAAAGGAACAAAAGATGCTTTGAAGACTAATAGAGAACCTACAGGAGTTTAAGATGAACTGCCGCCTTATATTATTTTTGGTGTAATAAGAAATTAATAGCTCAAGCAGAAGATATTTTTGATGTTTTAGATCGTTTATAGGTGCTATAGTTGGATGAAAAGATGTAAGTTGTTAAACTTTTTCAGGGGACTACGTTTGTTGATGCAGGTATACCTGTGGATATATAGACTAATATTACGATTCTCAAAAAAAAGGTAGGGGTTCTTCTTCTTCGCGGTGTTTATGTCCTGAAGCAAATGGGGAACAGATAAGCGTGCTTCTTCAGTAAATGTAGCGAGAAAAAAGGAGACTTGAGGCGCGAAGTGTCACTTACGCAAAAAAAGTGAGAGCTTTGGAAGTTCAATTGAAATAAGGGTTCTTCTTCTTCTTCTTCATAAGCGTTCCAAGAAACTGTCATCTACTGTTGGCCTAATATTATATCTAATATAGGAGAGAATAAATTGGTGGTATTAAGAATGATATGTGGCCCTAAGCATGATATTTGATGTAGTCATCACTGTACTTGTTTGTTACCTAAAATGCATGGATTCATAAGAACCCAAGGTTACGAAGTTTGAACAGGAGGTTTAGCGGAGAAGGCTTGAGTATCTAGCGAAATTTAATGGAAAGAAAGAGACGAAATATAGAATTCAATAGAAAAACTTGTATCATCTCAATGAATGCCTCTACTCAGTTCTGTTAAATGATTTATACAGAATTGGATGAATCAGAATGTAATTGAGCTTGTAACTGCTCCTAACTAATCTTGTAACTAACTTCTAATAACTTTACCGACTAGGACTGCTGACGATTGTCTTCCAACGAACTTCTGGAATTCATGTAACAGTTGTTACATGTCAATAAGCTGACTTCACTTTAAAGCACTAGCTGTTGCAAACTTTCCTGAAAAAGTGATTTCATTCTCCTTTTCTACTATTTATGATGAACCAAGAGACTAAAGTAGCAAGGTTTTGTAACTGGATTTCCCCTTAAGAGATAGTGCTAAGAGATGACTTCTACCTGATATTTTGGCTGTTGAAGGAGATACATGAATTCCTTCTCCTTTTCTACTATTTATGATGAACCAAGAGACTAAAGTAGCAAGGTTTTGTAACTGGATTTCCCCTTAGAGATATTGTTTAAAAGATAACTTCTACCTGATATATTGGCTGTTGAAGGAGTCAAGGAGATACAACAATAACAACATATCCAGTATAATCCCACAAGTGGAGTTTAGGGAGGGTAGTGGGTGCACAGACCTTACCCCTACCTTGGAGGTAGAGAGGCTAATTCCTTTAGACCCTCGGCTCAAGTAAAGCATAACAAAAACATTCGAAAAAAGAAAACAATGGGAGTGAAGAAGCTTGAGACAAAATGCTAAAGAAAGCATACTAAAAGAAAGAACAATTACTACAACACAATAATATGATAATTGAAGTGCAAGGAACATTAAAATGGAATAACAAGAAACTCCTTGAGTAATAGTGTAATACTACTAGTATGAGAAAAATAAGCGAAATAGCTCTCAACTACCTAACTAACTGTCTACCCTAATCCATGTCCTCCACAACTGCCTATCTAACGTCATGTCCTCAGTAAGATGTTGTGTTATGTCCCGTTTAATCACCTCTCTCCAATACTTCTTTGGCCTATCTCTACCTCTCCTATAACCATCCATAGCCACCTGTCACACCTCCACACTGGGGCATCCGTGCATCTCCTCTTCACATGCTCGAACCATCTCAGACGTGCTTACGACATCTTATCCTCCATTGAGGCCATTCCTACCTTCTTGTGGATATCTTCATTTCTATTTTGTTGGAAATTGGCGAAACCATTATGCTGTAATCTGGAGCTGAAGGAGCCCATTTGTCTTTTGGTTATGTGGCTGAACTGAATGATATCTGAAATGAAGTCCAGAGTACAATGAGGCTGACAAAGGAGGGAAAGAGTGAAACTAGAAAGCATGCAATATTTTTGATAACCATCTAGAAGCATGCAGTTATGCTGATGGCTTAACTATAGCACTATATAGCAAGATTAATTATAAATTTTGCAATAGGTTTCATAGATACTTAAAAGAATAACATGGGATTATAAAATAAATAAATAGATTATGCATGGTGTTGTCTGTCACATGCTTGCTGCTAGTCATATGCTTAAGCATCGTCAGACATTAGATCTTTTTATCTGTTATGTCTTTTGTCGTCTCTCTTGTCATTAGCCTTTTTATTTGCTTCATATGTTATCAGTATGTGATCTTCAGGACCTTGCGTATAACTGTTGAACTAGACAGTCTATGCAAAGAGCATGAGAGGATTATTCTGTTCTCTTAGTATTTCTTTAACCCTAGTATTCCAAAGCCACAATGTGCCTGCAGGGACGCATCTCATAGAAGTATCTGCAATTGGCTACTTCTTTTCTCCAGTGAGCTTATTTTCCCACGATCTTTGCCTGATTCATCACCTTTTCTATGACAATGATTTTTAGGCTAATAACCTTCTTCTGGTATTCAGGTTCGAGTTGATGTCAGTGCCAGAAATCCTGGTAAGGTTCAAGCTGCATTAACTGAGAATAGGAGAAGCCTGAGTGAGCTGGTTTTGGAGCCACTGCGAGATGAGCAATATTATGAGGTCTGACCTTTTCTTTTCTCCTTATTTTCCCTTCCTCCTTTCTATTAATTTCCTAATTGATATGTGTATTTCATGCAGATGAGGGAACCATTCTCTGTTATGTCTCTGGTGAAGAGCCCAATGGGTCTGATGGTTGGATTCATGGTGGTTGTGATGTTTTTGATGCCAAAATTGGTAGAGAATATGGGTGAGTGTAAACAATATTTTTCTACCATTGTCAAAACTAAATTGGATTGACATCCAGTAGGGCAGCAAATCCACAATTCAGTTCCAGTCATCCATCCGCAATGCTAGTTTGTTGTGTTTGCAGACGACACAACAATATGTAACCTCCTAGGGGACAATACCCCACAGTGATTATGATTTATATCTGTTCATGAGTTCATCCACCAGCATCTCACTTTTATTGAATTGGATAATGAATCTAATGAATTATGAATGACGCTTGTCCATTTTCAAGCGTCAACTATGAATTTAGGATGAAATTCATATCTAAAAAAGAGGGTGGTTATAAACATCAGTTGTTCATCCTTATAAACCTACCTGACCCCATCTGCCTCATAACATTTTTTCTCTCTCTCTCTCTCTTTCTCTTTGTCTCTGAAGGTTTCTTGACTCGCAGTGACCTTCTAAATGCATCAATCTACCTTCATTTGGATTTGTGTGTTGCCTATATTACTAACTGCATGTTGTTTATATATCTATCTAATAGGTAGCATGTGCATGTTATGTGTCTCTGGATACCTGTTTGTGTAATATTTGTCTAAATCTGTGGCATTTCCATGGATCTGATAGAATTAACATGTTTCAATTGTACATTTCACAAAAGAGTTATATCCATAGGTTTGTTTAAATTGTTCTTGAGCCATACCCCTCCTAGATCATAATTAGAGTTCTTTTGTTGTTTACCCCTCTGCTCCAACTATCTCGAACCTTGGAATTAACAGCTGTTTGCACACTGAAGGAAAAAAACTTTCTGATTTATGTATATGCTTCAGGGTTTTGCTTTAAAAGTAGGCTCATTAAGTGTGATGGCTGGGTTATTTTTCTCTCCGTCTCTGTCTCTGTCTCTGTCTCTCTCTCTCTCTCTCTCACACACACACACACACACACACACACATCTTTTATCTTTGGGTCTCTGTTAAGTGATGGCTTAAGGTTCTTATAGTATGACTTCTGCACAATATGATATGTGAAGATTTTAGAATTTAGTGTATGTGAGAAGAATGAAATTAAAGGAACAAGTAGACATGAAGGAGGAGGTCATGGAGGCAGATAGACGGTAGAGAGAGTAAAAAGCACTGTACCTATTTCTTTTGGGTCAAATATTTTCCTCAGTTTAAAATTTTGTCCAACTATTATTATGCATAAAGGTGGATCATTCTTAGATATTTTCATAATTCTTATATTTCAATCCAGCTTCTTTTAATCAATTTTGAATTTTGATCTGTGGAGATCTGTTTACTTGGTAATGCACTGTTTGCAATATTCCTACTGCCACTTTCAACCTTCTGGATCAGCAACATCTCTTAGGTGATGTTCAGCCATCAGATGTCATTGATACCATATCAAGGCTATAAATGACCGAATACTTACCAACCGTTAATAATATTATACAGTAGAAATACTTCTGTGCTGATTGCACTTGTTTTTACGTGGCAGATCCTGAAGAAATTAGGAAAGCACAAGAGGAAATGAGAAGCCAAGGAGTTCCCAGTCTTTCAAGCTTGTTACCTGGGGCACAAAGGAGTAACTAGTGATTGTATGAAGAACATTGAAGCTTTGCACTGATACAAAAGGGAATTCACTTGCTGCCATTTTTATGGAAAAGTTGAAATGATGTAAAACTTTAGTTGCAACGATTCATCTCAGGCTGTATGTCTGTAATGACCACAAAGTAGTTCAATTGTTAATCTTAAAAATCCTTCTGTTAAAATATCACATCTTTAAGTCGCCGTTATCAGGTTTTGATGTGAATTTGTTTTTTCCCTATTTTGAAGTAGATTATAAAAAGAAGCTGAGTACCTGGTAGTTTATGAGGTCTTTAGAACAGCTTTGCATTCAGTATGATGTATCCCAGTGACGATTTATTCTTATTTGTTGAAGTATTAGTATCTCTATACATGATTATGCTGACCTCTAGTTTTGTAGTTTGTGCACGCAGATTGGACATATACCAACCTTCTATCTACCGAAATTGGATTTCATGGCGCCCTACCCTAAACCTCCACCTCCAGTAGGCAAGTCAAATTCAAAATTGCATGATAAATAAGATTAGAAATGACTAAAGCGGAAGTAATCGTATATCATATATATATATATAGATAAAAAAAAAGAGAACCTTAAGTTAGCCTACGTGGTGCACTACAAATCAGAATTTACTTTAAATTTATTTAGAGATAAGTGTAAAAAACACACCTAAACTATTCACTTTTTTTGAGTTTCATACCAAAACTATTAAAAGTGAGTTTCATACCTAAACTATCCCTTTTTAGTTTGAGAAACACACCTTAGTGGTGTATGTAATGCACTCTCTCTTTTATATGAAAAAACTTTGACACGTGGAATTCCACATAGATAATATATTTTATCTAGATAAAAATTAAATAATAAAAAATTAATATTAATTAAAAATTAAAGATTACTATCCAAATAAAACATAAAATTATTTTTCTTATCTCACTCCACTACCTCCTCCACGTACCCCTCCCCCTCCCCCGCAACAACTCCATCCTTTTTTAAAAAAAAAAAAATCATTTATAAAATATTTTTAAAAATTTCATATTTCATATTCCATCCTCCCCCCCCCCTCCGGATAGAAATTGATATTATTTTATTTAAAAAAATCTATCCCAGCCTATTTAATTTTTCGCTCCTAATTTTTTTTTTTTACGTTTTTCTTATTTTGTGTTAGATATGCACGTATATATATTTTTTTAGAAAAAATTCTACTAGTGTACCGAATATAACATAAACAACTAAAAAATATATAAAGTCTTGTGGCTGCAAGTAAAACTATTTTCGATATGTATACCTAAACACTGGGGAAAAAATTTGAAAGCAGAGGGTTAAGTGGGATGGGTAGAATTATATTTTTAAGAAAATAAAATAATATCTAAATTAGTATTTGAGGAGGGGGAGGAGATGAAGTAAAAAATGAAATACTTTTATAAAAGAAATTCAAACAAAATAAAATTTTTTTAAAAAGTGTGGGGTAAGAAAAATATTTTATATTATATTTTATAAAGAAAATATTATTTTTTTTATAATAGTTTTTAAATTTTTAATTTATCTAATACTAATAATTTATTTATATTTTGTCAAGGTTGAATGTTTTGTCAATGTGGAGTGTGATGTGAAAATTCTTTAAAATAAAAGAGAGAGTGTATTACACATACCATGATAAGAGTGGTATATAAGAGAGAAGTGTGTTTCTCAAACTAAAAAGTGATAGTTTAGGTATGAAACTCAAACTTTCAATTGTTAAGGTATGAAACTCACAAAAACGTATAGTTTATGTATGTTTTTTACACTTATCTCATTTATTTATATCCAAAATTAGCCTTCCCTTTTAATGAAAAGTTGAGACATTTTTATGAAAAATTGCGACTTAAATGAAGAATTACGATTTTTATGAAAAGTTGTGACTTTAATGACGAGTTGCGACTTTTATGAAAATTTGTGGCCTTTTTGAAGGGTTGAAACTTTTCTAATCAAATGTAACATTTTCGATAAGGCACAATAAACATTTTTTCACACTATATTTGTTGTATATAAATACATGGATTTCTCTCATTCTAAAACACAAAAAATTTGAACCTCCTCCTCCTCTTCTTCTTCACAATTAAATATTTGTGTACTTTACTCATGTTGAGTGACTCAGTGACACCGTTGCTTATGTTACAGATCCTGGTATGTATTTTACAATCATTAATTTATGCTTATGTTATAAAGGATAAATGATAAGATATAGGGTGTGTTTGGTATGAGGAAAACATTTTCCGAATTTTTTTTCCAATTTTCTCATGTTTGGTTGGGTAAAATATTTTGGAAGATGTTTTTCGAATCAACTCATTTTCCTCAAATTCAAGAAAAATGACTTCACTTCACAAAGTAAAGAAAACATTTTCCAAATTTTTTTTCTAACTTCAATACCATTTTTTTTGTTGAAATTTTTTTAAATCTTTTTTAAAAATTTATTTTGCAACATCAACTTTTTTATTTTTTTGCCCTACCCTTACCCCGATCATCCCCTCCCGCCAGCCCCCTACTACCCGCTCCCAAATAAATTTAAAACTTATTTTTAAAAAGTACTTTTAATTTCAATTTTTTGTTTTTCCCCCCCCCCCCCCAGCCAGCAGCCCCACTATCACCCCCTCCACAAAAATATAAAAATAAAAAATTAACTTTGTTTTAAAAAAATATTTTTATTTTCTAATTTTTATTTTTTCGCTCAACCCTTACCGGGGACCCACCGCCTCCCCCTCCAAAATCAGCCCCCACCCCAAAAAAAATATTAAGTTTTTTTTTTTTTTAGTTTTTAATTTCTTTTACCCTCATCTCACCCATACACCTCCCCTAGCCTCCCCCCCTCCCCCCCAAAAAAAAAAAATTTAAATTAAATAAGTTTTTTTTTAAAAATATTTTAAATTTCAAATTTTATTTTTTATCCTATTTGACCACTACTCCCCCCCCCCCCCCCCCCCCCCCCACAAAAAAAAAGAGTAAAAAAGTTTCTTTTTAAAAAATATATTTAATTTCAAATTTTAATTTTTTTATACCCTATCTCACTCCTACCCCCATCCCCCCAAAGCCCCCCACCCCACCCTTCCCGAAATAATTAAGTTTATTTTTAGAAAAAAATTTCAATTTCAATTCAAAAATTAATTTATACTTCTAGTAAAAATAAAGATATTTTCTCAAAAATAATTTTTATTCATAAATCAAATATTAAAAATTCTTTTCTAGTCACCAACCAAATATGAGAAATTAAGTAAAAAATCTACTTGTTTTCCAGGAAAACATTTTCCTTCATACCAAACACACCCGTAATAATTTTCATTTTTCTTTACATTATTAATCATTTATGTAAGATAATATAGTGTTTTAATTTTAGTGACGGATAAGTTTTAAGTATTATTTTATAAATTACATGATACTAAATTTCCGCGCGAAGCACGGATAATTTTACTAGTAATAATATAAGAGTGGACCCTTAGCATAGATATATACAAAATCGTTCAAAATATACATAAAGAATCCAAAAGAGACTGAGAAAGACGATATACAAAGGTACTGAGCCTAGACTTGGTGTCATCGGTCAAGAGCATCTAAAGTACATGAATAGAGCTATACAAAACGTGTCTGTCTAACAAATAACAATATATATACAACAAAATACAGAAGGAAAACAACAAGTCTCTGAACTCAAAGAGCCCACTGCAATTTGAACAACTAGGGGGCCTCAAATGAGAGAAGATCAGCAGGGATGACTTGTAATCGGTGTTGTATCATAAAAAGATGAAAAGGTGTAGTATGAATATTAAAACACGGGGCATCATAGGCCGGCCAACCGAGCTCAATAGACACTATATAATATAAAAATCACGATAATGCTAACACTATAAGTAAAAAATTACACTAGAAAAACTCTACTCACAGGAAATGACGACATAGATTATAATAAAAAAGAAATCACACTTCATATATGCATATTGGAGAATGCCATGCATATATTATGGAATGGTGCAATGCATATATGATTTTTAAAAAAAGTAAAAGGCCTCGAAAATGCCTCGATGTCAGCCCATAGTCTCCTCAAGACATTCCGTAGATCTTCTGCTACTTAACTACAAATGCAATAAAAGTTAAATTCAGAATTCAATTTGCAGACCTCCGCAATATGCTATTAAGATAAAATCCTAGGAATACTTTTAAAGCCAGAAGTAAAAAAAAATAAGGTAAAAATCTCTTCAAACCTGAAATCCACCGAAAATGATACATTCATTAATAAAAACCCAATTTTCATCAATGAATTGGTAATAGTCTCCCTCAAAGTCCAAATCAAGTAAAAACTGAGGTAGATTGGTTTTGCAACAAAAAATCAGTATCTCTTTTGCCTTCATCTCATGTTATAATCCATTGAAAATGCAATGCATATATATCAATAATAGGGTATACAAATAATTCGACGTATTAATCATGCAAAATATGGTAAAACACCATTCATAAAAAGTGTACCCGTAGTCCAAATTTAAGGCATTAGACCCATAATATAATCACAACAAAAGAGATAAATACAATTATCAAAAGTAAAATCACAGAAATAAACTAAACGATCATAATTTCAAAATGATCATAAATCTACTCTAAATAAATTCTAACGATCATGAAACTCATAATATATAGAATTTAACTAAGTTAGGTTTAAAGAAAGAAAAATGTAACCAGCCTGAAAGCCAAACCACACACACGAATCGAAAGCTTTCCCATTTGAAAGAGCCTGAAATTGTTGTCACGCTAAAAATATCAATATGAGACTAACATTAACCATATCGATGGCACCAAAGACAAATCGAAAATTGGGTCAAAGTTGTCCCTTGTAGATTGACGCTAAAATAGAAAACTAACCCTGTCATCATGTTCCTCTCGAGGTAAGGATTACATGCCCCAAAATTGAGTGAAAATGAGAGTGAATTCAGACCTCAAATGTTCCAAAAATCTTACTTTAAAGAATGAAAGAAACAAGCTTAAAGAGACCCATTTCAAGAAAGAATTGCGGAATTAAAGCCTAAACATGTATTAAAAATAAAAGGGGAAGAGTTTTACCTTAGAATTACAAGAAATGGGGGAGAAATACCTTAGTTGATCTTTAACAATGGATAATATGTCTTCACTAACTTAGAAATAAAAAAGAAGAGTCTTTAAAGACTCAACAATCGTTGTCGCACGTGTGACATGGTAAGAGCGGAAGATAATAATTTTCTCCAGCTCCGTCGGAGAGGCTACAAGCTCGTAGTGATGAAGAATTACAGTTCAAGTGGCCTAGCTCTGCAGCCTGTGGCGAATCCAAAATTTCAATAAGGGGGTTCGGAAAAAAAAAGTAGTGTCTAAGATTTGATTTTAGAGATTCAAGGTAAGTTTTGAACCTCTCAATCACGAATGCAACCTCTAATCTTACATTTAGGAGGTTCAAAATCAATATATAGACATAAAAATTCTTAAAAATACCTTGAATATAGAATGCAAGTTTTTGTCGGGGGGTTCAACTGAACCCCTCAGCAACCTCTAGGCATGCCCTTGTCTGCAGCAATGGAGATTGCTAAAGTCACCATCCATCGCTGGTACATATTCTCTCCACTGAAGCAACTCCACGAAGCGAGCCAAGCTTCACGGGAGCATGGATGACGTGGATCATCACCGAAGTATTTCAGTCAAAGCGAGCCAAGTGATGACACCCAATTTTTACCCTCCCCGATAATAGTTGATTGTCGAGCTTCCTAAATTTCGAACGACTTGAAATAATTAGTTTTTGTAAGGTTCAAAATATTTTTCAAGTTACTTCTAATTAATTTATTATTTCATAATTTTTTAAATAACGTATATGTTTTATATAATTTGTATATAAATAATATATTTTATAAACATTTCGAAAATCATCTCAAAAAGATTTTAATTTTATTAAGTATTTTATGAAATTAGTTTAGTTTAAATTATGGTTATAATTTTGAATCATTAGTTTATAGTCAAGTTTATTATTTTATTTCGTTGAAATTAAGAAGCTCGTTAGTTGATTATATTAGTTCGTCGTATTTAAATTTAAGCCAAATTCACAAGTCTAATTTAATTTGGTTAGTAAGTTGGCTAATTTTATAATTAAGTCACTTGGCCGAATCTAAAATTCAAATCTAGTCTTTTATTTACCCTCACCCTTTAAACCCACCTAAGGGACAAAATTTGGCCTTTCAACAGCCTAATACCAGCTATCCAAAACCCATATATTTTCAGCAACCCATAACAATCCAACACTTAAACTCGATTCCACTTTCCCAAACACTTTCAGCAATTTCCCAGCCAACTTAACCTCAATTACCCCATCCAGCCCAACTATTTCTTCTCCAATAAACCCGGTCCATTCCCAGCTCACAAAAGAAGACTCAGAAATGCGTACCAAGCGCAAACTAGATCCCGTACACATATTTTTCTCCCTCATGTGTCAACAAGCAACAACGAGTTCACAGAAGGCGAATGGTGGCGTCAATTAACATGGAAAGTAGCTCCAACATCCATAAATACGCGAAAAGCATCCATGGCGTCAATGGTGCATTTTTATCCACGTCTCCTTCGTTCGTACAATAGAAGAAGACTTGCAGTTGCGTCCTGCAGCCGCGTCTAACGTCCTTGACTCGCGTGGATGGGCGCCACGTCGAGTGCAAGGACGAGGGAATCGATCCAAGCCATCAACTTTCTCCTCTCGTCTGGATTTTGTGCGATTTGGCTGAAAATCTTGTACAACAAAAACTTTTTCTCGTCCTTGGAGAGAAAATTTGAATTTGGGAATCGATCGAAATTCCTATTCTACTCTTACCCTTTCCGATCTCTCCCCCCCCCCCCCCAAAAAAAAAAAAAAGAAAAAAGAGTGAACCCTAAATCCCCCTTTTATATAAACCTCCTCTCTATTCACTGTTAAAGGTTGGAGAAAGTAGTTGAAAAAAATATGAAAAGTTAGATAAACATTTCAGAGGAAAAGAATACATTTGAAACGAAAGTTCTTGAACCATTTCGTTTAGTATTTTTCTTGTTTGCTTTGTTCCGCTTAGTCAAGTTTCTCGGAGTCGTGTTTTGGTGTTAAAGTTGTTGTTCATATTTGCTCATTGCTGTCCCCATTTGCTGCCCAGAAAAGGTAAACTTCTTTTCGATCCCAGTACTTTTAGTTGTTGTTTGTTCTTATGAACCAAAATGAAGCATTAATTCTCCTTTTCTCTTTGTTTTGTTCTTATGAACTGAAATGGGGCGTTCTCAAATATTCTTTGTTGATTCTGAGATGATTTTACATGATTTATTTTCGAGCCTTAGTTGTTGCTTTAATCATATTTTTTCAATGGGTGAAATGTCTGTATCGTTTTCAAGATAATTTATTGCCTTTCTTAAGCTTGTTTTCTCTACTTGGGGTTTCGTTGAATGTCATGGCTTGTCACATGTTTTAAAGGTGTCGAAGGATATGCTCCTGTTCTTGCGTCTATTTTCAATGTTTAGATCAATAGTTTTGTTCAAATCAGTAGAGTTTAAGTAGAGTTTAACTCTGTTATGGTTGTGTTGTGGCAAGATCGTTTATTCCATTTGCTTGTATGATTGTGTCTCCCATTGTTTATATGTTGTTCAAGCCAAGTTTGAATGTTTTGTTTTTCCAAAATTATGGGTGTTGTTTATGCTTATTCCATCTTATTCATTGAAAAAGAGTGGGTACAAATCATAGTGTTTAAAACTCCTTTCTCATTCATGTTTTAAAACTTCTGCAAAATCCTAGCATGCCTTGTTATTTTGTTTATTGGTTTGCTCCTGTTTTAAAGGCTTAGTTTCATTACATTAATACATAGGTCTACTACGACCCCTTTTTAGTAATATAAAGCACTGTTTTATCTTTTCTTCATTATTTGTGGTCCACTATGCATAGGAAAGGAAATTAGTTTGAATGTGATGGTTTAACTTACTGTAAGCTAGCTTTTGCCTCACTCTTTACTTCTTAAACTCAGTTTTATTACTCTCGTATATTGCATTTTAGATTTAAGGATAACAACTCCCACCTTGATGAATGTATCAAATCATGTTGCTTTGAATTATCCCCATGATTATTAACGTTTCTTATTTGAAAGAGTGTCGCCTTCTTTACTATTTGATTTTTGTCTTGCCTTGGAAGCTCAAGTTTGTTTAATTTTAAGTTTCTTGATCTACGTGTCTCTTGAATGCTGAGCTGAACCATTTTGGGTATATATTACTTTATTGTTATTAAAATTCATTTCAGGTGGATTTATATTAATCGAAAGTTTGTGTGATTGCGTTGTTATTTCTATTGCAAAATAAATGCTAATGTGTTTCTTTTATGTTCGTTTTGCATGAATCTGCTTAAGCTCATCATGATATCCTTTATTCCTACATTTCTTGAGAGTCATAAGGTCTCAAAATCCTCTATTGAGTCTGACAGTCCTTTAGAATCGACGTACAGGTCTTAGAGTTGAAAGAATATGAAGTAGATCGGAGAGTTGAAAAGATTGGGCCAAAGGCCCACTCTTTATTTTTTCTTAAAAAGTTGTATTTGTTTATTTTGGGTCTAAACCCTTTTCATTTTAATTGTTTATTATTGAAATACAACTTTTTAAAAATAAAGAGTGGGCCTTTGCCCAATATTTTCAACTCACCAATCTACTTGATATTCTTTCAATTCATGCACTTGTACGTCGATTTTAAGGACTGGCAGACTCAATAGAGGATTTTGAGCCCTTATGTCTCTCTCGAAATGTAGGAATAAAGGAGTTCATGATGAGCTCGGGCATATTTCATGCAAACAAAATAGAAATAACAACGCAATCACAAAAACTTTCGACCAATATAAATCCACCTTATACGAATTTTAACAATAATAAAGTAATATATACCCAAAATGGTCCAGCTCAGCATTCAAGAGACATGTAGATCAAGCAAACCTGAGCTTCCAAGGCAACACAAAAAGGAAACAATAAAGAAGGCGACACTCTTTCAAATAAGAAATGTTAATAATCATGGGCATATATTAAAGAAATATGAATTGATACATTCATCAAGGTGGGAGTTGTTATCCTTAAATCTGAAATGCAATATATGAGAGTAAGAAATCTTAGTTAAAGAAGTAAGAGTGAGGGAAAAGCTAGCTTACAGTAAGTTAAACCATCACATTCAAACTAATTTCCTTTCCTATGCATAGTGGACCACAAATAATGAAGAAAAGATAAAACAGTGCTTTATATTACTAAAAAGGGGTCGTAGTAGACCTATGTATTAATGTAATGAAACTAAGTCTTTAAAACAGGAGCAAACCAATACACAAAAATAACTAGGCATGCTAGGATTTTGCAGAAGTTTTAGAACATGAATGAGAGAGGGGTTTTAAACACTATGGTTTGTACCCACTATTTTTCAATAAATAAGATGGAATAAGTAGAAACAACACCCATAATTTCGTAAAAACAAAACGTTCAAACTAGGCTTGAACAACATCTGAACAACGGGAGACAGAATTAAACAAACAAATGGAAGAAATTATCTTTCCACAACACGACCATAACAAAGTTAAACTCTACTGGTCTGAACAAAACTATTGATCTAAACATTGAAAATAGGCGCAAGAAGAGGAGCAGATCCTTCAACACCTTTAAAACATGTGACAGACGAAGAACACTATTTCGATAAAACTAGAACAAAACAATATCAATAATTAACTAGTGAACAACCCAAAACTAAGGCGAGCACAGTCAACCATGACATTCAAGTAGAGTACAAGTAGAGAAAACAAGCTTAAGAAAGGCAGTGAATCATCTTGAAAACGAAACAGATATTTCACCCATTGAAAAATTATGATGAAAGCGGCTACTAAGGCTCGAATACAAATCATGTAAGATCATCTCAGAATCAACAAAGAATATTTGCAAACACTTTATTTCAGTTCATAAGAACAAAATAAAGAGAAAAGGAGAATTAACACCTCATTTTGGTTCATAAGAACAAACAACAACTAAAAATACTGGGATCGAAAAGGAGTTTACCTTTTTTGAGGCAGCAAACGTGGACAACGACAAGCAAAGACGAACAACAACTTTCACACGACTCTCAGAAACTTGACTAAGCGGAACGAAGCAAATGAGAGCAAGTCTGAACGAAATGGTTTCAAGAACTTTCGGTTCAAATGTATTTTTTCCTCTCAAATGATTATCTAACTTTTAATATATTTTCCAACTTTTTTCTCCAACATTTAACAGTGAATAGAGAGGATGTTTATATAGAGGGGGTATTTAGGGTTCATTTTTTTTTTGGGTTGGGGGGAGGGAAATAGGTATTCAAATTTATTTCCAAATTCAAATTCCCTCCCCAAGGACGATAGAGAGTTGTTGTTGTACAATATTTTTAGCGAAATCGCACAAAATCCGGACGAGAGGAGAAAGTTGATGGCTTGGATCGAGTACCTTGTCCTTGCACTCGACGCGACGCTCATCCACGCGAGTCAAGGAAATTGGACGCAATTGCTGCAGGACGCAATTGCAGGTCTGCTTCTATTGTACAAATGAAGGAGACTAGGATAAAGTTGCACCATTGACGCCATGGATACTTTTCGTGTATTTTTGGATGTTAGATCTGATTTCCGCGTTAATTGATGCCACCATTCACCTTCCGTGAAATCGCTGCTATTTGTTGACGCGTGAGGGAGAAGAAGACGCGTATAGAGCCGGGTTTGCGCCTGGTACACGCAGATGTTGTGAAGACGTGTTTCTTGGTCTTTTTTTGTGAGCGGGGAATGGGCTAGGTTGATTGCAGAAGAAAGAATTGGGCTGGATAGGGTGATTGAAGTTGGGTCGGGTGGGAAATTGTTGAAAGTGTTTGGGAAAGTGGAATCAAGTTTAAGTGTTGGATTGTTATGGCTTGCTGAAAATCTCTGGGTTTTGGATAGCTAGTATTAGGCTGTTGAAAGGCCCAAATTTGGTCCCTTACGTGGGTTTAAAGGGTGAGGGTAAATAAAAGGCTAGATTTGGATTTTAGACTTGTGCAAATGACTTATAAAAGTAGCCAACTTATTAACCAAATTGAATTTGACTTGTGAATTTTACTTAAATTTAAATAAGACGAACTAATATAATCAACTAACGAGCTTCTTAATTTCAACAAAATAAAATAATAAACTTCCCTATAAACTACTGATTCAAAATTATAACCATAATTTAAATTAAACTATTTTAATAAAATACTTACTAAAATTAAAATCTTTTTGAGATGATTTTCGAAATATTTATAAAATATACTAATTAGATAAAAACTATAACATATATGTCATTTAAAAATTTATTAAAATGATAAAGTTAATTAGAATTAACTTGAAAATTTTTGAACCTTACAAAAACTAATTATTTCAAGTCGTTTGGAATTTAATAAGCTCAACAATCAACTATTATATGAGAGGGTATCAACAACAGTCCCTCGTTTTACTCGGATTGATGCAAGAAATTTAAGGAAAATGAAATTGACTAATCTAATTTTGACCGACCACATATTCATCCTTCAGGAAGAGGGCTTTGATACAGACTTTAGGAATTATGGCCTAACCCCAGAAATGAGTTTCCTACATATCTCATGCAATATGAGAATTCAAGCCACATGTAGTTCGATACGCTTGATTTGACGTATGATTTTGAAATAACTTAAAATTTATTCTGACACCGAATTATGAAGGGACCGTAATGCTCGGGAATAAGTTTTAAGAGAGAATGTTGGAATACATCAGAGTTTTCAACATTGAGCTCGCCTACATATCCCTCAAATCAGGGAATCCAACTGCTTGTAGTTCGACTCAATTAGTTGAAAAGGAAATTTGTTATGCATGATAACTTTGGTTCTGGAAGAGTGACAAATAAGTCGAGTATGAAAAAGAGGTTTGCAACTTTTTAGTCATGAATGTGGTTCACTTCACACTCATAATTATGAACTGACACGAACATAATTTTCAAATCTCTTGGTGCGTCACTCGGATGGAAAGCTGCTTTCGGTGGAGACCAAAATCTGGATGTGAAATTGGAACCGATAAACCTAAAGAATAACCCACATGCCTTCTGATAGGGGTGTGGTTTGATTGTGGTTGAAGTCACTTCTCTGCTTGCGTCCTAAGAGTTTATACACTCCTTTTTGGACTATGTCCCAGTTCGCTGCTAAAAAGGTTCCACGTTGTGCTGCATCCTTTTTGATGTCGTCCGTACATGTGTTTGCTTTGAGAATTCATCCTCTTGGGATACTCTCGAAAAGACTCAGACAAAACTCATCAGCATAAAAATGTAATTCAAATGGGGAGATAGTGTCTTTTACCGTGATGTCACTTAATTTCTCTCCTTGAATATTTGACGTTAATATCATCGGATTTGACGTAAAGCCAATAAATTTTATTTCTTATATTTGCGATATAATCTGCAATGTGTTCTTTATTTGATGTTGAAGTAATAAATATGTTGATAGTTCTCTTAATGTCGTCGTTGATGGCTCTATTGATATTGATTTTGCAATGAAAATAATGATGATAACTCTCTTGCGATGCATGAACTTCCTTCGCAATGCATGGACTTTTCCCGGTAATGCATGACATTTTCCACAATGCATGACTTTCTCAAAACTCGCAATGCATGACCTTTCTTTGCTATGCATGAATTTTTTTCTCACGATGTATGGCCTTTCTTTCGCGATGCATGACCTTATTTTCCGCGATGTATGAGTCTTCTTTTGCGATACATGAATTTTTTCCCGTGATGCATGAATCTTCTTCCCGCGATGCATAACTCTTCTTTCTGTGAAACACGAATCTTTTTTTGCGATGCATAACTCTTTTCCCGTGATGCATGACTTTTTTTTCTTGATGATGCCTTCCCGGTATCGAACGAAGATAATGTTTCACTCTACAACATAGGTGACCTTCTAGGTATTTTACATGTGGTGGTATCGTCTTAATAAACAATAAAAAAATGAACCTTAGAATGGTGGTATCATCTCATTCGACTATATGGTATGAATGACTCTTCGGGTAGTAATATTATCATGTCTGATAATATGATGCAGATAACGTCCTCCAAGTATCTCTAGTTGATAGAAAACAATAATATTGCGTTCTTCGATGTTTTCATTTGTTCCATCTTCGAACACGATTGTATGTACATTAATATATGATAATAAAAAGAAGTTTAATTTTATTTTAGAACCATTTTTACTATATCAATTAATCTAAATCACTTAGAAGCCAAATTCTTTTATTGATTTGTTTAAAGTGTCAATATATAGAAGAAGAAAGAAAATAAATTGGTATAAATAGTGGTAATAAGTAAACTAAAGAGCAAGATTTCTCCAAATTTTTTTTATAATATTATTGTGGTATGTTGAGTTATATGATATTGTCAATAACTTTAATTTTTTGGATTAATTTATTGTTTCTCTGATTAGTTCTTATCCAATGAACCTCACCTTGCTAAATATTTGAATGAAATAATGTTATTCATATTCCCAAATCTTCGATATGAGTAACATAAATATTTTCTGCATCCACAAAAATTGTCAATTTCGGGGAGCTCTTCGCCATTTTGATTTCTATATATTCGTTGAATGGAGAAATATGTTGATTTTGAGGTAAACCTTTAGATCTGAATCCATAAAAAAATTGTTAGTTTAAAAATGAACTGATACGTGTTGATCTCTTCGGTTGCTACTCCTTTGTTATCTCTGGTTGATTTCTCCGATCTCCCGCCTCTTTATAGATAAGACAAAATATTTTTATGCAAAAATAATTGAAACATGAAAGAAAAGTTATAAAAATAATAGGTTTTTCAAAAATAATATTAGGAGAAAGTCACTGCCAAGTGTCGTGTCACATCAAGCTGAATAAACTTCATTGAGGTAAATGTCTCGAGGTCTATTTGATTGCTTGTTAGAAAGTATTCAAAGTTGCTCGAAACTGTCGATAAACCCTTTTGAGGCCATCCTCAAAATTTCTATACCAATTAACTAACTGGCTTATCTTTAACCGTTGTGAGCAAATTACGGAATTTTTTAGATTCTTTCAAAAATTATGTTAGTTGCAAATCTCAAAGTAACTTCAATCTTGACTTTGTTGGAGAGATCTTCTTCTTGAGAATTTTTTGAGTTCCTCCCGAAAATTCTATCTCAATTTTTATCGTAAAGAAAAATAGAAATCTTATGGGAGATATGACCGAACCGTTGTGGCGCCTACGTATCCGGTTGAGGTAGGAATCAGGTCAAACGTAGTCCCCCCTCGAGGATCAACAAAATATGAAAATATAACTATGGAAACGAGTGAGGCCGACATAGGCCGCCTACGTATCTCATTCTTGAGAATTCAGGCCGAACGTAGTTTAGATACAAATGAAACATTAAAAAGGATAAAGGGGGTGACCAAGGCCGACATAGGCCACCTACGTATATCTTTCTTGAGAGTTCTGTTCGAACGTAGTTCATTGCAAGAGGTATAAAGTTCTAAACAAAACGATTACAAGCAAATATAACAATTACAAGGAAATGGCGGAAATACAAATCGAAACTTCACACGTAATATCTCTTGAGAGCATCTAAGTTGAGTCCGTCTCATCCATCTCTGACACGACCAAGGCACCTCCGGATAACACATTCCGAACCATGTAGGGTCCTTTCCAATTTGGTGCAAATTTCCTTTTATATTGATCTTGATGAAGAAAAATGCGTTTAAGGACCAACTGACCAATTTCAAAATTTTTGGCTCTTACTCTCTTGTGGAAAGTGCGAATCATTCTCTGTCGATACATTTGACCATGACAAACAACAACCATTCTCTTCTCGTCAATAAATGTTAACTTATCAATCCATTTGCGGACCCATTCATCATCATTACTTAATTCAGCTTCTTGGATGATTCTCAGACCATCTCCAACCAAACACCAAATTTTACACCAAATCCTATATTTGGTGTAAAATTTGGTGTTTTGAGCTCGAACCCACACCAATTTTCACACCAAATTTGGTGTGTGAGTAGTGTTACACCAAATTTGGTGTGACACTATTCATAACACCAAATAACTTTTTGAATATTATAATATTATTTCACTATACAAACTTTTAATTAAACATTATCTAAATTGTATGTTTTGATTAAATCTCTTGTATATCTAATTATTTTTCTGTAATATTTTTATAATATTAATTTAGATATAAAATTTAGTTTTTTTATAAAATAATTTTTTTATATATGATTTTTAGAAAAAATTAAATTTATGTTAATTCTACTATAAATTATATAAACTACAATTAACCTTCACAAAAATTAAAAATGCAAACATATAAACTTTTTAACAAATATACAATTGAGGATGAGTTGATCTTAATGTGGCAATTCAAGATGCGTCCTAAGTTCCAACTCCGACCGTAGAAATGACAATAGAAGAAAATTATCAATTTTAACACTTTCTAGCTCGATATTAAAAAAAGGACAAAAAGCTCATTTTGAACTACGTAATGCATTAATAGAGCATTTATGGGAGCATTGTAGTAATATTTACGTATAAAGTTGAATATTTATGTATAATTTAAAATAATTTTTTCAATTATGTAATGTTCATTTATTTGTATTTCATTAATGATTCCACTTTTATTTGTATTATCCATTATTATGTATAATGTATAATATTTGCTATCAATTTATATTATTTACAAAAATTATTGCACACAATAATTTGATATTAAACAATTATAAAAAGAAATAATATGAATCATATATGGTGAATGTTTTAGAAAGAATTTGTTTTATGAAATAAGAAAATATAAATGAAATAAGAAATAATGATATAATATTGAAGAGAGAGAAAAAGATTCTCTTTTGGTGTAAAATTTGGTGCAGTGGATTGGAGTTGATTACACCAAATTTGTTATTTGGGTTGGAGATGCCCTCAAGGAAGGTATCTCAACTTCAGTATGTATGATTGCTTATGTTCCATATACTAACTGGTATGAAGTAGTTCCAATCGACGTCTTGACAGTCGTTTGATAACCAAACAAAGCATAAGGCAACATATCATGCCAACCTCAGTGATTATAAATCATTTTCCTCAAAACCTTCTTGATGTTCTTGTTGGCGGCTTCTACAACTCCATTCATTTGGGGACTATAAGTGGTTGAATTTCGGTGAGTAATCTTGAATTGATCACATATCTCTCTCATCAAGTGACTGTTGAGATTTGTTTCATTATCAGTAATGATGTATATTGTCACTCCAAGCCTACATATCAAATTGTTGTGAAAAATATTAGCTACAACTTTCTTGGTTACTGACTTATACGAAGTTGTTTCCACCCACTTGGTAAAGTAATCAATGGAAACCAAAATGAATTTTTGTCCGTTATAGGCGTCGAGCTCTATTGGACCAATGACATCCATTCCCAAGATACAAACGGCCAAGGTGAACTCGTAGAATTGAGTTCATGAGGCAACACTCGAATTAAATCACCATGCACTTGAAATTTATGGCAATTTTGCACGAACTTGCAAAAATCGTACTCCATAGTCATCCGAAAATAATCGGCCCGAAGGATCTTCCTGGATAGAGTGTGTCCATTCATGTGTGTACCGAAAACTCTAGCATGTATCTATTCAATGAGCTTTGCAGCTTCATTGGCATCAACGCATCTGAGAAGACCTAAATTTGGAGTCCTCCTATAAAGGATTTCCCCACTTGTAAAGAAATTGAGGGTCATACAGTGTATCAACTTCTTCTAGTTGAAAGTTGCATTCTTAGGATAAGTATCGGTCTTTAAATACTTCTTGATGTCAAAATACCACGGCAAACCATCTAGTTCCGCTTCAACATGTGAACATGGTCTGACTGTTCTTTTACTTCTATGTCCAAGGGATCAATATAACTTGCATCTGGATGCTTTATCATTGAGGCAATGGTGGCAAAAGCATCGACCAACTAATTTTGTGTCCTGGGTGTGTGCCTGATTCAATCTTGCAAAATCTCTTACACAACTTTTGTACATATTGTACATACGGTATGATCTTTGGGTTCTTCATGACCCATTCTCCTTGTACTTGATGAATCAGCAAGTCTGAGTCTCTGATAACTAGCAACTCAGGGACATTCATGTCAATGGCCATCTTCAAACCAAGAATGCAAGCTTCAAATTCAGCCATGTTTTTCGTGCAATTAAATCAGAGTTTAGCCGCTATAGGATAGTGTTGACCAAATTCTGACACTAGGACCACTCCTATACCATTCCCTTGGTGATTTTCCGCTCCATCAAAGAATACTCTCCAACTAGGGTATGCTTCAGAAATATCTTCACCCATAAATTCCAGTTCTTCATTGGGAAAATAAGTCTTGAGCGATTTATGCTCTTCATCGACATGATTATCCGCGAGATTATTTGACAAGGCTTACGATTTTATCGCATTCTGAGTCACATACGCAATATCAAATTCACTCAAAAGAATTTGCCATTTATCCAAATTTTTGGTCGGCATCGCCTTCTAGAAAATATACTTCAACAGGTGCATTTTGTAAATGAGGTATGTGGTATAAGAAGATAAATAATGTCTCAATTTCTGAGCAATTCAAGTTAAATCACAACATGTCCTCTCCAAAAGAGGGTAACGAGCCTCATATGGAGTGAATTTCTTGTTCAAGTAATAAATGGCTCGCTCCTTCTTCCCAGATTCATCATGTTGACCAAGAACGCATCCAAATGTGTTATCTGAGACAGATAAATACAAAAACAAAGGACATCATTCTCGCGGAGGAACCAACACTAGAGGATAAGACAAATAACTCTTGATAGAATTAAACGCGGTATGACATTCTTCGGTCCACTTAGTCAGGGCATCTTTTTTCAGCAACTTGAAGATAAGTTCACATACCACGGTGGATCGAGCTATGAACCGATTGATGTAGTTCAATATCCCCAAGAAACTTATCGCCTCTTTCTTGGTCTTCGGAAGAGATAACTCTTGAATCGCTTTGATCTTGGAAGGTTCAAGCTCAATGCCCCTTCTACTGACTATAAATCAAAATAGTTTGCCAACATGATACCGAAAAACACATTTGGCAGGATTTAACTTCAAATAGTACTGTTGCAGGCGATCAAAGATTTGCCTTAGGTGAGTCAAATGATCTGAACTCTCACGGGTTTTGATTATCATCTACATACACCTCAATCTCCTTGTGAATCATATTGTGAAAGATGGTTGTCATAGTCCTCATATAAGTAGCGCCGGCATTCTTGAGACCAAAAGGCATCACCCGATAATGTATACACCCCAAGGCGTGATGAATGTTGTCTTTTCTTCATCATCTTCATCCATGAAGACCTGATGAAAACGCGCGTAACAATCCACAAATGACTGCATCTCATGCTTAGCACAATAATCAATGAGAATATGGATGTTTGGCAATGGAAAATTATCCTTCGGGCTAGCTTTGTTAAGATCTCTATAATCGACACAAAAATTGATTTTTCCATCTTTCATGGCCATCGGAACAACATTGGCTAACCAAGTTGGATATTGCGTCACCTCTACCACCTTGGACTCATATCTGCTTGATAATCTCTTCTTTGATCTTCAAACTCAACTTTGGCTTGAACTTCATAATCTTTTGTTTCATCGGACTTAAATCTAGATTAATTGGAAACTTGTAGGACACCATATATGTGCTTAGTCTTGGAATATCTCTGTAGGAACATAAAAATATGTCGATGTACTCTTTGAGCAAGCGGACGAAGTCCCTTTTTTGAGCTTCGATCAGATGGACACTGATTTTGACTTCTTTGACACATTCCTCATCTCTGAGATTCACGATCTCAGTTTCTACCAAATTTGGCTAGTGTTGATTCTCAAATTGTTGAACTCTTCATCAACATGCTCGGGTACCATATTTTCCTCTTCATGATCCTCACATTCATCATCACCTGCCTCATTTTGTTCATTCGACTCGTGACATGACACGACATTGGATGGTTTTTAATTATTATTACTGAAATAATAAACAGATGAAGTTAGGAAAGTAAAATGTAACAGATAAAAAAAACAAATTTTTAATAAACGAGGCTTTTTATTCAAACTAAAAAAAGGGAATAAATTTTGTCCATGACCAAAGTCCATATCGCCTTTTGAAACAACATAGGGAAATTCAAAGACTTAAACAAAAAAAATATGCATAAAGGATGGGTCTCAAGCCTCTTCCGGACTACTATCGATTTTTAAAACAAACATAAATATGTGTCCTTTCTACCAATGTGGACAGGAGATCAGGAGCGATGTGGATGTCTATTTCTGCAACTGCTCCTCTCGCTTAGCATCGCCAAATCCTGAGGTCCACGCTTCATCCTTTATGACTGCGTCAACTTCTTCGAAAACGCCCCAGATTTCTTCCCCCAAACCACTGTCGATGGCATACTCCCGCACCGAGAATGACTGTTACAAGTGAGGCAATGGTTTGGTAAGCATCTGATCAACATTCTTGTTCATCACCTCCGTTTCATCAGCATCTGTGGGGACATACCCCAAACCTAACTTTGCTCCTCTGGAGGGAACTCGAATGGGCTCGACAATTCCTTGACAATGCTTTCCCATTCCAAAACCTGGTTCGAAACCATTCTGGAGCATGACAGTATAAATCATTTTGTACACAACAGGCATAGGAGTTGTGGAGCCAAATCATCAACAGTGGCATTTACCAGCTCCACCATGTAGCAATCGCAACCCCAAGACACCTCATAAACAATTAGCACATGGCTATAGAAATGACTCCCTTCACCATGGATGACCAATTTCTAGTCCTTCCAAATAAATTTCAACAGTTGGTGTAGATGGCACAACCCGGCCATATGGATAATGGTCTTTCTAGAAATAGGTTGTAACTAGTGTTGACATCAAACACCTGGAACTTCACGTTAAAATCTGTGCGATCCATCTGAATTTCCAAGTTTACTGCCCATATCGTGTCTCTATGCACTCCATCGAAAGCTCTCACATTGACCTGGTTCTGTTGAACCTTTCGTAAGTCAAATTTCATGAGAGTTGAAAGTGGGAAAATATTGAGACCAAATCTGTCATCAACGAAGACACAATTTATAATCATGTCTCAGCACATAATGGTGACGTGCGGAGCTTTATTGTGCATCTTACCTTCAAAGGGAAGATCTTCGTCACGAAAACTGATTTAGTGTCCTCAAATGACCCGATTTATCATGGCTGCTAGATTGTCATTGTTGGTACCCACGGGCACATAAGTGTCATCTAGAGCCTTCATTAGAGCATGCATATGCAATTGCGAGCTCATCAATAAAACTCATATAGAAATCTGAGTCGGTGTCTTTTCCAAATTCTTCATAATCGAATAATCTTTTGGCTGCATTTTTCTCCATATTTTCTCAACCTCGGCTTCAATGATCGGCCTTTTTGTTTGTTCTTTCTTCTGCCATCCTTGAGCTAACTCTTCCGGTATGTAAAATCTACCAGATCTGGTCATGCCTTGAGTGACAGCCGTTTCAATCACAAACTTTGATAGGGCAAGAGTTTCTTTCGGCACAAAGGCAACAACCTTCTCGGGTGTCAGAATCACAAACTCTTTCTTCTTTCTAATGCTCAACGAGGCTACAATGCTTTCCAGTTCATCAGGAGAAATCTGAACTATTGCCTTCATCATGCACCAATCATCATCCATCGCTATCATATTGATAGTGATGCCTCCATGGTTTTTCAAAGAATAACTATTGACATTTGGCGCAACTATTTGGAGAGATACCACTTTCTCGCCTATCAAGTCTTGGATCTTGTTCTTAAGGTTGATACAGTCCTTGGTATCATGTCTAACACCGTTAGAGTGATATGTGCACCTCTGATCAGGTCTATAACACCTTGAGTTGGTATTGACAGGCTTGGGCCCTACTGGATGAAGAAAACCCACCACAGTCAACCACTCAAAAATTTGGGTTTGACTCTCAATGAGAGGAGTGAAGTTTCGATCTGTTTTTTCCTCAAATCTTGGACATGAATCATAGTTGCATTTTGAGGGGGAGACATCTAACGATAATTTGCAGAATTTGGACGAGGATCTTGGTATCTTGGATAGGAATTTGTTGGGTAATTTGCTTGGTATCTTGGATAGGAATTTGTTGGGTAATTTGGTTGTGGAGCTTGGTAAGTGGAAGGATCATTTTGGTATTGTGGAGGTGGAGTTTGGTAGTTTGACTGGATGTTCGCACAATTTGGGGAGGGATTGTGGAAATGAGAAGGTAGGGTCTGGTACATTTGGGGAGGAGTCTAGTAAATATAGGGAGTATTTTGGTAAAAGGGAGGAGGGCTAATTTGATAATTGGGGGGAGAGATATTTTGGTAATTGGGGGAAGGGGAATTTTGGTAATCAGTCTGTGTGTAACGAGCCGGGTATGAACACTGTGAAGTTCGAGAATGACCTTAGTATGATGAGGATTTCCTTGGGGTTTTCTTCCCCTCAGAAGAGATACAAAACACATCTTATCTTTTCTTCTTCAACAAACCCGAGGATCCAGGCGAGGTAGCAACACGAGCAATCTTCCCAGTTCTGAATCCGTCTCTAATAGTCTTACCCACTTTGACTATCCCAGCAAACTTTCCTCCAACGAGCAATATGATTCTATCATAATATTCGAGCTCTTGAACCCGCACATATACTTCAACAATTTCCTTCTCAGACATAAGAGTCTGAACTCTAGCCGCCTCCTATCTCCATTTGTATGCAAATTATCTATAACTTTACTTTGATTTGTACTTCATTTTTCTAAGGAATAACTATCAAGAACGATCTCCACATTGTAGGCAAACTGTTCGATGAAGTTCTAGCCCGAGTATTCCAGCTAGGTCAATGTCTTGTTTCATGAGATGTAAATCATTCCAGAGCCTCTCCACTTAGACTTCGGCTTAAAAGCCCCATCAGTAAAGTTTCATCTCTTCCAACTCCCATGAGCTGGTCACAGTAGGCCTTCAGGTGCACTAAGGGGTTCCATATTCCTCCAAAAACGTCAAACTTTGGCACTTTGAACCCTTTCGAAAGGTCCAAATTAAGATAAATGCATAAATCCTCATAACTCAAACCGGTGACTTCAGGATTACACTGCAACTCCTTCATGGCCTTTCAGATCTATTCCTTCACATCCCGCTTTGCAACCTCTTCCTTTGAACTCCACTCTTTTTCTCTCTCCTCATAGTGGTCTAACTCAAAACCATTTGTGTCATGCTTATTAGGGATCGGGATTTGAAAAGTGTTTTTTTGTGGTAAGGGTGGAGCAATGTAGGGACTCTGGGCATTTTAGCGGGCTTGGTAGTTTTAAGGGAAAGTCTGGGGGCTGGTATGCTAATTTTGGTAATGGAGGGAGGTGTACGGGTTGTTAACATTTTGGTTTTGATGGTCACTTTGACGAGGAGGTGGCGCTTGGCGGTTGTTATTTTGAGGAGGAGGTGGTGTTTGCTAAGAGGTGGAGGTATAATGGGGATTTTGGGTTGTTAGGTCGATGATGGGGGAATTTTGAGTAGGATTAGAAGGTGGGCTTTGAGCCCGTTCTACGTTTGAAGGAGGGAAGTGAAGTGGAGGCCTTCCGACTATTGGAGCATTGAAAGCAAAAATTAGGGCAGATAAATCTAGTCTTCTCTGCATTTCGAACCTTATCTCGGCGATCTACTGCATGATTAGTTCATTCTGATCGACAATGGCGGTCTGAGCCATGACAACATAAGTAAGGCAGATTTCTTCGTTGTTATCACTCATTTTTGCTTTTTCCTTCTGTGAGCTTTAACTGGGATGGAATCTGTGGGGACTATTGATCTTGTAAAATAAGGGTGTTCAACAAACTTAGCGACACAGATCAGTTCTAACTACCTGTGAAAGAAAAACAACTCAAATGCAAATTTGTTAGTTGTAGTTCAGGTCAAATAATGCAAAATATCACACAAAGAGCATGTAAACATGTAAAGTTTCTTCGTTTGAGAACATGTTAACCCATGAGTATGGGATTGATTATTTTGAACAAACAGGACTTTGCTCATTTTAATTTGAGACTAGAGACTTAGGAAGGTTGAATTGTGTTGAGCTAAGGTCTTCTTACTACATCTCTCAGCATTTGGTGATCTGAACTCCACATTTCCTTGTAGAATGAATGGAAAAACAAAATTTTAAGAAGATAAGGGTCGGGCCTTGAAAGGTTGCCTACGTATCTCCAAAAGAAAATTCAGGTCCTACTTAGTTCAAATACAAAAGGAAATTCTCATTTTAATTCATTAATTTGATTGATTACTGAGTGTTGCATTAATCACGGGGGTAAACTCAACTTGGATCCTTCCCTTGTTGATTAGGGATTCCAAATCATAGCGAAACCTGAGGCACCTTCTAATGTTGTGATCTGTAGCATCATCATAGGGTCTAGGTTTCCAAATTTCAATTCCAACGGGATCGGATGTTTCATCATCCCTTTTGATAGGGGCAAAGACCTCCCTCCAAACCAGCTACATATAGATATCTAACATAGTACTCTTGAAAGGCGTAAAAGAGTAACAGTAAAACATAGAATACTCTATGACTAGTATGTTGAGATCTGTAAGAAGAGAAGTATTAACCCACATATAGGGGATTCTCCCAATCTTGATCAAGTGTCGGATCGTGGCCTTAAACTCCACACATTTTTCTATTGTGTGCCTCTTTCAGTCCGGGTGGTACACACATGCCTAATGGACTTCCTCTGATTCAACCTCAGAAGTGGTTCCTTAGAGGGGTTTTAGAATACGTTTAGCCCGAAGACGTTCGTAAATGAGAGTACATGGAATGACTTTTGCTCCTATATTTTATTCCTACAGATATGTCTAGCTGGTGATTTTCTTGTCCCCTTCTTTCAAATGTCCTTGGAAAGGAGGCTTATAGACAATTTCTTCCTCAGGATCTTTTTCAACAATTTCCTATTCAGTGTCTTCAGGGACATGATTATATCATTGTTGAAGACATCGTGTTCCTTCCGCTTAGAAGTTATCTCTTCGTTCATGACAACATATCTTGTCATCTTAGATGCCAACTCCGCGTCTAGTGCTGTATTAGAAGCTCGTGCGACCGCTGTGGCAAACTCCACTTCTACTCTCTTCTATCTAGTTTCTTGTATGTCTGAGGTGTTGTCGTTTCATCCTCAACTCTTCTCCAGTTAGCTCTATCTCGACATTCTTGCCTTTTTCCATCTTAGCAACAATTTTACCTTTCCTGAGATGATAGAGTAATGTCTTAGGATTGGGTAGTAGGATTTTACTTTTGGCTGAGAAACTCATGACTCAGGAAATTTTGGGTAGTGACTTTTATTTGGTGTTGTAGAGAATCTCAGGAATTTTTTTGAAAAGTAGTGGGCTAAAATATCCTCATTCAAAGAAACCATATCACATGAATAGTTAAATTACACAAGCAGCAAATGCGCATCCTAAACAAGTAGGGGGCCCTTTTATGCCAAGGGTAGGCCTGACGTATTTGAAAGATATATGTGTGGAATTGAAACATTTGTTACCCCTAAAGCAAATTTCACATATATAAAATAATGTTCAAAAGCGAAAATGAGCAGGGGAAATAGGGAACAAACAGGGAATACAAAAGGAAAGGCCCACGCATGGCTCATTTAAAATGAGTATCAAAATACAAGAAAGGCAAGCCCATGTAGGAGCAAACAACAACAAATACACAAAGAAAAAACCATGCAGGGGCGAAATCCACTAGGATGTCCCTAATGACCCTCTTATGATCTAATCCTTTTCTTTTGTGACATGACGTGTTGAATCCTATATTGAATCATTAGTAAGTATCTACCGCTTCGGTGCCCCTTCTCTTCATAATCTTCAGAACGCATTCCATTTCTCATATCTTCAATCCACAAGTTGAGCTTTCCCAAATCTCTCCTCAATTTTCTAATTCTTGAGTTACACCCTCAAAGGCGAATTTATCCTCATTTTGTCTTCGAAAGGGATTCCTTGTGCATCTCATGAGCTTCTCTTTTAACCTCTCTCAATTCTATCAAATATTTGGACTCTTTGTCCTCTACACTGTGGTAGACGTTTGGAAATGGGAAAGAGATACCTTGCAAATTATTTTCAACCAAGCCTTGTAAGCTTCGTCATACCCGACATTAAATCGGTCGGCGACAATGGCGTATTTATTCATCTGTAATACTTTTTTCCATTCCCTTAGCATCTCTGAAGCCTTTTCCACTCTATCATCCTCGATGTCGAATACATAGATAGAGTAGTATGCGTTTGGGGTGTAGTTTGCTTTCTTCCGAATTTCCTTAAGACCCGGATGGGTGCACATGGGCAGATATCCCGAATACTTGGAAGAGGAATCACAAGTTTTATGTCGCCCCGTACTATGGCATCTTTCGAGATGAAGTGATTCAACATCCACTGAATATTTTCTTCTCTTAACTCAGAGTAAATCTGAGTCCACATTTCTCTAGTTTTCCTATTTTATAGATATGCCCTGAATAGCATATCATTCAAATCCCTGAAAGAGTTATGTTCATCAAGGGTATGGAATCTTGAGTCTCGCGTCCCTTTACCAGGTGGATAATTATCCACCATTGGAGGAGGAGGTTACATCCCAGAAAGTAGTGATGCCCTTCCTTGCATTTTCCCAAAGCACGGTACACGTCAGAAAATATGACAGGCGCGATAGGATAATACTTCACTTGCCCCTGGTTTTCATACCCATGGAACAGAGTGTTCACGAGAATAATTATCTGGGTGTTGATGCTCAGGCTCGGTCCTTGGGTAAAAACCATAATACCTAACAGTGCAATAGCGAAGGTCAGGGGTCTGATCCCATTCCATTCCCTAAAAGTGATCATGAACTCTTGGTTATATTTTGCATAGAAGCTCGCACGCACAAATCTTTTATACAAATCTCTAAAATAAATGCTTGATCCTTCAGTCGAGTGAGCGCATTTTTTCCTTAATTTGAGACACTTCAAAATCTTTCGAGAGTAGGCTTATTGGGGATTAGGATATCCTCCTATTTTCTAACTCTTCTTTCAAGCCTTGTACCCACAGTGTTATACCATCCCGAATTTCCTCATTGTCGGAGTGATTTCCACAGTTCCAAATCGGAATACCATTTTCTCGTTGTCACAGTAGCCGGTGAGGACCTCAATAAGCTCAGTCCACCAACCATATTGATCAGTTCTGTTAAGCCCCCTTCATATTTGTTAAGTTCTCTTATGTGGAACTCTTTAAGGTCGTTGTACCATAACTTGAGCATATCTGGAGCCCTTATAACCATGACCGATTTGGAAAATTGATCCATACCTACAAAATTGACCCGTTTAAGATCCCCCCCCCCCCAAATAGGTAACAATCAAGTTTCCACTCATACATCTTTCAAATGTCAAACAATATGATATGTCGTTAGATCGCCAACCTTAGACATGATTTTTAACGGTTTTGCTAATGGACTTAATACGGCAAGGGTATTAAGCCGTCTTAGGCTAATATTTAGATTTAGATTTGATTTCTCTCTATCTTAGGTTGACTAAAGTTAGTTTAGAAATGACAGGTTACCCAAGTCGTACAAACAACGGGGTGAAGTCTAATAAACGACGTTGGATAGGCACATCCCAACTATTCGTTTATCACTTCCAAAGATTTCTACTTGTGTATTTTTTTTCTGAAGGTCAGTCGTGTCAAGCCACACAACCTCCTTTTTCCCCAAATGCAGTCATTTCTCTTTTTCTCTCTAAAGATTTCTTTCATTATTCCATATCCTCACATAACTTTAAACCTTGTCTTTTTTCTTAAATCAAAATTCTCCATTTTTCTAAGAAATCTTAGAAATCATTCAAAAGATTTTCAACATTTGCTGAACTATTGAGATACAAAAGTATTTTAAATGTTTTGTATGTCGAATCTGGATCTTGAAGAAGTATCAGGTGAAGAAGTGTCATTTTTGAAGTGTCAATATTAGGAAAATCGCTCAAAAGTATTGAATTTGATCTGGAAGATGTGTCATGTGAAGAAGTGTCATTTTTGAATGTCAATATTTGCAAAATTGATAAAATCGTTGAAGATTAGGGTGATGAAATACAACTTTATGGCATGTTGCATTTTGGATCTAAACTATCAAATTGTATTATTTAGTGTTTTATTATTTGTTGCATTTTGTATTCATTACAAAATTCATGTGTATCTTGCTAAAATTTGAGTTTTTTAGGTGTAACTTATATTTATTTTGTAGGTGAGATTCATTTAAAATTATGTATATGTTTAATTTTGTATTGGATAAATAGTTTTACATAATTTTTTATGTTATTCTAAATTAGGCTTCATACAGTTTTTTTTTAATATTCTAACTATGTGATGCCAACAATTGTATTTCTTTTTTATTTGTATAATTCTAAGTGTATGCCAACAAGTTTTAGATTTTTTGTGCTCACTTTGTATTTCAATATCATTTTCTATTTCAATTTCACTTTGTATGCCAACAAGTTTTGTATTTTTTTTATTTTGTATTACTTCTAAATATATGCCAACAAGTTTCGTATTTTTTATGCTCATTTTGTATTTCAATCTCATTTTATATGCCAACAAGTGTTGTAATTCTTTTTTATTTTGTATTAATTCTAAGTGTATGCCAACAAGTTTTAGATTTTTTGTGCTCACTTTGTATTTCAAGCTCCCTTTGTATGCCAACAAGTTTTGTATTTTTTATATTTTGTATTAATACTAAATGTATGCTAACAAGTTTTAGATTTTTTGTGATCATTTTGTATTTCAATCTCACTTTGTATGCCAACAAATTTTGTATTTCTTTTATTCTGTAATATTCTTCGCTGCCAGCAAAAATCTTAAATCAATAGACTTCAATTCGACATAGATTGAATATTTTCAATAGAGAGTTAAATTAATATTGAAAATTTGAGGTTTAAGGGAGAGAGAAGTAATGTCAATTGTGGAACCAAACACGTACAGTAGGAGAGAAATTTTATAAATTTTAATTCCAAAAATAAAAGATGAAAAAAGCATAAGAATAGTGAAAAAAATATTTAGGCTTACTTAAAGTTATACCAAAATTATGATTAGTAATTATGGTAACTTTATTGGTTTAAATTTAAAAATTACCTTATTTGAAATATTATTTTCCTTAATTTTATCCATTATTAATTGTAGTTTTTTCAAATTAAACAAATGACAAATATACATAAATCAACAATATAACAAACTAAAGTATTGACATATTTTTTTAAAAAATACATAACTCATGTCAACAAACTAAAACACTGTCATTTTTACTAAATAGTTAAAAAAAAATTATGGAGTTATTCTAAAGACTAAAATATTGTTGTTTTGATAAATTTCCCTTTTTTTTTTATTATGGGTCTAATCCCTTGTCATTTTAATTGTTTATCATTTTTTTAGAGTTTAGGACAAGTGAAGGAACTGGGTCTAAGGCCCAAAGAAAAATATTTCTTTTAGGTTAGTTTAGGACAGGTGCAACTGAAATGGGCCAAAAGCTCAAAATGAAAATGGGCCCAAATACCAGATTTGGGCCCAAGTCTCTTCCCCTCTTTATTTTATTGTGTTTGTTTACTTGTCAATATCTGCTATTTAATCTTAAGGTTTCAAAAATTTAAATCCCCGAAAGACACCTATTTTGATTTAGCAATTTAACTAAACTAATCATCTTTTAACAAGACTTAAACATAATTTTTGCAAAATATCTCACTTAGATAGTATTTTCATATTTCCCCTTTTCCTCTTTAAAATGGTTCTAACTATAAAAAATTGCTCAATCAAATTAAGTTAATCTACTTTTAGCCAAATGATTAATTGTCGGATAGCCGTATTAACGGGTGTTTTAGACGCTTTAAAACCCTTCCTAGAACACTAATAAGAACTATGACCCCTCTTTAAAGTTTTCATTAGATTTACTGTTTAGTCTTTAGAATATAAAAGTTTTTTTATTTTACTTTAAAAGTAAGTGGCGACTCTCAAATACGAATCTTTTAAAAATGCCAATAAACACCAAGCACCACGGGAGCTACATAAGCACCTACTATATTAGTGTTGCGTTCACACACAAGTTTACATGGTCAAACAAGTATTATAGCGAACCGAAAAGACTTTTGACTAGTAAATATCTAATTTGACTTTCAATTATAATTATCGTGCATGGGTGGAAAGAGTGTGAATATTATTTTTAAGTATAATATTTTGATTAACATATAAATAAAACTAAGTAACTACGATTTGAGTTCAAACTGTGGTTGTAATTAATATTGGAGAAATTCGAGGTCAACAACTGTCATGTGAATTCATGTAGAGTGTTTTCAACTCTAGATTTTGCTTGGTTATCAATTCTTTGACTTACGAGGTTAATAATAAGTTTATGTTATTATGAGCCTCTAACCGTCTACTAAACGTGGACACCTAATTACATCATTGAGGGGGAATAAGTGGACCAATTTCAAAGTATTACATTATCTTCCCCGTTCTCATCCAAGTGAGGCAAGCTAGGTATTTCCCTATCCTAGATGCAAATCAAACCTTCTTTGTAGTGAAGAATGATTTCACTCCTAGTATTTTATGTCCTATGTTTCAACCCTTATTCCGAATTCAATGCAGGATAATATTTGTATTTCGATAGTGATAAAGCATCAGAATAAAGAAAATAAGGAATATAAGAACAACTTGTATTGATAACCAAACTTCCTCTAATCATTCGCAGTGTAACCCTAGAAATATACGATGTAATCACTCATGATTTGATTCACAAGTTTTGATTCTTTGAAATACATTAAAGAATTAAAGTGATGAAAAAGAGTAGAAAAGAATCCTAAAACTCGTGTCCCCGTATGAGGACCCTCTTGGTCATTTTCTTCGTTTTCCTGTATTTTCAAAGTTATAGCTTTTCTATATATAGTTGTCCAAGTCATTTATGACTTGCTCAGACTAATAATTCGGTTACTAATCGTTTGCTTGATTTTTATGCAAGATTTTTAAATTTTATTTTGGAGCTTTTGAAGTTTGATTGGTGGACTCTGATTAAACATCAGGACAACCTAGAGATGCGGTTTTGATGAATTTGTTACCTCTGGAATGTCAAGTTTTTTTTCTAGAAAGACCTTTGGTTTCGAGGCTTGTTGACTGATTTGAGCTACCTTGTGAATTTAAGCTAGAATGGAGCTTGAGAGTGAAGCCCACTTTTTATTGAGATGACATCCATTGAAAGTTTCAACAACTCCATTGAGTATGGAATGTCATTTCTAGTTGGGTAGCATATTCAATTTGCGCTAGTGAGATCCTGAACTAATTCTAAAGGTTCGATTGAAACTTGGAATTTTAGAGAGTTGATACATCAACTGCTTGTGCGGCTGCTCTAACGAAGAAGGTCTCACTCCAACAGAGCCACCCCTACAAAACTGGCTACGTCAGATGACCACACTCCTATAAATCTTAACCTCTTTGACGACCTCACACATTTGGAGCTGGGTTCTCTCTTATGGAGCAAGTTAACCTTGTTGAAATCCACACCGATGAGGTCTTTTCCTCTCCTACGACGTCGGGTCCATCAGAGCGGCGATTTCCATCATATTTCTCTATTATTCATTTTGATGAAGCTAGGAGTGTTGACTTTTTTTCTTTGGGCGAATTTTGTGGGAAATCCTTGCATTGAATTAAGTGTTGCTTGGGGATGTTGTAAGGATCGATATTCTCACTTCTAAATCTATAAGTTCTCATTAAATTCATTGATTTCAGCTAAAAATACGTTTCATAGCCTAATTTAATTGTTTGACAGTTTTAGCCGGTACAACTCTCAAATTGTGTCCATTTTTGGGGCCCACGTTCCTTTAGCTAGTTAGAACCTATATAGTCAATTTTATGATTCCTTGTGCAGTTTCACAATGTCATATTAGACTCGATTTTGGTTATTGCAATTTGAATGTCAAAATAATCATATTGACGCCGAGATCACTAGTTTGATAATGTGACATTATTTTGGAGGCTTCTCAGAGGTAAAAACCTTGTTACAGAGATTTGGAGAGCCCTTATTTTGCTTTGAGGTAGGCTACGATTTACTATTATTAGACGTTGCTTGTTGATTGTTATAGCATGGTGATTTGATCAATATTGGGATGATATTTTAACATAATTACTTGTTGTGTTTTCTATTAAACTGATTTCACCCTATATTGGTTGTTTCGGGTAAAGTTACGTGTTGATCTTGATTAGTGTGACGTTATGTTTGTTCCCTTGTGTAGTGGAACTGTTAGAATGACCTTACTTTGAAGGTTGTTGACCTTATTGTAGGACTAACTAGTATTTGCCTTATACATTGGCTTTTGTGGCATGTGGGGCTTGGTTTGGAGATGAAATTAGGTAGCTACGACCCTTAAGGCTAGGTTGTCACCTTCGGACAACCCTATTAGTATGTATGACCGGTTTTTTGTAAGGAGATGACTACCTAGACTATTTAGGATGCTACAATACTTTAGTGATATACCCGACTCGGGGTGAGATTTTGGGAAGGACTAGCCATTCCGATGAAAGAATCAAGGGCGTGTTAGGGTCACGAGCCGATTTCTCGAGTCATGATGGCATTTACTATACCCCACCAGTAGGTAAGCAAACTCGTAACCCAGAACATCAAGTAATGAGTGTAAGGGAAGAAACTAACGAAAACAATAATCTAAACAATGACAACAAGGATGAAGCAAACCAAAATAAATATATATAGAAATCTCTCCCAGAACAAGGAAGTCACAAGTACAAAGATATCTAATAAAGAGTACAAGTCCCAAAAGTGGAACACCACAAAGTGTGTCTTAAAAGCAACAAGACTAGTCTAAACAAAAGAAGGAGAAGAAACAAACCCAACATACCAAGTGCTCAGCCTCGTCTCCGAATCACAACTGCAAAAAAAAGGGCTGAAGCTAATCACCGCTGGTAACTGGTACTAGGACCTACATCACGAAATAGATGCAAAGTGTAGCATGAGTACCAAAACAAAAGGTACTCAATAGGGCATCAAAGGATGATTGAGAAAAAGGGGTAAAAACAATAAGAAAGGATATAATCAAGACACAGAGAGGTCAAAACGAATACGAAAAGAAAGCACACGAGCATACCAGAAAAACTAAGTACAACTAAACAAACCTAACTAGACCCCCATAAGACCATAAGGTACACACATGCGCAAGTTTAAGAAAAAACCTGAACGGACCCCATAAGCCTAACAGGTGCACATAATAGCTAAGTATACTCAAAAAGAAGAAAATTGAGCTCCAAGCAAGAAGTAACCAAGATAACCCATCAGACTCCACCCAGCCAGCAGTGTACTCTCAGCCCAGATAGAAAAAGTGACCCACGGTACACCCTACCAAACAGTCCACTCCTAGCCCAACTAGAAAGAGCGACCCAAGGGTGATATTGATATGGAGGGTAATCCTACCATACAATTAGCTCCGAGCCCATCTAGAAAGAGCGACCCGTGGACACCCTTCCCGCAGCACACTCCATCCCATCTAGAAAAAGAGGCCGAGGGGCGATCGCCAAAATCACCCAGTCTACCCAGCCAACGATACACTCCCACCCCAGCTACAAAGAATGACCCCGGGGGTGATGGTATCTCTAATAAGATCCAATCCAAAAACAACCATCGTGGAATGTCGTCCACCCCAAGAAATCGTAGAAAAAGCTCCAAGATAATAATATCTCAAAAGTGAAAAAAAAAGGAAATCTTCCTAAAGATATCATGTGGCCTCCTAAAGATAAGTTACGGACGTAGTTGCACTAATCCTCTAGAATCTACTAGACGTTAGCTCTGTACAAGTGAGAGCGATAAACCTGGGGCTCAGATAACAACTTGACACGACTCGATTTCTTGAGTCATGATGGCACCTACTATACTCCACCTGTAGGTAATCCAACCTGTAACCCAGAACATCAAGTAATGAGCGTAAAGGCAGAAACTAGCGAAAACAATAATCTAAACAGGGACCCAAGGGAGAGGTTGATATTGCGAGTCGTCCTACCATGTAGTCAGCTCCCAGCCCAACTAGAAAGAGCGACACGGGGACATCCATCCAGCAACACACTCCCAGCCCAGCTAGAAAGAGAGGCCCGGGGGCGATCACCGAAATCACCGAGTCTACCCAGCCAATGATACGCTCCCAGCCAAACTAAAGGAATGACCCCAGGGGTGATAGTATGTCTAATATGATCAAATTTAACAATAGCCATTGTGTAATGTCGTCCACCCTAAAAAATCAGAGAAAAAGCACCAAACATATAATATCTCAATCCCACGTCTCTAGTGATGCACTAAACCTTTGAGAACGAGTCAGAACCTCAAAATTAGAGGGAGAATATACAAAAGTGCAACAAGCAACAATAAAGCCTAATCTAAGGCTCAAACAATCATACTTAAGTCTGCTACTCTAGTCTATAAGGAGCTAAGTCATCCAAACGATGTCGGTGGAAAGTCAAGGCTATCCAGCCCACACGGGTCATATGCCTATGGAAACACTAGCCTAACCTAGACTAAGGACACCATGCTCACAGTTAAGGATGAACAAAGCATACAACACAAAGTATACAAGCATACAATAGAATTTAGCACATAAGCATGCAACTCTACTAAGCTGGTTAACATGGTACTACACCAAAATATAACCAACCGATCATAAACAAGGTATCTAATCAAAGTAAGGTAATGAACTGGTACCCCCCTCCCCCCCATTTCACTCAAATCTAAAAGTTTTACACAAGTAAACTCAATCCAATAGAAAGGAAGTCGTAGCCTACCTTAAGGTCGGCCAACCGTGCACGCTCTAAATCACTTTGTCGGAGCTTTTCCTTTCCGAATGACCTTTGAACGTTGTCACTCTATCAAATAGAGGATCACGACGTTAGTACAGTCGTTTAGACACCAAAATTAAAATTTTGGAGTCAAAATAGGAATCGTGGGACTCACACCGAATTGTCCGAATTTGACTCCGTCAAGAGATCCAAAACAGTACCATAATCTTATGTTCTAAAATGGAACACAATCCGAGGCTCACAACACAGCAAAACCCACATGCAAGAAAATCACACTTTAATCAACTTAAAAAAAAACATGCAGCACTCTAAAATGGAATTTACGAGAACCGAATGGTGACCAACACACCTTGAACACTCCACGATGTAGCCACAATAATTACTAACACATGAAACTTCGAATCACCCAAAACCGAGCTAAAATGAGCAAGTTATCACCAATTCAAGAAAGCCATAAGTAAGAACTCGAAAAAGGCTACATAAATCCATTTTAACACAAAAGTTACCTCGAACGGTGTGCACCCGACAACTTCTGAATACTCTACAGTGAATCCAGAAAAACTACGAAGCTCCCTCACTTCGAATCGCCTAATTCGGTTGAGAGATGAATTTTTTAAGTTTAGAAAGCGGTTGTTGATTTTTCTGCATTAAATACCCAATTTTCTGCATTTTTTTTGAAAACTTATAAACTCTGACGGGGTGCTCCGAACTCGTATGGAAACCCGTGTATGCAAACGAGATATACAATCATACCAAATTTGATATTATGGACTCAATGGAGCTGTCAAAATTTCCATACGAGGTGATGTTGACAAAAAGTGGGTCTTACACCCAACCGTCATTTTAAGTCAAAACCACAAAAAGGCTCCAAATAATCTCAGAATCCTCGAAACACAAAAGAAGGGTCAATATAGACCATAGTCGACATTCCAGAGGTAACCTCGCTGGCGGATTTCTCATTTGAGCGCGTTTACTCAGAATGTTGACTAAAGTCAAACTTTGGCTTAAACTTTAAAGTTAAAACGCCTAACCGCACCGACTCACATTGGAAACCTCGGGAGTCATGCCAACTATGCTACTAGCCTAAAATGACCCTTCCAGAGCTGATGGAATTGTTAGAATTGGATTAAGATTTCTTCTTCTTATAATCGTTCAAGGTTCATAAGCTCCAAAAATACTAAAACTCGCACAATAACCAAACGAACGATCAAGTGACCAAACTATCAGTTCCAGCAAGTCATAAATGAATTAGGGTCACTGCATGAACGCTCTAAATGACACACAAAAGGCAAACCACATAAATGACCAGGAGGGTCACTACAGTTAGGGTCCGATAAGATTTTCTTATATAAATTTTGGGACGGTCTAGTCATTCCGATGTAAAATTCCAGTGTGTGCTACGGTCTTGATAAGACTTCTCCCAATGTAAGGTTTTGGGAAGGAATAGTTATTCTGATGTAAGATTCTTACGTTTTCTAGGATCCGATAAGGCTTTTTTATGTAACATTATGAAACATGCCAGGTTACATGGTGTTATCCCGATGTCAGATTCCGAGAAGACGTTTTTATTTATTATTGAGTTATGCCTTGTGGTGAAGCTATGTGTGTGCCGCTGGGCTTATGGGGGTTCAACCAAGTTATTGATTGTGTGATTATTGGTATTATGTCTTTGTTTATGGCTTCTTGGCTTATTAGGGTCCAATAGGGTTTAGATAACTTTATTGCTTTCATAATTTCCTTATCATTTTGATTATGATTCATGTTTAGCTATGCCTTTACAATTACCTTGTTGGTTGTTAGAGGATTTCCAAGAGGATATTATTCTCATTAACGATATGATCCTCTAAGATAAGAAGATATTCTTCAAATTAAGATATGATCCTCCAAGATCTTAGGATAATTGTGGTAATCTAGAATATCATTACTCTGATTTTTCTCTTAATGTTAAATATATGATTCTGTATAATCCTATAGGATTTAGGTGATTCTATTCCACAATCTCTTATGTATATATAAAGTCATGTACATGACATAGAAAATATGAAAGAAATTATTCAACAATCTTATTCCACAAGATATCAGAGCTTTAGGCTTATTCCTGACCAAATTCATCCTATCTTGAAAAATCCCAATTTGTTATCTTTATTTGCTCAAACCATGTCTCTAATGGTACTGCCGCAAATATTCCAGTCCCTAAAAATATTTCTGTAACCATAGAGAATAACTCTATAGTTTCAACCGGAGATTTTCAACATTCAGCTTCATCAAGTAGTTGTTCATTGGCCTTCAAAGGTACTTCTTACTCTTTTATTACTAATGTTTCAGACAAACTTTGTCCATCGTGGGTGGTTGATTCTGGGGCAACTGATCACATGACCAATCTCTCTCATCTCTTCATATCATATTCCCCTTCTTCTATCTATAAAAAAATAACTATAGCTGATGGAACAGTTATCACTGTAGCTGGTCATGGAGACATCCCACTTGGAAAATCCTTGATACTTAAAAATGTCCTGCATATCCCAAAGTTATCTGCAAATCTCATTTCTATCCAGAAACACACCAAAGACTCCAAATGCCAAGTAACATTCTTCCCTATCATCGTTGGTTAGGCCACCCTTCCTTTTATGTAATCAAAAGTATGTTTTTATCTTTGTTCAAAGATTTGATTGTGGAGTCTTTTCATTGTGATGATTGTGAAATTACAAAACACAAATGTATTTCCTTTCCAATTAGTCACAAACTCCATTCTCAGTTATTCATAGTGATATTTGGGGACCCTCTCCCATTCCTAATATTTCTGGTGCTAGATGGTTTGTGTCATTCATTGATGATTGTACAAGAGTTACGTGGATCTATTTGCTAAAGCAAAAATCTGATGTTAGTCAAATTCGTTCCCCTTTTTTAATAATAGTTTCTGGGTACTTGTGTTGCACATGTGTTCCAATTTAATATATTTAGTTAGATTTTGAAAGATATAAATATTATTAAAATATGTGTATATTGATTAACGGAAACATTGAAGGAAAAAGAATCTACTAGAATTTGATATATAACCAAAGTACAGGTTTGAGTTCTCTCTTTCATTTCGTGTAGTTTTTCTTGAAGAATTTTTTTCGGGTCCTTTACGAAAGCAAAAAAGGTTACATGTTTTAAAATTTAAAAAGAAAGAGAATTATTGTGATATTCAAAATCATAGAAGTTACCAGAGACATGCACAAATATCCTTGGACCAGAAATTAACATGTTGAATATGATATTAAGCCAACTATTATTAAATATTAATAATAAAGTAGAATAAAGTAATTCACGTTATATTAGAGTAATAAAACAATTTACTGTAAAGGAAAAAAAATAAGTAACCATTACATTGTTCATAATCTCACAAGTATAAGTTTCAAAATGGTAGGAAAGTAACAGAAAATATGAGAAAATATAACCTGAGTGTTGTAGTTGTCGTTGATAATTGACGGAGAGAAGAAGAGAAAAGTAATAAAATGATGGAAGTGATTTAACACTTTGCCACTTTGGAGTCGACTTATATAAAGTATTGTATAATATATGTAAATGATATGCGTAAATGTTAATATAATTAAGAACTTCTTGACTGACATTTTCTACTTTGTAGAAATATAACTTAATATCTTAAAAGGTCACTGAACTATTAGAAATTATTTTGTAAAGTCACTAAACTTTATTTTGTATCACATTTATTTTGTATCACCAAAGTCACTGACGGAGACAATGCTTGTACACTGTTATCATTGCAACAACAGAAATAACTTTCAAGTGAAAATCGTAGACGAACTATGAAGTAATATATAATGAATATATTAGATAAAAACTTACCAAATATCTCGATAAACTTGTGGAATTAAATAGAAAGAGAACTGTAATACGATCATCATCATTGGTAATTACTCTAATTTAATTTCTACGTGTGATACGAAATTCTTTGAAGATGAAAAAAGATTTTAAAACTATCATAATGTAGTTGGAATGAACTCAGAGACCACTATATATAGTTAGATTAAAAGTTGTGTAGTCAATAGAGAATTGGAAAGGACAAAAACAAATAGCAAATTAAATATAATTTATACTTATAATGCTATATGTACTTCTAGTAACGGTTGGCAAAATAATACAAAGAGATCTCATTGAATTTGTGAAGAAAAATGAGGAGGAGGGGCCGGGGGGACTTACCAGAGAAGTCGTTATGATTTATTCAAAGATATCTTTCTTCTTTAAGTCATTAAAGTTGTTTACTCTATCACATTAAATTGAATCTCTTCCTCTCCTTATTTAAGATATAATTATTGTATATAGTGAAAGATGTAATTCAATTCCAAAATCTCGTCCTCTTCCCTTATTTAAGGCTCATAAATCATACTGTAATTATTTTGATTAGGAAAATCATTTCGAAAAATTGGATTTTATTGAAATACTGATGAAAGTTGAAAAAATCTGGAAAAAAAAGAAAAGAAAAGAAAAACGTATATAGATGCTGAGCTTTGGAGATGTGAAATCACCATATTTATTTCCTAACTATATAGTTATATATATTTTTACTACACTAAATCTAGAGTAAAATTAGAATTGCTCGATCAGTAATTTTTTTTTTGTAAAAAAATAGAATGAAGTTGAAGCAAAGAGATCTAGAGTCGTTAATTAGTTTTTAATGATAATGATGAGAAAAGTTTTTGGGATAAATGAATTAATGATGTGCCACAGTTAAGTTCATAAAGAGTAAAAATACACTTACCCACTTTTATTTATTATTATAATAATAATAATAATAATAATAATAATAATAATAATAATAATAATAATAATAATATTCATATGATTACTATTTAATGTATAATTTATTAGATATAATAATAACAATATGATAATGATTTACTTAATATTTAACTAATTAGACGTTTTATAACTTTTTTCTTTAGTAAAAGAGTAAAGTGGTAATTCAATTTTGAACTTTGAGTCTTTCACTTTTAATAATATATGATATATGATGATTAATAATATATGATAATAAAATAAAATAATAAATAACTAACACACACACACATGCACACACACACGCACATACGCAAACACACGCACACGCACACGCGCACGCACACACACTAACGCGCGCGCGCTCACACACACATAACTATTTTAATTAATCTTATTATAATATTTTAACTTATGGGAGGGTAAGATCGTAATGTTGGGTTTTAAAGGTGTGAACAGGAAATGAAGGGTTGTGACTTTGTAGAAAGGTTGTGACCTTTATGAAAAGTTATGTATTTTCTAATGGGTTGTATCTTTTCGAAAGGTTGTGAAAGTTTGAAAGGTTGTACCTTTTTCAAAGGGTGGTGACCTCTCTGAAAGGTTATCTTATTTACAAAGAGTTACGACCTTTACCCTTTGTTGGCTATAAATAGAGAGGTTTTCTCTCATTTTTTTGCATTGAATTCTTCCCTTCTTTTGCATACATTTCTTACAAAATAAAAATGATCTATCGTGTCTGTGTATGTGATTCATTGTTGTTATTTTGAGTTTTTTGGAATTATCGAAGTTTGAGGTACCGCTACTTCTTTAATGGTTAATCCGTTTTATCTTTGGAAGAATTAATCCGCAACCTCGGGTACTTGAGGGGATTAAATTTCTTAAGGACACACAGTGGGTTCTGTGGACTCGGATAGTTCTTTGTGTTTTTCTTTTCATCTTTTATTTTTTCTTGTTTTCTCATCTTAATACAGGATATAACAAGCTTAAGAAATTTAATATTGATGACATTTTATGTGGTAAGGAAATTACTTCTATTTTGTGTGTTCTTTTTGTTGGAAAGAAGAACAAGAAAAACAATATTATTTATCATATGATAAAAGAGATTTGAGATGAATTAGTTATACTTTAATATGTTCGAGTATATTTTTTGTAGTAAGTTTTTCTTCGATAGGTAAGATTAATCTTATTTTTTTCCCAAGTGCATTCAAGCATTACACCCCTTCAGTTTTCTTTTCAATGAGAAAGTTATTTTGTGCATAAAGTCTAAGATAAGCACTTTAATGAACATATGTTGTTTCCTAACAATATTTGAACATGAGTTTAGTTCTCGTTGAAATCTAATGTCTTCTAAGGAAAATTGAAATATGATGAAAATTGGGAAAGAAAGAAATAATATATAAGAAAAGTAACTTGCATGGATCATCACTGACTGATAGAATATGATTTAAATGAGAGGGAAAATCAAGTTCCATTTTTGTTTCCCTTGATTATTATTTTTTCTATCCTTTATAAGTTATGAGATTTATTTCATAAATGTTAGGATAGATTGACATTATGTGATGATCTCAGAATATATCTTTATTATTAATAATATGTATTTTGTTTAGAGGAGAGAAACTTTTTTTTTTTGCATTTTTCTACTCCATGTGAAATTTGATTGTGTCTTACTTTTGGAGACTAAAATCTTCTATATTTCTTTTACTCCGTTGGTATGAAGAATATAAGAACATCATGAACAAATCAAGTTGTGCTTTGGTTTGAAGAATAAGAAACTTCACTAGTTTGTTAAATAACTTGTTTGAATGAATATCATAACTTGAAGAGTACAAAATCTTTGTCAGGAATATTAAGGCTAAAGAATTCGAAAAAAATAAAATTTTCTTCGTTAGCTAGAAACACTGTTGTAATTGACATTTCGGGAGATTAAAATCTTTTTGGTTTAGTACTCTGTCTGAATGTGTAACTTATAGAAGAATATAAAACTTCATCATAATTCGAAGTTCATTCGGTTAACGATTACAAAAATATAAAAATTTCATCGTTAAACTAGAAACAAGTTGTATAAAGATTGAGTCTTTATTGTTAGTATACTAACTATTACGTAGTCTGTTAATTGTGACATAAAGGAAAAAAACACTAGTGACATAAAATTAGTGATTTTTGTGTATGCAATGGGTGTTTATATGGATTAAATCTTCAAAAGAAGGCTTTGTGTTGTCAATGTGTATTTTGATGATATACAATATGAAAGTATGGGAAAAATATGTGGAAAATAATTTCAAATACTTCATATATATTTTTGAGAACATATTTAAAATGTGAGGGTTCTTTACTTGTGATAAAGACAAAATAAGACTTACGATATAATTAAAGTTTGAAAAAATAAGATATGAAATATAATGACATTCTTATTATGTTAGACCCATAAAATTTTTAAAGTATATTTGATATTGTGGTCGTTGAGTCTCTTTTTACTAGTATATATGATATGACTAGTATAAAATCAAAAAATTATATTACTCGTCAAAAGAATTGTATTCTTTGATGAAAAAGTCACTTAAAATATTGTGATTTTTCATGAAAATATATGTCTATTAAAATAAATTTATTTTTATTAACATGAACTTTGGTGAAAAGTGATCTTTTATGTTTGTGTTGTAAAACAAATATTTGGGTCATACACATTTAGAAATCACCTATGTAAGTGTGAAGTGTAAGCTGCTTCAAGGGGAATCCGATAAGGTCAGTTATGTACGCACTTATTAACCAAGACGTGTTAATGGCTGAAACGAACAAAACAATGAGAACCAAAAATAATTCAAGGGTTGATTGTGTGACTTATGTTGTCTAGGTTGTAATACCCCGTAAATTCCATGACATATACTAGAGCTTAATATGTTGAATAATGATTGTTTTAGACCTAAATAAGTGTGAATAACTGGTTTGAGAAGTTTTGGAGCAATAGGATTAAAGAAAAGTCTTAACATCCGGAAACTAGCGAAATTCAATTATGTTGAGGTTCATATGTTTGGTGAAGGTTTTGGAGGGTCATATGGAGTCCAAAACTTGTAAAAATACTTTGGTTAGGTAGAGTGTAGTATATAGAGTCTAAACGTTTGAAAACGACACCCCAAGGACCACCGGAAGGGTCCTTGGGGAGGACCCGAAGTTGGGCAAGCAAGCTGCCAAGGCAGCCTGCGCGCAGGCAGATTCTGATGGCTGTTGCGCGTCGCGCAACCATCACGAGGGAAGCTCGTGTTGGCCTCGTAACATGGATCTGACATGAACCTCACTGCCTCAGCTCAAAATTCGAAAATAAATTGGGGAATTAGCCCCGCGACGCGCACCTACTTCCCTGATATCGTAAAAGTCGTATTTTGGGTATTTTGACTTCACAATAAACCCATTTAAGTGAGGGGTCTTTTGGGTAATTTAATAGGTAACTATATAATGTATTAGGGTCAGTTTAAGGTCAATTTAATCACTCAAATCAAGTCCCACAAGTTGAAATAAAAAATTCTTCTCTCTCTCTCCCAAACTCTCTCTTCCTCCAAAACTCCATTGAAGACCATTAGAGATCCAAGAAGAAGATCAAGCCTTCAAGTTTTTCAACCCAATTTCGTGGCTTTCTCCTCTATAAGGTATGTTTCTTTCAATCTTGGAAATCATTTCCCCAAGAGATCCTTCAAAAGATGATTTCTAAATCCCCCAAAACAAGGGTTTTTCTCCTCACATGGGTCTTCTTTCTAAAACAAAATTGTGAATCAATTATGATAAATTATGATGAATTAATGTTGTTTAAGTATGAATTAATGGTTAATTGATGAATTCCTGTGAGTTTTACCTTGACCCATGTCTTTCCCCTAAATTCCTAATTTCTTGGATTGATTAAGCTGAATTGCTGAGGGTGATGAACATGTCACTTGTTTACTTTGATTATAGTTATGTTAATACTTCATGAATTTCCCTATTTCATATTTTGATTGTGAGTTCTTGGGTATTGAAGTATGAAATACCATGAAGGGAAATGAGGTATGATCTTCATTCTCCTTTTATCTATCGAGCCGTGAAAAAGATTCAACAAAAGACAGAAACAAATCCACTATCGTGATAATGATGTTATATCTAATTGTGTTGTTGTGATGTTGGTGGCAAGAGTCCCTCATCCCTAACCCTAGGTCTATGAATTGGCTATGAATTGGCTATGAAGTATGTAATTATGTTATGGTATGATCATTATATGATTGAATGTAGTTTCTCATGATTATAATGTTGGGTCTAAAAGTGAAAGGATAGTTCTCACTTATGATCACCTATGAGCTATTATGATAAGATGTTTACTTAAAGGTCTAAAAGAGACTAATTTTTTTTTTCTAATTAACGTGGATGGGGAACCTGGAAAGGTGATAAATATATCTAGTACTAGTACAGAACAACATTACGTTTTCATCGACATCTTTCTTTTTGATTCTGCTGTCTTTTTTATGTCACTTCCCGGCCCTTCCCACCTGGGGCTACCCCTACCCTAAGATAAGACGGTTCCCGCCCTCAGGTCAGGGAATAGAGATAACTGCATCGAAAAAAATAGCAATTCCTAGTCCGAATCCTGGACCTGGTTCACGCTTGAAAGCAGCAATTCTTCTTCCAATTTCGTACAGAAAATTGTGTATATAAAGAAGAGTTCGTCCTTCTTCAAAGAGATAAAGTCGCGAGACTTTGACAGGGGAGATGAAAAAGAATTCCTGTCTTTAGAAGTAAATCCCACTAAACTAGACTTGTACGCTTGACATGAAAAGTAGAGGCAAGCGGAGTCAAAGGCCGAGCCTCAATTTTGGCCTGCAGTAATGTAATCGGGATTTCATCTCCTAAATTCTTTTTTCCTCAGGAATGTTTATCATGGAGGCCAGTGTTGCCAATGCATCCGCGAACTTCTTTTTTCTCTGGGTAGTGGAGAGAAACTTATTTTCTTGAATTGCTCAGTGAGCTTTTCAAGATAAGCATGGTATGTCAAAAGTTTTTCATATTTGGTTTTTCATTTCTTTTGAAAGATTCGGTTAGTGTGCATAGACTTCTACTTTCCTTAGGCGACTTTCTTGCCTTACGAAAAGAATTTCATTTGATTTTCCCCGGAATTTTGGAAAAAAGCCGCTGCTTCCTCCTTGAAGGCCTAAGGAAGAGCCTATTCATGTGCAGTTGATTCTCGAACGAAGCGAAGAATGACAGCGGCTCTCTCTTCCCAGTAGCAGGCGAGGCAAAAAAGACCGCTAACGCCCCTTGCATTTCCCTCTTTGAGTTGGCCTATCAGAAAGAAAAAACGAGTGAATGCGCTAGATGTCTATCGTTTTTTCAAATTACCCGCAGATTCAAGAGTTAAGTTAGAGGCTGACTAGTTAAACAGGAAATTCAGCTGAGCTGGGCGCCGGGGCCCTGGATGCGCTAGCGATTGGCACATAGGGGAATGGTTGCCCGGGTTTCTCGGCCTGGTATCCTGCACCTCGCGTTCATGATATCTACATTCAACTGTGCCCCGGAGACACGGTCGAAGCACGCCCGTCCAGTGTGCTTCTTTCACGACATGCTATAGTCCTGGGTGTCTTCCAGTGGTCTTCTAGCCTTAGAAGAAGTCGTGTCCGCCCCCGGCATCTGCAACGTCCTCCTTTGATATCCGCCCAAGGGAGAAATCCAATCCAATGGGTCACTGGGACTGGGCTTGACATCAAAGACAGAGAAAAGCGTATAAGCGCAAAAAAGGAATATACTATGTGGTCGATACGATAACAAATAAGCCTTCTACATCAGCCAATTCTTCTTCCATGAGGGACTTCAATGAAGCAACATTTTTGGATTTCCCGTTCATCGTATCGACCGACCCAGACCCCGTACCTGTCCCCGATGAAAGTCAGGATGAAACCTGCTTTCATTCAAAACCATCACGTGATCATATCCTACCCTCTGCTCCCTTTCCCTTTCGGGATGAGGAGGCCTATGAGCCGTTAGTGGCTAGAAGAGCTCCGGTTCCTTTCGGAAGCCAGCCAGTCAATTAACAAGTTCCGGAAAAAAAAAGGTAGCACCGAAGAAAGGAAAGAGCGAGATGGTGGTTTTTGTTGTTCCCGCGAAGCGAAGATCATTCGCTTGGCGAATAAAGTGGTACTACTGGCTTGTCCATCTACTAGGTGAGACTACTCCTACATATTCGGTGCTACGCCCCTATTATCCCGTCCTCGAGACTGAACTAAGGCACATCCCTTCTTTGCTTAGGGTTTGGTTCGGCTTCTGCCGGTCATGATATTGCGGTTACTCTTTCAGAATCTCATCCTGCGACCCCGTCCTCCCCTTTTGCTCATAAGTAAGCTCTTCTCCACGGCGTATTTTGACTCTTACCTTCGTTTCTTTCATTCGCTTTCTTGTTTTTGGAAATCGTAGTAAGCCGGGAGAAAGACATTCATATATTCCCCAGGCACGGGATAAAGGGAAAGAGAGAGCCGAGAGCCGGGAACGCAATAAAAAGAATTTCCCTCTCCCTTGTGAACTTGTATGATGATATATGATGATTAGTAAAGGGAATAATTGCTTAGCACCGAAAGGGCATATAAATGATATGGAGGTCTCACGTTAGCAAGTCCGGCCTCCCACATGGTTTCTTCACGACTAGTAGTGTGGATTCCCAAGATATGTGTTGTCTCGTGAGATAGAAACCTTCACGATTAGTAGTCAAGGTTTCTAGAAACAATCTCTTTGTACCTTAACTATGTGCCAACATAGGACTCTAGCTTAGTGGATCCACCTAGAATAGCTATGTATGAATGGTTACACCTTAGACAAGTATTAACCCTCTCTTTTCGGTGTGAGGTTAGAACACCGAATTTCATGTAGCTCACATGGTCTCATGTCGGTTATGGTACTTATTTTCCTAAAGTAAAAATATGAACAAGTTATGTATGTGAAGTTATATTAGAGTTGTCTTAAAGGTTACTACATAGTGTGAGGGAGGGTATGGGACTTCTCTTACACATTGCACATGTGGGATCCAATAGGATGATGCTAGTAGTGTTCTTTTATGACTATGACTATGGTTATGATTATGTTTATGATTATGTTGGTAAGCTATGACTAGTGTTGATATATGAAATATTTTATATATGAGAATATGTTTTAAGTATGAAATGGGTTGCTTAATGTGATACTTAGATTTGGATAGGGTTATGGGGCTTTATTCTTGGCATTGCACAAGTGTTGCTTGAGTTACTTATATGTTGATATGATTATGATGTTGTGTATATTGAATTGTTGGTCATTTTGCATAGTTTTGACTAAATTGTCCCTTTTCTCATGAATTGACGATTTTTATGCATAGGGACCATACTTAGTACATGTGGTTTGTACTAACCCATATTTCTTCCCTTTTTCCGAAAACATTGTAGGTTCGGACCGTTGAAGTATTATTGAGGCTAAAGCAAGAAGTCTTGGACTAGACTCTCCAAGTTTTGGGTATGCCCTCTAGTTCGAGGATGCTACCACACACTCTATCTTAGTAGTACTTGTATTGTCTAGTAGACATTCATTTCTTTCCTATTGTTGAAGATGTTATTATAAGCCCTATGTGGCAATTATGGATTTGTATAAGGGCTTTGCCCGGATTGTTGACTTCGTTAGATGGTTAATGCGAGATAAAGTATTAGACTAAATTTCTATGCGTTGTTATGGTCTATTGCGAGAAGCCTATGTATGCTTCCTAGCAGAGGTCTATGTAAACCTCCTTGCTATATAAGCAAAAGTTTTAATTTTTCCTCGTTTTTGACTTATGATATGCTATTATGAAGCTAAGAGGCTTATCTTAGTCCTCTTCGAGGACGACGACGCCAGTAACGACTAGGGTGTACTTTGGATCGTTACATAGGTATACACTAAATCTCGACTGTTCAAAGATATCAAATTTACCGATTATCCGAGTATATCCGATATATGTTCAAAAAACTCACTTATCCAGATGCGATCAATCCTTATTTACGAATCACACAATTTTTCATGCATATATTTTAACAATAGTAATTTCCCTATTCATGTTGGGGATTGTTGGGTTTTAAAGGTGTGAACAGGAAATGAAGGGTTGAGACTCTCCTGAAGGGTTGTGCTTTACAGAAAGGTTGTGACCTTAATGAAAAATTGTGTCTTTTCTAAAGGGTTGTGATCGTTTGAAAGGTTATATCTTTTCTAAAGGGTTGTGACCGTTTGAAAGGTTGTACATTTTCCAAAGGGTGGTGACCTCTCTGAAAGGTTGTCTTATTTCCAAAGAGTTACGACATTTACCCTTTGTTGGCTATGAATAGAGAGGTTTTCTCTCATTTTTCTGCATTGAATTCTTCCCTTCTTTTGCATACATTTCTTACAGAACAAAATCCATCGATCGATCGGTCTGTGTGTGTGATTCTATGTTGTTATTTTGAGTTTGTTGAAATTATCAAAGTTTGAGGTACCACTACTTCATTAATGGTTAATCCGTTTTATCTTGGGAGGAATTCATCCGCAACCTCGAGTACTTAAGAGGATTTAAGGACACACGGTGGGTTTTGTGGACTCGGATAGTTCTTTGTGTTTTTCTTTTCATCTTTTATTTTTTCTGGTTTGCTAATCTGAATATAGGAGATAACACTTATAATATAATATGAGAAAAATTGAAATTTTATTGAAATACTGATGAAAATTTATAAAAATGTGGAAAAATAAACATATATAGATGCTGAGCTTTGGAGGTGTAAAATCACCATTTTCATTTCCCAACTATAGAGTTATATATAGATTTTCTAAACTAAATTTAGAGTAAAATTAGAATTGCACGGTTAGTAATTTATTTTTTTTTAAAAAAATAGAACGAAGTTGAAGGAAAGAGTAATGATGAGAAAAGTTTTTGGGTATAAATGAATTAATGATGTGTCACACTATATTTATAATTTTTTAGTTCATAAAGAGTAAAAATACACTTACCAACTTTTATTATTATTATTATTATTATTAATTAAATAATAACAACAATAATAATAATAATAATAATAATATGATTACTATGGGTATAAATGAATTAATGATGTGCCACACTATATTTATAAGTTTTTTTAGTTTATAAACAGTAAAAATATACTTATTAGTTCATAAAGAGTAAAATACACTTACCCACTTTTATTATTATTATTATTATTATTACTATTATTATTATTATTATTTTTATTTTTATTAATTAAATATTAACAATAATAATAATAGTAATAATAATAATATGATTACTATGGGTATAAATGAATTAATGATGTGCCACACTATATTTATAATTGTTTTAGTTTATAAACAGTAAAATACACTTACCCACTAATACGATTACTATTTAATGTTTAATTTATTAGATATAATAATAACAATATGATATGATTTACTTTTTGTAAAACTAAAGCAAAATAAGACAAGAAATATAAAAGATAAAGCAATAGAAATAGAAAGACAAAAGATGAGAGCATTTCTTATTCTTCAAAGTATTCATCAAATCTTCAAGTGTATACAATAGGAACCCTTATGCCTCTATTTATAGTGTAACATAGATGCATCAAAAGGTTAGTCATAAACATGAAATTAAACATGAATATAAAGAAGGAGGTTATGGAGGTGAAAGGTTACAAGAACAATTATCATAAAGGTGGAGGTTATCTTCATAATGGAAAAAAGTAATGTAGTAATTTCTTGGTGTAGTGGATTATCTTCATAATGGAGGAAAGTAATGTAATAACCATTTTGTGTAGTGGACATCCACAATATATTATTTCTTAAAATTACTTAATAGTTATTTAATTAAATGTTTTATAACTTTTTTCTTTAGTAGAAGAGTAGAATGGTAATTCAATTTTGAATTTTGAGTCTTTCACTTTTAATAATATATGATATATGATGATTAATAATATATGATAATAAAATAAATAATAAATATAACAATATATATATATAATTCAAAAGTCATTACTATTTTAAGTAAACTTATTATAACATTTTAATTTATGGGACGAGAAATCGTAATTCAACTTTTGACTTGAGTTCTTCTCACTTATAATATAATATTATGATCAAAACCCAATATGGTGTGCCAATAAAAAGATTCCGATCTGATAATGTCAAAGACTACTTCAATCAAAACCTCTTCTTTTCTTCCAAAAAGAGGGAACTATTCATGAATCTTCATGTGTCAATACTCCTCAACAAAATGGGATAGCAGAGAGAAGAAAAGGTTTGTTACTTGACATTAGTAGATCATTGTTGTTCCACAAAAAGATGTCAAAACTGTATTGGGGGGAAGCCGTCCTAACTGCTGCACATCTTAGTAACACAATGACATCAAGAATTCTAAACTTTCAAAGTCCGCTTGATACTCTAAGGAATTTCTTTCCAAAATTTTAAATTTCCAATAAATTGGTTCCTAGAATCTTCTAAAGTGTTGCCTATGTTTATATTCATTCTCAAAATAGAGGCAAGTTAGACCCACATGCTCTAAAGTGTATTTTCATAGGATATTCTCCTACTCAAAAAGAGAATGTCACATTTGATGAGAGTGAATCCTTTTTAATCATTCTTACAATCGAGGGGAGTCATTGAAGGGAGAGGAACCTTTAGACTTGTCACTATTTGACTTGTCCATTTCTAGTCGTGCCAAAGTCTTGCCTGAGTCACCATTTCTTCTGTCGCATGAGTCTGTAAATCCAAATGAACCCATTGAATCTCCTAATCCAAATATTAATAATGGAATTTCAGAAAATAATCTACCATTGCATCTATATTTCATAAGAAAGAGACAAACTGATCAAAATAGCAGCTGCAATCATCTCTCAAGTCACTACTCCTAATACCCATCAGAACAAACTGATCATGACGAAGAATTTAACCATCCTAATGAGCTTAACCTTACCATTGCACTCAGAAAAGGAACCAGATTTTGCATACAATACCCTTTGATCCTTTTCATGACATATCAAAATCTATCCCCAAGTCATAAAGCTTTTATTTGTAAACTCCACACAATTCCTATGCCCATAAATTTGTCTAAAGCGTTAGGAAATAAAGAATGGGAGAAAGCTATGAAGGTAGAAATGGAAGTGTTGGAGAAAAACAAAACTTGGGATATTATGGAATTGCCAAAAGAAAAAAGGTTGGTCGGGTGTAGATGGGTGTTTACAATGAAATATAAGTCAGATGAATCCATAGAAAGATATAAGCATATTTGGTAGCAAAGGGTTATACACAGACCTATGTAATTGATTATTTGGAGACTTTTTCCCCAGTGACAATTAAAAATGAATACGGTGAGAATATTATTATCATTGGCTGCAGTTTTTAATTAGAACCTACGACAATTTGATGTAAAAAATATCGTTTTACATGAAGACTTAGATGAGGAGATCTATATGGAGGTGCCACCTGGTTTTGAAAGCAAGAAGGGAATGGTGTGTACACTCAAGAAGACACTTTATGGATTTAAGAAATCACCTCGTGCATGATTTGAAAGATTTGCAAAGGTTATAATCAAGGTAGGGTATCGAGAAAGTCAAAGAGATCACACCTTGTTCATACGACACTCAAAAACAGGAAAGGTGATAACATTGTTGGTTTATGTGGATGACATCATAGTAACAAGTGATGATTCAGATGAGATGCAAAATTTGAAGAAGTGTTTACTCAAGGAATTTGACATAAAAGAGCTTGGAAAGTTAAGTATTTTTTGGGAATCGAAGTGGCACACTCAAAACAAGGAATCTTTATTTCCCAACAAAAATATGTACTTGATTTGCCTAAAGAAAAATGAAAATTAGGGTGTAAACCAATGGGTACACCAATTGAATATAATCATATATTGTACAATGCTCCAGAAGATTCTATGATAGATAAAGGCTTGTATCAAAGGCTTGTAGGAAAATTGATTTACTTGTCCGATACAAGGTCGGACATTGCATGTGTTGTAAGTGTTGTTAGCCAATTTATGCCTGATCCTAGAGAAATGCATCTTCAACATGTCAATCGGATTCTACAATATCTTAAGTAAAGTCCAGGAAAATGAATATTATTCAAAAGAGGAGGAGACATGGTTTAAGAGGCTTATACAAATGCGGACTATGTTGGTTCCTTAGTGGATTGAATGTCAAGTTCAAGATATTGCACTTTCTTAAGAGGAAATCTAGTGACTTGGAGGAGTAAAAAACAAAATGTAGTAGCTAGATCAAGTGCAGAATCCGAGTTTCGATCTATATATGGCTATGGGAGTTTGTGAGTTGTTATGGTTAAAGATAATCCCTGATGATTTGAAGATAAGATGTGAAGGACCTATGAGACTATATTGTGACAATAAATCAGCAATAAGTATAGCTCATAATCCTGTACAACATGAACACACTAAGCATATTGAGGTAGACAGACATTTCATTAACGAGAAACTAGATAGCAAACTCATTTGTACGCCATTTGTATCTACAAAAGATCATGTGACTGATGTTTTAACAAAATGATTGTCAAACAATGTGTTTCAAGATCTAATAAGCAAGGTAGGAATGGAAAATATTCGTTCACCCGCTTGAGGGGGGTGTTGGCTGTTAGGAAATTCCAAGAGGATATTATTGTCATCAAAGTTATGATCCTCTAAGATAATAAGATATTCTTCATATCAAGATATGATCCTCTGAGATCTTAGGATAATTGTGATAATCTAGAATATCATTACTCTCATTTTTCTTTTGATGTAAAATATATGATTATGTATAATCCCAGATTTCATTGGATTTAGGTGATTCTATTCCACAATCTCTTATGTATATACAAAGCCATGTATATGACATAGAAAAATATGAATGAAATTATTCAACAATCTTATTCCACATACCTTATTACCTTGTCATTTACTCGCTTAATATTATGTTATTGAGATTAAGACTGATTGTCGAACAATGTTATTTCGATACCGTTCTGATTCGATAGTATTCAGCATGGAACAGAATACATTGAATTGATACTCGAAATAAAACGATACCTAATTTGATATCGGTATCGATTCGTACAGATTCTGATTTAGGTAATTATTTTTCTAAACAGTTAAACTCATTTGAACTCAAAGAAATAGTTTATGCTATAACTTTTAACAAAGATTCTGGCATAGACATTAAAAGAAAACAATTCCATTAAATCCAATAAAAGAAAATGCTTCCATTAGATCCACCAAAAATTAGACAACAAAGGTATTTTTGATACCAAAAACAAATGGAGGGTAAAATTGAGTATCTTCAGTAATTCAAGGTCAACTTTGGTCTTTTCTTTGTCATGCTGGACTGCCATGTCAGTGATCTAAATGACTCACGTGAAATTTTTTAGTTTGTAGACATTTATGGTCCAAAAGAGAGACAGTGAGGGTATTTTTGATGTCAAAAGCAAATGAAGGATAAACGTGATTTGAACAATATCAAGGGTAAATTTGGAACTTCCCGTTTAAAGATTAATGGCTCGTGTTTTACCTCCCAGTATCCTTTAGAGGCTCCAATCAGAAAGCATGATTTCTCCTCCAAAAATGATTAAAAACCTTAGAAATGTACTAGCACAATTTCTTCTAGGAATCAAATCCAACCCCTAAAGTTCAGAATTTTCTACATACCAAATCCTTTATCTTTGGTTGCTAATAACATCATACCTTTCTGTTTTCTTCATTACAACAGATTGTGAGCTCATTTCATTCTGTATAACCCAAAATAAATAAATTGAAGAGACTACTGACAATGCACAGCCAGAGGCGGATCTACATGGAGTTCCGGATCAAAAAATTACACAGTATATATAGGATCAAATCTATATTTTATGTCTATATATATAATATTGAACCCACTCAACACAAGGGGCTTGGTTCAGCGGCTGTGGGGTTAGAAACTAGTAGGCGCGCAAATTTGAATCTGACTAGCAACATTTTTCAATATTTTAGCTTGAAATCTGGTACAACTTATTTGTCAGCACTATTTAGCATGTGTTTTTTTTCGAACCTCCTCAACGTAAATCCTAGCTCCGCACCACATACAGCAACCAAGACATTTGAATTGAAATAGTCATCTACTCCTTAGAAAAACCAAGGTTATTTAGCGCTACACTAATATCTTCCTTGCTGCAACTTCCACATTCAACAATGTTAGAATTCATAGCTGGCAAAACATGCTCAAGAGGGTAGTTCCTGTTTGAATGAACTTTAGAAGCATCACTGCAAACTCCATTTAACACTACAGTTTTATGTACTCCTCCAACCAATAATTCATAATCCGTGTCGCCACTTTCTCCAGCAAAAACCACAAGATTTGACAAGTTTATGCCCCATCGAATGAACATGTACCTGAACATAAGGTCTAATGATTAATATATATTTTACAAACGCCAGCGGCTATTGTGTTTTTAATCTTGCTAATACATACATTAAAAGCCATAATACCATGGATTTCCATGTTTTAAAAAAAATTTACCAAATAAGATACTACTAATACATAGAGTTAATCACATGTGTTATTTTTACTAATAGACTCTACCAAATGACCCTTAAAGAAACAAGGGAGGACAAATTTTCAAATGAATGGGAGTTGATGACTGCATGAAAAAAGATGCATATGATTCATCAAAATGGTAGAACTTTTTAACCATGTATTTCCACATAAAGTACAGTTGGAACTGGTTGCTGTTCCCCTTGTTATGTAAAGAAAAAAGAAGTCATTTCTTTAGTTAACAAAAAAAGAAAAAAAGTGGTAGCAGAGTCAATATCCTTAGACAAAGATTGCCTACCTAAACCAACCTTATAGTCATAATTAAGACTTGAGATCCACATTAAACAGGCTTGACAATTTGATGTAAGGGATGTGAAAATTTAGTTTGTTAGAAAGAAAATATGCAGGAAATGACCTGAGTGCTTGTGATCTTGAAGCAAGAACAGGGATGACATTCAACCTGCTACCGCTTTGGCAATATATTGCATGGCATCTTAGCGCCTGAATTCTCAGTAATCTCCTAACTTCCTTCACAGGAGGAACCTAGACAAAAGAGCGTTAGATTATTACTAAGCAATTAGATGCAGTAATGTCACACTGAAGAGGTCAACTTACTAATGATTGATCATTTATTCTGAAAGAAAAACAGTGCGCAGATGCTGAGTCAATCTCCTTTATAGCTATCTCAGCTTTGTTTATAACTTTGTCGTTTAGAGAATCTGCCCAACGAATAATAGTTTTCCTCAGATCTTCTCCACCCCAACGATAATCAATGTGAGTTTGATAATCTGAATCTACAGTAAAAGAAGGCCCTGAACATTTCTCCTCGGAACTTGTACATGGATAATAAACCTCCCCGCCACTATTGCAGATATAAGCATCAAAGTCGTGTGGTTTAAACTTGGACAACTCCAAAAATGACTGCACCTCACTAATGGTCAAGGCTGTTGACAAGATAAAGCCAATGGATGATGCATTCTTATCCTTCTTGACAGTCTCAATAATTGTTTTGGTAACATCAGCTAAACCAGCTGGGGTATCACAATCTGCCGCAATAACAATTAGCTTCCTTCTCCTTGACAGTTGAAACTTACTTTGCTCGGATTTCTCCATGGACTTAGTTACTGGAAGTGTTGAGACCATTCTATCCAATTGACTCTTCTTTTTTGTGGCATTTTCCACAAAATCTAGGGCAGTCACTGAAGTACCACTCTTTTCATTTTTATCTCCGTCCAATGAGAGTTTCAAGCTTAAAGACAGATCTTTAATATCTCTCAAGGAATCTTCAGGTGAATCTGGTTCTGAATCGGAGCATTCATCCTCATTTCGTTTCCATTTCGGCTGCCTTTGTTTGCAAGACATCACTCGCGATAAATACGTCTTGCAGTGCTCTGGCCAAGAGAAGAGGTGTATATTTCGCAATCCATTGTCCCTACATCTTGCCCAAAGCTGCTTATCAGCTACTAGCTTCAAAAGTGCATCAGCAACAGAATGTTGATCATGGGGGTCAACTAGCAAACCATTGTCAAGCACCTGAAACAAAGTAAATGGTAAGTCCTCGAAAACTAACATAACATGTCTATATTCAAATCCAGTAGACAAAAAAAAACCCTGAAACAATAAGTAGGCTCCATCAGAGGACAAACCCGGTTAATGTCAACTGGACCACCATTTTTTGTGGCAACCATGGGCAGACCATGAGCTGCTGCCTGTTTGAATAGGAGACATCAGTTTGCAAATGGACTTGGCATACATACCGTAAATCTGAAATTACGAAAAAAGGAAATCAGAAAAGCACCTCAATCAGAGTGAGTCCAAATGGTTCAATGAAAGCTGGATTGATGAAAACCCCCTGCAAAATTGTGATATTTACAAGTGAATTTAACAAAGAGATGTGATGCTTAATTACGAGATGTCAACGCTCTTTTTGGCCTTTACAGCTGCTATAACTAAGTGAAAAAACATTGCTGTCGATATGAAATTGAAAGGCTTTCACAGTCTGTCACCTTTCACTCTGTCATTATGCATTTTGTGTCTGTTTTCTATACATAGCGCATAGTATAGTAGTAACCTTAAGAATTACAGTCTATGATAAATTAAACAGGTTTCGAAATCAATTCTCAGGTCACTTGAATTGAAGCAGAAATCTTAACACAATCCCTCATGAATACTGAGGCAGCAGACGATTCCAACTACCGCAACTACTTTCCCCTCCACAATCCAAAACTTCCATCTAAATACTAGGATAAAGAAAATGCAGGAATATTATGTTTCTTTTATTCTGTAATCTTTAAATCACGATAAAGGTTTAACACTAACCATGGATATGTTGTATCATCACGCAATTCACTATAAATGAGTGGTCTACATTAAGAAATATCAACTAAGTGATTCATGCGTCTTCAATCTGGCAGTGACTCGGGGTAATCACTGTACAATCAGAAATAAGAGAATGGAGGTTCTGTAGGGAAAAGAGATTATGTGGAACAAGCTACACAAATAGTTTACACCAGGAAATGTCACAGATATTTATGTAATTTGCTGCTCTACCTTTGACTTTGCAGCCAGACGATATATCTCAGGAACATCAGATTGCTTGTGATGCTTAGGGTACGCAACTTGACCATATAAGTCATACTTGTCAATCAGTTTAATTATTGAAACAAGGACAGATGAATTTGTACTGGACATTTCATCAATTACATCACGATTTCCCATCACTAACATCTGCAATGAAACATAATAGAAGAATATTAGAAAGAATATTAGACAGCTTAATGGGCTGAATATTGATGAGTGGGGGTGGGGTGGGGGGTGGGGGATTTGTAAAATTACAAGGTTTGCGAGCTCTCTCAATTGTCGGCACTCTCCAAATGCCTTGACTAATGTGATTAAGTTTTTCTTTGGGTCGGGCCTCGCAAGAGCAAGTATCATAGGCTTGTGTGGATTGGTAAAGAAGCGCATTATCTGTCAAATAATAATAGTTTTGAGTTAGGACCTACAACAAATCTGCACAATTTTAAACAAGATGGTTGAAGCAAAAAAAGAAACAAGAGCCAAATAAATCTTCAATTTAGGCGATGAAGGATTCAAGGAAGATAATGATTGAAACCTCCAACCAAATGGGTGGATCTGCACTCCCAACATTATGTTCATTTCCTTCGACTTCTCCATCCATGTCACCTTCGAGTGGAATAATATGATGAAATTCCATTCCTGGAGGAATCACCTGCCAACGTAAAATAACAAAGTATGTATAATATATACACACGAAGAGGGAAAGAAAAGAACAAGAAGAAGATGCAAGGATGATGCAAGAACAACGAATTCAAGAAGTCCTCAGCAAAGAGTATACGAAAAGAAAGAGAGGATATTCCTAACTCAGTGAATACAGAACTAGTCTAAATAGAAAGATTAAGTGTCTCACCATTGCGCGAGGCATAAATCTGCCGTAGCAACTCACACTGCGTTTACTTCTTGCCCTGAGTTTGCGTTCTAATTTTGGATCAAATCCATCATAGAGATTCCATTGTTCTTCTATCTCCTGCCGTGTACTAGTAATTATCATCTCAGATACATCAAGAGACAACTCTTCAGCCTCTATGCGCCTCATTATTTTGTAAGTTGCATTTATCTCCTCTTTTGGTTGTCGTCCTTGCTTTAGTAGTTGTTCCAGCTTGTCTCGTCCAAGTGAATGGCCAGTCAAAACCATCGGTACATTTAAAGCCCCTGACAGAAGAGCAGCAGATTCACCGGCATCTGCATAGTGTCCATGGATAGCAACAGGCCAGAGTGGCTGCCCACTACCAGTTTGCTCTCCTAGAACCTTCGACATCTGGACGATGTGACCCAGGGCACCATCAACAAATTCTGGAATATGAGGCCAAAGTAACTCTTTCGGGATATATTTATCTTTTGGACCAAATGGTATGCGGATGATGTAGGCACCACCACTTTCCCCTACTTCAGGCATAGCATCTAAAGAGTCTGTTAGGTTTATCATTTCTGTTGGTTCACCATAGGTCCAATCTACATCAGGTGCTGACACTTGTCTTGTCAACAGATCAACACGATAAACTCCAGGCATCATGCCTAAAGCTCTGGCTAATTCCACAACATACTTGACCTGTGTTGAAAGAAAGATTCAAACCGACCACAAGAAACACAAACACAACAGACACAGAGCATCAAAGAATTCGGACAGATAGCGGATTAATGTAATGCGTGTATGAGTAACTGTCCCCAGGAAGTGTTATACAAAGAAAATATACTTGGCCACCAGTGTCAGAATCCCGACCAAGCTCCATGTTTTCTCCCCTTATCAAGCCATGAAGACTGCAAAAGCAAGGTTTCTGTTAGACAGACTGATAAATGTATTAAGTATGAAATATGTTTAAACACAAGATCTCAGGAACTGAGAAGAACAGTGCCTGATTAACACAATGTAAAGTTTCTTTTCCATGTAGTGATTAGCCCAATTTGCCATCGCATCCACAGAGCTGACCCTGGACATTCTTCCTCGGACACTATCACCATGAGTTGAGAGGTCACCAACAATGTCTACCTTTTCTCCATCTGATAAGTCTGACATGTCAACAGTTGCTTCTCTCCGTGCCCTTTCACGTTCACGATGCCTTTTCGCCACACGCTGAGCTTCTTCCCCTTCAAGCTGAAAGTATCATAGCAAGGGCACACATTACTTTATGATTGAAACAATTAACAATGCTAGACTGAGCATGTCTCAGTAACCACGGACTTTGAGAATAACTAGAGCAAGTGGCAGCAACTGAGGGCTATCATCATCCAGTGTAATGCGAGATTTGAAAACTGCCATAGCAGCTGGGCCCCTTTTAGTGACTTCAGATTATGAATGTACGAATTTGTAACTCTTTATGGAGGAAATCCAGTGGACAAAAACAGGTTACTACTTTTTCCTTCTGAATTGAACTTGAATGAACTTCATATACAGACGAAATAAAGATGTCATACAGTTGGCATGATTAATATTAATGGTATTGCTATGGTTTTAATAGAAAGTTTCATATTCATCATAAAGATTACAGGTGAAGTTTCAAATATAGTAAAATGTGGTAGAGTGCTGTCCAAAATAGAATCGTTGAAGTCCCCAATAAACATTACACAAAATCACTTTTACATTAACGTAAGAATAACCATCATTGACTTTCAGTTATAAACTCATTGAAAGGTGATGCAATTATGTTAAGTCAAATAACAGTTAAAACGAACTAATGAAATCAAACTTTTTGAACTAAAAAAAAACAAAAAAAAATCAACCCTAAGTACAACCCAGGGATATATATCCACAAGAACCTGTTTCTTCTTGCGAGTCAAATTCCAAATCCTCCAGCACATATTTTCCAATCTTGTATTCCTCTCCTGTGAATCCCGAATTGATGAAGCCTGTGACATATTTCAAGAGACCTGCTTAATATTCATGTCGATGAATATCCAATACATTTCGACGATACAAAAAACAAAGAAAAAAAGACTCTAACAGATTAACATGTTTCTCAGTTGATAACTACAAAGAGAATAAATATTTAAGGTGTATGATAATTAATTACAGTTACATATTGAAGCAACAAACCATTATTCTCAATGATACATCTGTCAGAAGTAACATACTCCAATGTAATCAAATGCCTTTGAAGAATAAAGTTGTTACCTTCTTGATTAAGTTAAAAAAAAAACTTATTTTAGACCAAAATGAAAAGGTAAAAGCACTAAATAATACGGACAGGAGGGAGTATCTTTTTCAACTTGCATATCTTGTTATACTTGTACATAAATATAAATACACTTTCATTAATTTGCTGAATAGGCCTTTATAAAGACCAGTTAAAGACAACCTTTTGATCTACTTTAAGGCTAAAATTCTAAAAGTGGATATCTGGCGAGTACACAATCTTCTAAAGGGAAAGCAAAAGGAAGTCTTGTTATAAACTTTCAACCCCCAATTTTTATCACTATTTTCCCATGTTTTATCCTTTTGAGTTAGACACATTACATTGAAAGCAAACTTCAAGACAATGAAACCAAACATTGGTCTGGCAATTTAAAACTAATGAGGAATTTCACATGTGATGGAATGGATGGATATCAGTGTATCATCTGGTTGAATGAAGATGATCATGGATCTGATTACAGACGGGGATTGGGCATTCGAAGATTGAGCACTTTGAGTCGATCTATCTGAAGTATGGGTGCAGTCAATATGGTTGGTGTAGAACATTGTATTATTCATCATACTGTATTAGCTTGTGAAATGAAGCATAATGGAACGGATAAATTCCTTAAATTCTCAGGGGGATTAGGAACAAGATACACACAGATGATCCTGAATTAGGGATGATTCTGTAGAAAGAAGATGACGGGCGTGATTGATATTAGTTGAGGGTCCAAAATGCTTAATTTGAACAAGGAATGTATTGTATTAAACTAATTAAATTTTGAAATAAATAGTTGATTACTAAACAAACAAAAATAAATAAAGGAGGACTTACGCGAACCCAAGAGCGATGAAGATCGGTTTCATCGAAGCCAGTGATGACTTCCTCAACGAAATAACGAGCTGGACTGAAACGACCTCTTTCCCTTAACAAGAGAGACGACTTTGGATCATTGATCGGGGGACCCACGTCCAGGATCGCCTCAAGGTAACTGTTTATCCATTCGTTTCCCGCCATTTACACAGAATTAAAGACAAATCTAAATGTGAAATGCCTTTACTCTCTATGGCCAAATGACAAGCCTATGCTTTCTGTGTTTTTGCATTGTGTTTCTGTGAGTGAGAGAAAGAAGAGCACTGATCCCGCTGCTTTCTGCAAAATAAATGCAAACACAGCAGCTACATCTTGACCGAGTAACATTATTATATTTAACCGCTGATCAACTGCCACAAATTTTTGGCCAGAAATATGTTTTTTTCTTTTAAAAAAAATTGTATATATAATAGCAAATTATTAATTTAAATTCAACGACATAATCACAATTTGATTTAATTGTACCCTGTAGCAAATTATTTATATTTCACTCTCCACTCTCAGCAGTCTCTCTCTCGCTTTTATACAAACGCAAATGTATAAAATGTGTTTGTGTTTGTATAAAGCGAGAGAAAATTATACATATACATATATTTTTGTTCATCTCTCTCGCTTATACAAACATAAATGTATAAATTGTGTTTCTGTTTGTATAATGATACACTTATACTTATACAATGCAAATATTTCTCTGCCCAGTTCTCTTTTGTATTTCTCTCTTTCTCGCTTTATACAAACACTGATTATACAATTGTATACTAAAACAAATTATATAATTGCTTTCTTTTGTATTTGTATAGCGAATTATACAACTGTTTTTTTTTTGTATATGTATAGTGAAATATACATATTTATGTTTGTTATGGAGCACAATTATACTAATTATTATTATATCATACAAATATGATTTTTATGTTTAGTATATGTAAGACTAATTATCCGTATCAGCTTAAATGTTGCCCTTTATTTAGGACTATGTAGTATGAATACTAGGAAGGGGTGGGAGTTCCATTTTTCTTAATATACATCATAAATATAATAGAAATAAAAATAATTTAAAGTAGCATTTTCATATTTTTTTTCAAAAAAAAAAGGTTGACTTCTACCAAAAAATAAATAATTAAATAAAAAATTGACAAAAGTGGAAGTTTATACATAAGTCTCAAAGTCATCTATTACATCATAAGGAAAGTAATTAGGACGTAACTCATACATCACATACAAGGTATGCAAAAACTAAAATGTGTTGAAAGATATAAAAGAATCTTGGCCCTCGGATCATGAGGACTCACTAATCTTCAAAGCTCAAATGAATCAACAAACCACAAGTATGGTGTATAGGAGCGTTGGGCCCTACATTGGTGAAACAATGTAGGCAGAAGCATGCATTAGTATATGAAATGCACCAAGTATAATAACAATGCATAAGATTTACAAAATCATACTAAAAGGACTTTTCATGACATGCAATGACCAAGCTAAATCATAAAATAACATGTTAGAAATCATCACATCATGGTTAATGCAAGTGAAACATCTTATAAAACACATATGAGATACTTTTAGAAAGTGACCTTAGTTCATTATTGTATGATGTTTGCCTTTAACCAGCATAGACCATATGAGATATAACATGAAATCTCGTGTCTAGTCCACTCCAAAAAGAGATGTTCTTACTTGTCAAGGTAAGAACCATAAACTTGAGTTAAAGTAGATCCACTAGCTAATGTCTATCTAAGTCAAACCTATGGTGGCACGTAGTTATGGACATGGATAATCGCCGCTAATCCACTAGGTGCTAAGCATCAATTCCACGGAATAGTCATTAATCTTAACCTGTCTTATTATCCATGGAAAGGCATAATTAAATAGTCAATCCAAGCTAGAGTTCATTTAGAATAGCTCCTTAGTTTTGATTCAACTTAAGTGAGAAAGTCTTTCAACCTTATGACTCATTTTTGTGAGAAACCCCTTTCACAATTATGTTTTTGAGTAGCATGTGAGAAATCATTTCACAACAACAACATTGATGCTTTACTCTCAAAGCAACCTAAATCATTTATCAATTTCATAAAGAAAACATGCGATATCTTCATAAATTTACCTTTCATAGTTCATAAGCTTCATCATAGAATCATAGTCTAGAAATCATGGATCATGCATGGGTTCATGTGAATTGAACTTGAAAACATGTAATTACTTCAATTCATGCATAAAAAGATATAAAACAATCAATTGGATCATAATTGAAAAGACCCATGAGAATTGGATAAAACCCTAACTTCAATTTGGAGCACCTAACTTGTAAAATTAGGAAATTTAAGAAACTTGTGGAGGAAACGACTTCATAGATGAATAATATCATACCATGATTTCAAAAACCTACAAATATTGGAGGATAGGAGATTTTAGTTGAACCCTAGTTCCTTTTCTTCTTTCTTAGTCTTGAGAAATTTTAGGAGGATGACTTTGATTAGTTTTAGGAAATTTGGAGAATGAGTTGAAAAGTGGTTTGTTTAGGGTTTAAAGATGTTATATATAGGGCTTAGGGCAGAAGGTGAAATGATATAGTATTGGATTAAAACAATTAAGAAAAGACCCAAAAGCCCCTTTAGAAATAATTATCGAGCCCCATCTACAGTTGGACCTACGGTCCATAAGTCCTTCTATGGACCGTACTAGTCAACGGTAGATTGGTTACCAGGACTTGAAATGTTAATCAATTTTGGTGGAACCTATGTACGACTCATATGTCTTCTGATGAACTGTACATACCAACTGTACAACTCAACTTTGACCCTTAAAATCTCACTAAGTATGGGACTCACCTACCAGGCCTATCTAGACTCGTACAAAGGTTGATAGACCATTTCGGGGAACCGTAAAAATGATGCTGAACTTAATTTAAATATTTTATGTTGACACCCAATTTCGACACTCCACAATATAAATTAAACATCGAGCTTCTTGAATTTCAAACGATTTAAAATAATTAAATTTATAAAAATTTCTAAAGAAATAAAATAAATATAGTTTGAAAACTATTTAAAAATTTTTGTCAGATTGTTATAATTTGTTGATAATATATATGTTTTAAATAACTATGTATATAGAAATAGTATATTTTATGAATATTCAAAAAACTATCTCAAAAAAAAATGTTTTTGTTTAGTTGAGTATTTTATTAAATTAGTTTACTTTAAGTTGACTTATATTCTCTAGTAATTAGCTTATAATAAAGTTAATTAATTTATTTTGTCAAGATTAAGACGCTCGTTAATCAATTAATATTAATTTATCTTATTTAGTATTTAGCCAAATTTATTAATTAACTCAATTTGGCCTAACTCCATCTAGCTACAATTTAAATTCGTTGGTCATTTATTTAAGGGAAAATTAGTAAACTAGTCAAAAATAATACTCCCTCCGTTTAAAAAAGAATGACCTCCTTTCCTTTTTAGTATGTTTCAAAAAGAATGACCTTTTTTTTTTTGTAACACCACGTGACATGTTTAAGATTACAAGATCAAAGAGCAATTTTGTACATTTGACCTAACTTTAATTTAGGACCACAAGATTCAAAAGTCTTCTTTATACTATTAAACTCCGTGTCAAGTCAAACTAGGTCATTCTTTGTGAAACGGAGGGAGTAACATATTTAGTAAAAATATCCATACTTTATAAATATTAGTAATAATGTCAAAAATGTCATTATTTAAAAACTTTATATATCTCAATTTTCTTCCTATTTTATCTTCCTTTTTCAATTAATTAAATATATCCTTTTTTTAAAAAAAATCTCTATCATATTTATCTTTTCAAATTCTTAATTCTCTCTCCTATTAAAAAAAAATTCTCTCTCATATTTATCTTTTCTGATTTTCCTCCAACATTCAAGTGCCAAATATTTTGGTTTTTTTTAATCAAAAATGGATCAACAAGAATCCCTTTGATTAAGGTATCCCTAATATTTATCCTATTTTCAGATTTCTTTTCTAATTTTATTTTTGTTTAAATCTTAAAAAAATGTTGTTTGTATTTTTCAATCTTCGTTAGGGGTTACTCTCCAATGGCTGAATCCAAGAGGCTGACTAGAGGTATCCCATATTAATTAATAAATTTCTAGTGATTTTTCATCCTTTCATTTATTTATTACTCAAGAAATATAGGATAATGTAGGATCCGCGGCTAAATGAGGGAAGAAAGAGGGCCGAAACATTTACAAGACCCAATTGGTGTGCAAAACCTTCCTCAAATTCAGAACACAAATGTAGAATCTCCGTCTACTCGTGGGGATCTTGAAAAAAAATGATGAAGACCGAATAGTTGTCGAACAATTTTCTATTAATTAGTTTGTTTTGTATTTATAGTTCTTTTTTAGAATTTGGTATTCTTTCTCAATTTGTATTCAAATCACTATGTATACTATCAATATTTGTATTTTGTTAAAAAATTCATGTTGCATAGTTTATGAATCTTGTATTTGTCCCTAATTTGTATCCAAAGGTATGTCAACTAACTATGTATTTTATTTATAGGAAGAACAATTTTCTATTAGTTTATTTGTATTTGTATTTTTATTCGAATACTAATACAAATAATATACATATTGGAATGAATACGACTTAGAAAAGAAAACAAGATTCTAAAGAGAAAAATAAATACACAGTGAAAAAATATACGAATGCAAATGTATTTCTTAAATAGCTACATATTTATTTGACATACATATTGGAATGAATACAAACTAATAAAGAAATACAAGTTTCATTATAGAAAATACAACATGAAAACTAGAATGAATACAAATACAAATGGTATACCTATTGGAATAAATACGATTTAAGTAAGGATATAAAATTCTGAAAAATAAAACAAATACAGTGTGAGAAAAGTATGCCAAATAACAGACAAAACAATTGGTGTTCAAATTTCTAAATTAAAAAAAAATAAAAATTTAATAGATAAAACTATAATGCATTATCATAAAGTTTTATAACAATAATTAGTGAGAATTGAATATTAAATTTTTTGATATGATTTTCATAACAATAATTAGCGAAAATTTGATATTGAAATTTTATAGATGTGGTACTTCTTTAATTTCGTGATTTTGATAACAATAATTAGTGAAAATTGGATATTTATTTTGGCAAATAAAAGTGTTTAAAAACAAAGAAAAAAAAAGATGAAAATAATTGGATATTGAATTTTTATAGAACAATGGACAAAGACGTGTTTTTTAGAACATGATGAAAAAAGAAGAAAAAGATGAAAGTTGGTGTATTTTGATAACTTGTGAAGACTTTTAAATATTTGTTCCTTTTTAAAAATAATTATCTCCCTTAAATTCCTCCAATCTGTTATATAAAAATTGTATTCTTTAAATAAAAACAAATAATAAAAAAATAAATAAGATACATAAAAAACTTAAATTTTGACATTTTTACTAAATATTGAAAGTGTTGTTAATGGACCCTCTTAAATGTTAAAATATTGACATTTTAAAAATTTTTTCTTTATTTAATTATAATTTTCTGTCAACTTCCTAAACACATCAAAAAAACAAACAAACAAAGCTTTGGCCTTTTTCTCTAAAATTTAGTATCTCAATATAAATAAAATGTCACACCCGGATCCTAGACCCCGTATGAGACCGGCGTCGTTAACCTCTCAGAGGTCGCAAAAAAGCCTCTTCTTATCTTTCATCACAATCATACAGTTAAATTTTGCGGAAAATTAAAAACTTTTAACATACTAATGAAGTATACTTAGACTTCATACTTAAGATTTATAAAAACATACGATATTCTAAAACTGTCTCACATATATAGAAATCATCTAAGAGTGCAAATCTGGACTTAGCCAATAATAGTCAATATGCCATATAGACCTTAATATAAAAGAATCCAAAGAACATAATGGAAATAACGTATTCTAAAAACTACTAAGTCTTCATAGGCTGGAATATAAATGATAGCGTCCCGAACATAAGGACCCACCAAGACTTGGAGAAAGAGTTCCAAGCTTCTTCAAATCGACCTGCTTAACTTCAATGGCCGGAACCTACAACTGTAGTAATTTAAAGTAATGGGGTTAGTACGCCACATGTACTAAGTATGGGTATATGCACATAACACATAGGGACATGCATGAAAAAGGATTATTTATCATCTCTTTAGAAAATATGCTAATTCATATGAAAGTCTTCAATGCACATACCATATAACATATACAAGTTAAGGATTCCATCACTTAAAGCATCATCATTATCAAAGACATTCTCATAGAGTCATGTTAACATTTCATATTCAATAAATCATATAAACATAACATACAAACACTCACCAATGATCTCATCCCCTACCTACAAGTGCAATGATCATGTGAAGCCCCATAACCCCACACAACCAAGTAGATAAGATAGGAGACCATAAGTAGAGCCTTGCTTCATGTAACTTGTAACATAAGTAGTCCTCACTTCATATAGCAATATAACCAAATAACGTATTCATCATAATGACCGACATTCATGTAAAAGTAACATCATACATCATAAGCATCCTACCTTTCACGTTATCATATTACATAAGAAAAATCTCCTAGGTAACATATTCATCATAATGACCAACATTCATATAAGAGTAACATCATGTATCATAATCATATAATGATCAACATCCATATAAGAGTAACATCATGCATCATAAATATATATCTTTCATGTTGTCATATTACATAAGAACAATCTCCTAGGACTTCCCTTAGAGTCAACTTGTGCAATGTCTAGGTAGAGTCACATACCCCTACCTATACTAAGCAAACTCCTCAAGTCACCATAGTCAACGTTCATTTACATGTCTTTCGTTTTACATGAGGGAACATTCGCATTAACCGAAATAGACCATATGAGCTAAACATGGAATCAGTGTCTTCCCCACACCAAAAAGAGGTGGTCTACCAGCCAAAGTAGAACCTAACATGACATAGCTTACTAGGTGGACCCACTAGCTAGTATCCTATGGTGGCAACATAGTTCAAGAACTAGGAGATGTATTAGAGACCCATAGTTCCACATTACATGGCAGCCTTAATCTCATGAGTATCATTGTAAACCTACCTTCCCGCTAGGGAAGGGACACTTCCCATATCTAGTTCATCGGTGCTTAGCTTAAGTCCCTTTCTTGAAATACCTTTTAAGTTTTCTTTTATCATAAACTTATCATAGGTCATAGGAGATTAACTCCTTGTATAACATGATCATGAGCTCTTTTAGATTAGACGAGAATTTCCTTTCATCAAAACCTTTCTTTTGTGAGATTTACATGGCATAATCATCTTTTGTAAAGCATACAAGAGAGTATCATAACTTGCATATTCGTATTCTTATCATAATCTCACAAGTAACATGTTCATAGCCCAGCATATTCACATAGCAACATCATACGTACTTTTCATAACATAGCATCATAGTTTATAGGCTAACATAAACATTTAAGAGTAATCACACTTAGAAGACTTACCTCTTGCTTCCAAGAATCTTATTCATCATGCAATATTCATAATCATACATAGTGAAATACTCAATGGCATAATCAAGAACAACTCATCAAATCACCTACAAGATCAATATATAGCGTAGGAGAAGGTAAACGGGTCATTAAAAGGATTCATTCAAACCTTAAATTATAACCCTAACGTTTACACATTATCAAACACTAGAAACTACCCATTCGAAACCATCACTTAGAGAAAGATCATGTATCACACGACATTCAAACATTATCAATCAATAACTCAACAATTCATGTGAAATTAAATATAGAAAATGTTTACTTTTCATTGAAAATCATAAATCTAGGGTTAGGAAGAAAATCCGTTTTGTAGAGTAAAAACCCTAGTATTTGAAGTTCTTGAAAACTTATCTTGAAAGGACCTCTTGGGGAAAGGAATCCCAAGAGTGAAAAAAATATACCTTATAGATGAAGAATCCACAAAATCTGATTTGAAACTTTGAAACCTTCGTCTTCTTCCTTAAGCTTTTCTTGTTCTTCAATGGAGTTTGGAAAAAGAGAGTGTTCTTGAGAGATTGAGAGAAATTTTGTTTGATCTGATTTGGGACGTGTAAAAGTGGTCTAAAACTGACCTAATATCAATATATAGTCATCCCATGAATTACCCAAAAGACCCTCCACTTAAATTACCAAAACGCCCCTCCTAAATTGACTAAAAATAGGAGAACATTTGACTTAGCCAAATTCATGAAAATTTGCTTAAGGGTCTCGGGTTTGACCATTTAAATTAATTAATTAGTTGCTAATTTAATTAATTAAGTGACCTAGGGTAATTACTAAAGTACCCCTAAGTCACTAGGACCATAACCAACCCTTTTGGACCATCCTAGGTTAGGTACTAGGATGTTTCTTTAGTTAGCTACTCGGCTAGTGTCACCCAGTTAGGTCTTAGGATTTCGGGCACACTAGTTAGTTTATTTTAGTTAGTCCTAGGTTAGTTAGCTAGTTAGGTATGTTAGTTAGAACCTTGGATTTGTTAGGGAGCTCGGACCCATGTGGCTTGACCCGACGCGTGCCTGTCCCCTAACCGCCCTAACTGAATCGGTTGGGCTTGGTCTCTCGGCTGGTAGCACATGTACTTGCACATGTGTTGCCGTGCACTTTCCTAGTCGTGCACTCTGAAAAGTTCACTTCTTGTCCAGGGATTCTCATTATGTCCTTGGGCACTGCTTAATCTACATGATCATTTTAAATGATCATGTGCTATGGTACCTAGGCTTGACACTTGGATGCCTCGTACCTAATGTGTGTATGTGAAGAATATAGTTATTTTAGATTAGGGTCTTTATTGCAGGTACAATTTCTAAACAAGCTTGGATTGGAGTGTATGTCAAGATACTTGTTAATACATAAAATTTGGCTAACACCCTTAAGCTAATATTCTCTAACATGCCCAATATTACTCAGTATTGGGCATTGGGATGCCTATGTACCTCAATGCATATTCTTAAAATCTAACAGACTCTTCATGTAACAACCCGAAAATAACTATGCTAAGTAATGCTTAAACGTATCTAGAATGCATAGATTAGATCGGGTTCACACGACTTGTTGCGCGTAGAACCAGACCTCAGAACCTATGCACTAGCCAAGCCAACCAACTTGGTGAGTTAGTTGAGCTAGGCAAGGTGAGAACCAACCATGTAGGGCACCCGAATTGAAGAGATTCACCCGGATGAGTTTTACAGGACTTAAAAGGGGTAATCTTAGGTTTGGAGGGTCTAGGGGTAAAATGGTCTTTTCCAGGATAAGGGTAGTATTGTAATTACCCTAAGTATTAATTAATTAATATGATTAAGGGGCAATCAGGGTAGGGGTTGACCGAATTTGACCCTTATGCAAATTTAAGCTTTACCTGGGTGGAAGCAACGAATTAAATGAATTAATTGGTATTTAGTGAATTAGTTGAATTAATTAATATTTAATTTTCTGATTTAAGTAAAGGAAAATCAGTTTTTTAATAATAAAATTAATAAATAATGAGGAGTCCTAGTTTGACAAGTCTCCACCTAACTCTCCTAATCCGAATCCACTCATTCTCACGTTTCTCTATCTACTCTCACCCTCACTTGCACGATCAGTCTTCAACAAAATAAAAAAAACAGAACAAAAAATAAAGTTCATCAAGAACTTGAACGCTAAAACTCAAAAGCAAAGACATTCTAAAAACGAAAACAAAAAGGGGTTTCATCGACGGGTTGTGCTTGAAGTTTCGGTGGTGAGGCTTGGTTTCGTGGGAAATTGGCAGCATTGAAACAAGTATTGAACGACATTAAGGTATGGGTTTTCTTCTCTCTTGGTCCCTTTCGGTCCCTTTCCCAAGAGACCCCTAAGTTCAGCTTAATTCCAGTCAAAAACTAAGATTGTACCCCGTTGCATGCCCCTGTCATTAGATCCTTTGAAAGATTCAAGTATACGTTGGTATGACTTCTGGTAGATGATTTTAGGGCTTGTTGTGATTACGTGTTTGAATGTGTAGTCAGAATTATGTAGAAATGAAAGAAGTGTTTTCGAAAATGTGTGATATGTTAACATGTGGGTGCACGTGTGTACTGTGATTTTGGTCTCGGCTAGAAGCATGAAATTTGGCATGTTAAATTGTTGTATTTTACGTGCATGAATATGTTAAAAACGTGATGTTCATATAAGTTCAAAGTTTTTGAATTAAATGATAATTCTTGATTGAAAGTAACCTTGAAAATGCACCTAAAGATCTCCCTAAAAACTACTCGAAATGTCTTAATGTTTAACGTGAAAGAGGGTGAGAAATGGACTGCAAAAAGGTGATTAAATTCCCGAAAGTAACCATGAAAACTCACCTAAAGATGCACTAGATGCTACACAAAAATTTGTCCTAAATCTAACATTTAAAAGTTGAGAAAATGGACTGCAAAGAGGGCAAACAAATTTCCAGCATTCTGGAAATTTGTTTTCGGCAGCTTATTGTTAAAAATGTTGCTTTTAAAAAATATTTTTTTAATGCATGAGGTCAGTGGGGATTGAACCCAAGACCTCACCATATTCAAGTTATAAAAAAATTAAATAAATAAATGAGGTAAGGGGGATTCGAAATGGGGTAAAGCTTAAGTGAAAAGTTAGGAGAAAAATGAAAGAAAATGAAGTGAGGCGTGTGGGGTTAGAACCCACAACCTCTTGGACGGATGAAGGAGAGAGGAGAAAAATGAAATAAAGAAATAATAAAAATGAGGTATGTGGGATTCGAACCCATAACCTCTTGGACGAATGAGAAGGTAAGGAGAAAATGCAATTAAAATAAGGTGAGGCTGTGGGGGTTCGATCCCACACCCTCTTAATCTAAACGAATGAATCAAGTAAATAAAGGAAAAATAAAAGAATGTGGGCGTGGGGATTCGATCTTGGGTCCCCCAGGCCGAAATGTTTAAGACAAAAATCAAGAAAAGAAAGAAAGGAAGTGTAGGTGTGGGGAATTGATCTCAGGTTCCCTAGCCAAGAAGTTTATGTCAACGAAAATCATAAAGAAAATTAACTAAGTGTTATACAAGGGATTTGAAATAGTGTTCCCTTGCCCAATTCCGTATTGACACATAAGTCGTACGTGAATAAATGATTAAATGAATGCTGCCTTTAAGGATCGAAACTGATATCTTGGCATACTTACAAGATGCATAAGTCTTGTACCACATAACCTTGGGTAAGTATGAATCACTTAGACGAATTACGAATGAAGCCTCATGGCTTGTGTGTGTGGACTCATAAGTCCAGCATACGTTTATAAAGTAAGTGAACCTAAGATGTTATGTGATGAATGATGTGACCCCAGGAGGGTTAAGTAAGAATGTGAAACACACTAAAAGGCCAAGTGCATTGGCATATGACGAAATGAACATTAACGTAATAAGCTGAGTAATTATGTTATACTATGATGCTAATGAAAATAATGACAACATGATAAGAGGCTAGTGCAAGTGAGACAAGCTGCATCTACGCCTAAAAATCAATGTCAGTAAATGAAATTTCTAAGAGAGTATAGTTATGCTAAACGATGAATAAGCAAAGAAAGAGTGGCTACATGAGGATAGGCTAGTACAAGTGAGACAAGCTGTATCTACGCCTAGAATCAATGTCCCTCAATGTGAATTCCAAGAGAGAATATGTATGTTATACGATGAACAAATAATAAAAGGTAAGTAAAGATGAAATGAAAAGATGTTAAGAAAGAACAGGGTGACACCACAATATGAGTCTAGTGCAAGTGAGACAAGCTGTACCTACGCCAATATAAGGTCACCAAAAGTACTCACCTAAGAGAGTGTTGAATATTAAGAGACAAGTCTCAAACACACTCTATATGTAAGTGTAAGGACAATTAACACTTAATACGTAAAGGAGAGATGATAAATCATCTAATGAGCTATGACTACCTCATGCTAGAAGAAAGCTTCGACGATATATGAGTTGAATGTAAATAGGAACTTTAAACGGAGCACCTATAGGCTAGCTATGAGTGGTGATGCCTTCTTTCGGGAAGGGCGGAGGTTCACGTAATTCTCATGAGATGAGACTGTCCACCAAGGTGGGTATGGGTCTCCCTAAATCTCCTAGTCTTTGAACTATGCTGCCAACATAGGGAACTAGCCAGTGGTTTTCCACCTAAGCGAGCTAGGGATGTTTTGGTTTAACCTTGGCCAGTGACTCCTCCTCTTTTCGATGTGGGGAAGACACCGGATTTCATGATGTTCACATGATCTATGTCGGTTAAAGTTGAAGTTCCTCAAAGTATGAAAGATAATGAAATGAATGATACCAAAGGTGTTTGGATAGGATAATAAAGAGGTGAACTAGACTCAAGTAATGACACTAGGTCATTCTTGGTCATTGCACAGTGAACCCGATGAGAGTCTTAAACAACATCCTAGGTATAGCTGGTGTTAACACCGGCCTACAAACGAATGAAAATGAAGTACGTATGAATGAATGAAGTAGACTATGCATTTGCTAAAGAAGGTTCCCTAGTTGAGGTCCCATATGTTGAGCCCTCATTTTGGGAAGTCCTAATGTTAAGTCCATGATTCCAAGGTCTCATGGCATATGAACGAATGAAATAAAATATGATATGTGCTATATGCATTATGTTATGTGCTATATGCAATATGTTAGGTGTTGTGTGCAATATGATACGTATGATGATGCATGTTACTCTCATGGCATGATTTTCCTAATCCGATTTTGGCAAGTCCACTGACTTGACTTTCCATAACTCATATCGTTAGGAGAGAACTATTCTAAATCATGCATGTCCGTGGTGTGTGCTTGCATATACCCATACTTAGTACAAGTGTGTACTAATTCCATACATTTATCTACTTTTAGGTGCAGGATTTGATACGCTCAAATTTACTTCTCGAAAAAAAGTATAAGCGGTCGTATCAAGTAAAGAACCCAACTATGAGGTTGGGGTCGACCCCACGAGGAAAATGATTTAGACTTAACTTTAACCTACTATTACTTCTATTTAGTCAAGTCCTTTCCGAAAACAAATAACAAAAAGGGGGTTTTAAATAACAAATGTAATTAGCTATTTCTAAGTAAGTAAGTGACAAGTTCAAAGATTTGATTTTTATCAAGTAATGAAAGTAACTAGGGCTTAAGTTTTCCCCATAGGTTCATAAGTTGGTAATTCTAACTATAACAATCCTTTCCTAATATCTTGCATGCAAAGTGGTAAGTTATGTATCCCTAATTCCTTGGTCCGGCAACTAGGAAATTTCACTCCGCACCTTGGTTTGGCTACGTGTGTACCGCTTTACTAAACCTTACCTTTACCTCATATTAAGCATCATAATCGATGTTTGGCTCAGTTGTTACTTCGCACCAATCGACACTAGCCTATTAGATAGTGTATATTAAATCTATGTTGATAATTCTTTTCTTATTATCTACCTCCTTGGTCCGGCAAGTAGCAATAAGGCGAGTTCTAACGTGTGCACTCGTTAAAAAGACTTCTAAACGAAAGAATTATCAATACATGCAAGACACTAATCTAGAATTGTTATTTTAGCTAGGTTTTACCTTGTTATTTACCCATGGTTCCCACAACCCTAGTTATGGAGTTTAGTTACCCATGTTCATAATCACACAATTCATATTAATTAGATAAGAATTAATGCACTTACTTTGATGAGATAGAAGAAAATCCAGAAAATTACTTGAATTAATCAAAAACTTGTAACAAACAATTCCGGAAAATAAAGTAATTTCCAAAATCCCAAAATTCAACACTTAGAACAATAAAACTAAAAAAAATATCCAAGAGTCTAACCCCAAAAATGAAGTTTTTACAAGTATTTATAATACTAGAATCCTAACAATAGAGGGAAATCTATTTAAGGAAAATCTGCCCAAAAACGCGTCTGAGTCGACGACTGGAGCGACGGACCGTCGAGGCCCTCCATCGTGCCATAATTAACTTCTTTTTCTGCTGCTTTCTTCACCCACTTTCTGTTACCATCGACGGACATGCAGGACAGTCCGTCGTGGCTATGACGGTCCGTCGATGGCTTCCGTTCCTCCATACTTAGAATCTTTCAAAGATGGGTACTGGGGATACTTTTTCTTAACCTTGACGGATGTGCAGGACGGTTCGTCGTGGCTATGATGGTCCGTCGAAGCCTCCGTAGCGCCACACTTAGTCAGAATTCCCCAACTTCCTTTAGCAGTTTTTCTCTTCGTACGACGGTGGCCACCTACGGACCGTCGAGGTCACGATGGACCGTTGATGGCTCCGTTCATCCTCACTTCTGCAATTTTCAGCACAATACTCCCACGTTCTCCTTTTGGACAAATTTCCTGCAAACAAAGAGAAAACTACATTAAAACCAATACAAAAAGGCTTTAGACACACACTAAACTTAAGGAAAAAGCATTGAAAGTACTGTGTAACCACGGTACATCAGTGAAGGTGCAGCTGAACGTTAGAGCTTACGAGTCGACGCAGAAGTTATCCGAACGTGGATCTTTCATCCGGATTTGGTAGGCCCTCATGCTTTCGAGGATGCTTACTGGTTTATTCTAGCGTAAACGTAGGCATGAGCTAGTGGAGTCTCACCAAGCGGCTGCACCTCCGGACGGGGCCATCTGTGGGGAGCCAACTCATTGGCCTCATCCTTAATGAGGCCGATATCTACTGTTCCCGGCGGGGTCTTGAGCACATCAACGTACCACACGGCCACTCCTGCTAACCTGCACAAAGCAAAAACCATGCACGGGAAGGGGTAAGTAGTAGTGGCCTTGAAGGCCCTCTCGTGCATCACCGCCTGTAGTATCCATGCGAAGTCCACCTCGAACCCTGCAATCATCGCCGCCATCAGTACCGCACGATCCCAAGTGACAATGTTGTCAGCTACATTGGGGGAAAGGCAGTGTCGGACTAGTAACCATAAAAACTTGGCTGTGAAGGTGAGGTTAGCCTTCTTGATACTTCCCTTGGGCTCTAGCACCCAATCGACAGCCTCACCATCGACGGAAAGGTACTGTGTAATCCATCGTTTGGTGGTCTCTCTCAACTTTGGCTCATGCTGGAATCGACCATCTTTACTCAACTTCCACCGATAGTCGAACTCGGTGGTGAGAGGTGTCCGGGTGGCATCAACATCCGCGCCATAAAGAAACCTGCGGATGGCCAACAAGGAAATGTCAACCCGCTTGCCGCGGACTCGGACGTAATCCAAAGGAGCATGTTTGGCGGGAGCTGCCCTCCTGTCTAGCTGAGATCGGAGAGTTGCCACATATGAGGCGTAGAACTCTCGAACCATCTCCTCACTGTAACGGCCTACAGCCCGAGCCGTCCACTCCAGCCGATGCCGGGTGAATAATTCATGAATAGTCGGCATGGTGTGGAGACTCCCCGTAAGAACCCGCCACTCAAGTGTCAGGGTCCGGGTCATGACCCCCTTGTTATTCAGCATCTTGGCATCAGTGTAGATCAGGTACTGCCCCTCGACGCACCACCGGTTGGGCTGAGCAGCAACCGGAGTGGGGACGCCTGTCTGGGGTGCTGGAGTAGAGTCAGCACTAGCAGCCTCATCTGACGAGGCAGACTGGGATGCGGTGGCAGGAGCAGAGGCCTCCTCAGACCCGGAGACCTCTTGAGAACCGGAAGCAATCTCAGAACCGGATGCCTCCACGGATCCAGACGCTCCCTCGGAATGTGCAGCCGACCCAGAAGGTGTGCCGGTCAGTATGCGCTTCTCGTCAGACTGGGAGGCATTGACTACGCCGTGTGCCACCCTCGTGGGAGTGGCTCTAGTGGGGCAGGCAGCAGGGGTAGCAGTGCGGGTGCCTGGTGGCACGTACTCTGGGTCACGCTCATCATCTGAGCGTATGATGAGCCGGTTCGACAGGGCGACTGTCTTGGAATGCCCTCGTGAGTAGACGCGGTCTTGTTTTGGTGCCATTAGTACCTGCAAAGAAAAGCAATTAGCACCAGTACATGCAACAGAAGAAAGCAACAAAGTAAAAATAGAAATAGAATGGCAGTGCAGCAGTTGCATCACTGTATGATGGACCCATAAACGGTCCGTCGGAGGCACGACGGTCTATCATGGGGGTCCGTCGAGGAACACTTAGTGAAATTTTTGTATATCATCAGAAGCGAAGCTTCTGACAGTGTCGACGGTTGTGCAGGACGGACCGTCGAAGGCACGACGGTCTGTTATAGGGTTCGTCGAGGGAAACTTAGACTAAAATTTGTAAACAACAGAAGCAAAGGTTCTGACAGTGTCGACGGTTGTGCAGGACGAACCGTCGAAGGCACGACGGTCCATCATAGGGGTCCGTCGAGGGACACTTAGACTAAAAATGAGAAGTTGGTAGTGACGGACCCTCATGACGGTCCGTCGAGGGCATGACGGTCCGTCGACGGGGTCTCGTACTGTCCTTTAGGGACAAAATTTTCAGCCAAATTAGTTCCCCTAACTTACTAATGCGGAGTATCCTTGACAACCCAAGATTCCCAAACAACTACCCAGCATCCCAGCATCCCTATGGCAAAAGTTTTTTTCGAGTTTTAGCATTCAATTTTTCGACAGCCTATCAACCCTAGGTCAGAAACAGAATTAGGAAACACACGCCATTTTTTTACAAAACACCCCCATTCCTTTTCATATTCAGTGTTCTACGGGAATTTCGGATTACAGGGGTGAGTTCTAGTATGCAATAAGGGTCCAAAATTGGAGACCCACACAAAAAGACATCAAATTTAAAAAACAATAAAAAAAATTAACGATAGTTAGTTTACAGATCAGAAGAACATACCTGATAACTGAAGAAACTGGGAGAATTGGGAGAGAAAGGGACTGTGGGAATGTGGAGAAAATGAGGGAAATCAGAATATGGAGAGGGAATGGGAGTTAATGGTGATGAACTGGGGAGAAATGGTAGGAAGGGAGGAGAGAAACGGTTATGAGGGGTTATGTGAAGAGGTGGGAATTTTAAAGGTTTAAAACTTTTAATATTCAGCCGGATGGGTCGGGTCGGTGGGTAAAGACGCAACGATTTCCTGTCGATGGACCGTAACAGGGTCGACGGTCCATCACAGGGGTCTGTCTAGGGTGCCCTAACTTGGAAAATTTGAAAGACATACCTGGGCATGACGGATCCCACCGACGGTCCGTCGATGGCACGATGGTCCGTCGACGGGTTCGTCGATGGGTACAGCAGACCAATTTTCTGCAGATTTCTGGTAATTTGATACCTGCATATTTGACACCCATTAAGCTAATTGTTTTGTATTTTCTGGACACTTTTTGGACACGGACCCTAATCTATGCTCTGGCCAACACTACTAACGAAAAAGAAAAGAGCGGTCAGACGGAATATTAAATAAATAAAAGCAAAAATAATGCAATTTTTCCTAGAAAATAACGAAATACCTATAGTTGGCTAGAGGATACATATTGGGTTGCCTCCCAATCAGCGCTTGACTTAACGTCGCGGCACGACGGAGGATTCTTGATTACTCAGACTTCATCAAGATGGTATGCCTCGATCATTTCATTCGCCAATTCAGCATGCCCCAGATAGATTTTGATTCGCTGTTCGTTCACCTTAAACCGCACACCCTCCTTGTTCTCCAACTCAACCGCACCATGAGGGAATAGTTGGGTGATCAAGTAGGGACAAGTCCATTTGGACTTGAGTTTGCCCGGAAACAAGCGCAACCTAGAATTGAATAAAAGCACCAAATCCCCAACCAAAAAATCACGCTTCTCAATCTTTTGGTCATGGTATTTTTTTCATCTTTTTTTTGTAGAGGGCTGAACTTTCATATGCCTTCAAGCGAAATTCATCAAGCTCATTCAACCCGTTTAACCTCTGTTCCGCAGGCTCATTCCAATCCATTTTCAACTTCTTCATTGCCCACATGGCTTTATGTTCTAATTCAACCGGTAAGTGACAAGCTTTCCCATATACAAGTTGGTATGGGGACATACCAATGGGAGTCTTGTATGCTGTCCGGTAGGCCCAAAGAGCATCATCAAGCCTCCTTGACCAATCCGTTCTACTAGCATTCACCGTTTTCGACAAAATATGCTTAATCTCCCTGTTTGACACCTCAACTTGACCACTAGTTTGAGGATGGTACGGTGTGGCCACATTATGGCGAACCCCATACTTTTCCAGTAATCCCATAAATAGCTTGTTGCAAAAGTGGGATCCCCCATCACTAATAATAGCCCTTGGGGTGCCAAATATGGAAAATATGTTCTTTTTCAAGAACGCGGTAACACTCTTCCCTTCATTATTTGAAAGTGCGATAGCCTCCACCTATTTAGACACATAATCGACTACCATAAGAATATACTTCATCCCATGAGAACTCACAAAAGGGCCCATAAAGTCAATGCCCCACACATCAAACAATTCAATCACAAGGATGGGATTTAAAGGGAGCTCTTGCTTTCTCGAAATGCCACCATCTCTTTGGCATCTATCACATGCCTTGGCGAACTCATGATCATCTTGGTGGATAGTTGGACAATAGTAGCCACATTGCAAGATCTTGTGGGCAGTCCGGATACCACTATGATGTCCACCTACAGGCGAAGAATGGCACGCCTCCAAAACACTCAACATCTCAACTTCTGGCATACAACGCCGAATAAGCCCATCGGCACAACTCCTATATAAGTATGGTTCATCCCAAAAGAACTTTTTCACATCATGCATGAACTTTTTCCTTTGATGAAAGGACAAGTCCGGTGGGACGATATCACTAGCCAGATAATTCACAAAATCTGCGAACCATGGAATCAAGTCTTGGGAGGCAGCCAGTATATGCTCATCAGGGAAAGTATCATCAATTTCAGCCTTTTCACCTAACTCCCTCATTGTTTCATCTTCTAATCGGGACAAGTGATCAGCAACTTGATTTTTAGTTCCTTTTCTATCTTTTACCTCAAAGTCAAATTCTTGCAATAGTAATACCCAATGAATCAACCTCGATTTTGCATCCTTCTTTGCCATCAAATATCTCAAAGCAGAATGATCAGTATGCACTATAACTATAGTGCCAAGCAAATATGAGCAAAATTTCTCAAAAGTAAAGACTACTGCAAGGAGCTCTTGCTTAGTCACGATGTAGTTCTTTTGGGCTTCATTGAGGGCTTTACTAGCATAGTAAATGGGGTGAAGGATTTTATCCCTTCGTTGACCCAAAACCACACCAAGAGCAACCCCGCTCGCATCACACATAACCTCAAACGACTTACTCCAATCCGGCGAAATGATGGTAGGTGTAGACACTAACTTTTCCTTTAGCTCACCAAATGCCTTAAGACAGGATTCATCAAAATAAAACTTACACTCTTTCTCAAGCAACTAGCACAAGGGATGTGCAATCTTTGAAAATCCCTGATAAACCTCCGGTAAAAGCCCGCATGCCCTACAAAGCTTCTCACACCTTTTACAGAGATGGGTGGAGGAAGTCTCTCTATCACCTCGACTTTAGCTCGATCAACATCTATACCCTTATCTGAAATGCGATGGCCCAATACAATACCTTTTTTCACCATGAAGTGATATTTTTCCCAATTAAGCACAAGGTTGCAGTCTTCACACCTCTTAAGAACCTCGGATAAATTACTCAAACACCGCTCAAAGGAGTCACCAACCACTGAAAAATCATCTATAAACACCTCAATAGTGTCCTCCACCATATCAAAGAATATTGATATCATACATCTCTGGAATGTGGCCGGTGCATTACATAACCCAAACGGCATTCTCTTGAACGCGAAAGTCCCATATGGACAAGTAAAGGTGGTTTTCTCTTGATCCTCCGGTGCAATAGAAATCTGATTATAACCCGAATAACCATCAAGAAAACAGTATCACCCCTTTCCTGCAAGTCTGTCCAACATCTGATCCATGAAGGGCATAGGAAAATGGTCTTTCTCGGTCCATGCATTTAATTTTCGGTAATCCATACATACCCTCCATCCTGTCACCGGTCTCATCTGAACAAGCTCATTTTTCTCATTGGGGACCACAGTCATTCCCACTTTCTTAGGTACACACTGAACAGGGCATACCCAACTACTATCGGCGATTGGATATATCACCCCAGCATCCAACCACTTAATGATTTCCTTCTTCACCACCTCTTGCATAGGTGGATTTAAACGTCTCTGGTGCTCAATACTTGGCTTATGATCGGGCATGAGTTGGATTTTATGCAAACCAATATCGGGAGGAATACCAATAATATCCGCAATAGTCCACCCAATAGCTCTTTTGAACCTTTTTAACAATTTCACCAAACTCTCAACTTGATGCACATTAAGATCTGATGCAATAATTACTGGCAAAGTGTCACTTTTTCCCAAGAATATATACCTCAGATGAGGTGGTAGAACCTTAAGCTCTAATTTTTGGAGCCTCCTCTATAGATGGTTTCGCGGGTGGAGATTCGCGATGCTTCATATCTAACTCAAATTTCTTTGGTTTAAACTGAACATCACCTCGATCAAGTGCCGCGATCCATGACCCATAATCTTCAATGCAATCACTATCAAAATTCATGACCACTGCCGCTAGTGCTTCTACACCAAGACGTTCTTCTATTTGTACCTCAGATGACTTTTCAACCCTGTAAGATATGGTAGATACCGATTGGAGCTCACCACTCTGCCTCATGGACCTACAGATGTTGAAAGTCACTTTTTTATTGTTTAACCGAAATTTCATATGCCCTTTCTCCATATCAACCAAGGCTCTACCCGTAGCAAGGAATGGCCTCCCAAGAATAATAGGCACCTCAAATCCTCACAATCAAGAATTACAAAATCGGCCGGAAATATGAATGACTCCACCTTTACTAATATATCGTGGAGTATCCCAATAGGCCTCTTCACCACTCGATCGGCCATCAGTAGCAGCATCGCAGTGGGCTTTGGGTCACCCAAACCCAACTTATTGTAAATAGAGAGAGGCATGAGATTTATGCTTGGGCCAAGATCACATAATGCTTTCGCAAAGTGTACAACCCGATTGTACATGGAATTGAGAAAGCACCCGGATCTTTTTTCTTTTGCACTAGAGACCTTGTAGCAATAGCACTACAATGCTGCATTCTATCATCATCCTCAAAACTGACCGATCTTTTCTTAGTAACCATATCTTTCATGAACTTGGCATAACCGGGCATTTGTTCAAGAGCTTCTATTAAAGGGACATTGATGGAAAGCTGTTTCAACATGTTTATAAAACGCCGATATTTACCATCCTCGGTCTTTTTCACTAACCTTTGTGGGAATGGAGGTGGTGGTCTAGGCATGGGGATCACCTTTTGGGGTACCTCAGTTTCTTTCCCTGTTTTGTCTCCTAACTCACCACTAACCTCCACTACCTCATCATCACCTCTTATCACCTTTTCTACACCAGACGGCATCGGTGGGTCAATGGTTTGCTTACCACCTCGAGTTGTGATTGCCATACAATGTCCATTATTTTTCGGATTTTGGACAGTATTTCTAGGAAGAGTGCCCGGTTGGCGTGGGTTCATAGTCGAAGACAATTGGGCCAATTGCAACTCAAGATGCTTGATCGAGATTGCATGTGTATCAACTTTCTGCCCAATACTCGCTAAGTCACTCCTCAACTCTTTAGTGTGCTCATCACTAGCATCGAACCTCCTCATCATTTTCTGTAACATATCCTCCACTCGCGCCATACTACCTCTACCGTCCCTAGGAGTAACTTCACGATTTTGAGGTGGAACATAGGGCCCACTCCTATCATTTCTGTTACCATAGTTACCCCGGTTGAAGTTGTTGTCGCGGTTGTAATTACCATCTCGGACATAATGACCCTCTCGATTGTAACTACCATAGTTCCGACCTTGGTTTCCTTGACCTTGGCGCCAACTCTCCTGATTAGAGCCTTGGGCGTTTGGTCGGAAACCCCCCGTCTGCTCATTTACCGCATAAGAGTCCTCCTCATAGTAATACTCATCAGTCGGCGGCGGTGGTTTAGAAAAGTAGTTCACCGCATTTACCTTTTCTGCACCCCAGTGACATGTTTCAACACCAACCCAAGCTCAGTTCTCATTTGAGACATTTCCTCACGAATCTCATCTGTGGCTGGGTTGTGTGCGGATTGCACTGCAAAAGTGTTTCTCCCAGTATCTGACTTCCTAGTGCTCCAAGCTTTATTATTTTGGGAGATTTTCTCTAACTTCTCAGCAATCTCTGCATAAGGACACTCCCCATAAGAGCCACCTGCTATCGTATCCAATATTGCTTTATTATTCTCATCTTATCCCCGATAGAAGTACTCTTTCAGTGACTCATCATCGATGCGGTGATTGGGTACACTTCTCAAGAACGAAGTGAATCTATCCCAAGAACTACTGACTGATTCTCCCGGTAGTGCCACAAAGTTGTTCACCCTATCTTTGTGGTTTAGATTCTTAGACACCGGGTAGTAACGTGCTAAGAACACATCCCTCAATTGATTCCAAGTGTAAATTGAGTTATAGGGGAGTTATGTAAACCATATAGCAGCCTCTCCCGTCAGTGAGAGAGGAAACACTCCCAACCCAATTACGTCCATATTCAAATCAGGCCTCCCTACATAACTCTTACACACCGACCTTATTTTCGCGATGTGAGCATGTGGATCCTTAGAAGGTAGCCCCAAAAACAAACCTCTAGCGGTGAGCATTTGCATCAGACTACTGGTTACCACAAAAGTATGGCCATGTGGTAGGGGAGGCAAGATAAGTGGCCCGTCAGACTCGGTAATGTTATCATATCCCCCATAATACTCTTGAGGGCGTGGAACGGGAGGTTGCCTCCGTATTTCACCTTTCCCATGATTTTCAGGTAATAATTGAGCATGAGCATCAACCGGTGGTGGAAGATCCGGGTTGTGACCATCATTGAGAATACCCAGATTTTGGTTCATACTGCGCAGTGTACGCTCCAGTTCAGGGTCGGGTGCGAGTATGGGTTCTCCTCTACTCCGCGTACTTGGCATACACAGAAGTTAGATCTGCAAGAGACAAAAACAAAGAGAAAATGTAAAATTAGGAAAATGTTGACTAAACTTCGATAATAAGTTTAAAGTTAATCTAAAAGCCACTTTCCCCGGCAGCGGTGCCAAAATTTGATACGCTCAAATTTACTTCTCGAAAAGAAGTATAAGCGGTCGTATCAAATAAAGAACCCAACTATGAGGTTGGGTCGATCCCACGAGGAAAATGATTTAGACTCAACTTTAACCTACTATTACTTCTATTTAGTCAAGTCCTTTCCGAAAACAAATAACAAAAAGGGGTTTTTAAATAACAAATGTAATTAGCTATTTCTAAGTAAATAAGTGACAAGTTCAAAGATTTGATTTTTATCAAGTAATGAAAGTAACTAGGGCTTAAGTGTTCCCTATAGGTTCATAACTTGGTAATTCTAACTATAACAATCCTTTCCTAATATCTTGCATGCAAAGTGGTAAGTTATGTATCCATAATTCCTTGGTCCGGCAACTAGGAAATTTCACTCCGCACCTTGGTCCGGCTACGTGTGTATGCTTTACTAAAACTTACCTTTACCTCATATTAAGCATCATAATCGATGTTTGGCTCAGTTGTTACTTCGCACCAATCGACACTAGCCTATTAGATAGTGTATACTAAATCTATGTTGATAATTCTTTTCTTATTATCTACCTCCTTGGTCCGGCAAGTACAATAAGGCGAGTTCTAACGTGTGCACTCGTTAAAAAGACTTCTAAATGAAATAATTATCAATACATGCAAGACACTAATCTAGAATTGTTATTTTAGCTAGGTTTTACCTTGTTATTTACCCATGGTTCCCACAACCCTAGTTATGGAGTTTAGTTACCCATGTTCATAACACACAATTCATATTAATTAGATAAGAATTCATGCACTTACGTTGATGAGATTGAAGAAAATCCAAAAAATTACTTGAATTAATCAAAAACTTGTAACAAACGATTCCGGAAAATAAAGTTTCCGAAATCCCAATATTTAACACTTAGAACATTAAAAATAAAAAATATCCAAGAGTCTAACCCCAAAAATGAGGTTTTTACAAGTATTTATAATACTAGAATCTTAACAAAAGAGGGAAATCTATTTAAGGAAAATCTGCCCAAAATCGCGTCTGAGTCAACGACATGAGCGACGGACCGTCGAGGCCCTCCGTCGTGGCATACTTAACTTCTTTTTCTGCTGCTTTCTTCACCCACTTTCTGTTACCATCGACGGACATGCAGGACGGCCCATCGTGGCTATGATGGTCCGTCGATGGCTTCCGTTCCTCCATACTTAGAATCTTTCGAAGATGGGTACTGAGGCTACTTTCTGTTAACCTTGACGGATGTGCAGGATGGTCCGTTGTAGCTATGATGGTCTGTCGAGAGCCTCCGTAGCCCCACACTTAGTCAAAATTCCCCAACTTCCTTTAGCAGTTTTTCTCTTCGTACGACGGTGGCCATCTACGGATTGTCGAGGTCACGACGGACCGTCAATGGCTCCGTAGGTCGTCACTTCTGCAATTTTCAGCACAATACTCCCACGTTCTCTTTATGGACAGATTTCCTGCAAACAAAGAGAAAACTACATTCAAACCAATACAAAAAGGCTTTAGACACACACTAAACTTAAGGAAAAAGCATTGAAAGTACCGTGTAACCATGGTACATCAGTGCAGGTGCAGCTGAACGTTAGAGCTTACGAGTCAACGCAGAAGTTATCCGGACGTGGAGCTTTCATCCGGATTCGGTAGGACCTCATGCTTTCGAGGATGCTTACTGGTTTATTCTAGCGTAGACGTAGGCAAGAGCTAGTGGAGTACGTTCCACTAGCGTTTCTTTCGTATTTACTTTCAGACGTTGTATTGGTGCCATTTTGGCAACTCTATATTTATGACTGTATCTTTCATTTGATTATCTTGATTTAGATGGTTGTTGTGAACGTTTATGAGTTTACGTAGATAGTATTATGCGAGATCAATGTTTTCCAATATAAAGTTTAAATAACAAAAGTTAAAATTTTCCGCTAAAATTAACCTAGATAAAGTAACGACGACGTATGTAGGCTTGTCTGCGACCTCTGAGAGGTCAACGACGCCGGTCTCGTCTGGGGTCTAGATTCCAGTCGTGACACTTCACTAGACAAGTACATTTTCTGGAATGTTACATTATCCCCCCCTTAGGAACATTCATCCCCGAATGACACTAAAATCTTTTGGAGGGTAGGAAAAAGACTCAATACTAGCAGCACAACCAGCACATAACATATTATTACACTTAGCACTCAATTTATGATGCACAACATATATGAGCTACATATTCATAACATCTAGTGAGAAATTTCCTTCTCAACCTTATCATAAGCTCAAAATGCGTCAAAGAGTTACCATGCTATCAATGTTCTCAAGATTATCAACAAAACAGCAAAATCTCAAGAAAACATATGCATACAAGTTTCACATGAGTGCGAGAATAGAGTATGAAAACATCTTCTTAAAACTCTAGTTGGTACTATCTCTTACCCAAACATGCACCTATTTAGTAAACAAGTTAATTTCATGATTATGCATTACTTTCTCTATAAGAGGATGTATAGAATAGCGAGAACCAAGGGCTTCTTCTAGAATCTGATTTCTCAAATTCTCAACATCGGGTACACATTATTTTCCTTGGTACCTAATAACACCATCCCCCCCGGGAGAATGACTCATTGAGCTTACTAAGTACTGATTCCTTCAACTCCATCTATAGAGGATCAAGATGTTGCTTAGACTTCACCTCAACCACTAATGATGAGTCAGAGTTATGATGGACCATAAAACCATCAATTGGAGAATCTTCCAAGCACACACCTAAGCGAGCCAACCTATGAACATCTTTCACAAGTTTTTTTTTTCATTCTTGTTAAATTGGGCATGAAGTCTTTATAATCCAATCTTTATTGGCTATGCCCATTCTTTGATTATTTGCATAATATATAGTTCTTGGTGCATATATTCATACTCCAATATTGGCATAAACCAATAACTGTTAATACTTTATTCTTATCAAACACTGATGATTTGACATTCTCATGCTTTGCTTACTTAGTTCACTTTGAACTTACATTTCTTCTTCTTTGATCTTACGTTCACTTTGAACATGCTAGGTTGACTTAGGATATTCTTTTAAGACTTCCATTGGGATCTTTCTGTGCAATGAATAAGAATGACTTACATAATTACTTAGTCTAACCTCACCCTTTGGTCATCCTATATGAACACCCCTCATCTTCCTACTTCTTTCTTTCTTTCTTTCTTTCTTACTTTCTTACTGAAATCTTGAGCATTATACATACTACTAGAATCGGAAATAGGGAAAACTAGGGAGATTAACATTCGACAATTTCATTGGGAACAACCCTAGTTTCGGTTTTCTTGAAGTCAATACGATTGAAAAACCTCATTTATCCTCACCACATGGTGTATACAACCCTTGGCTATCATCTGACAAGCCTTTAAAGACGAAATAATTTGACCCCTTGGCATAGAATTTTCCCCCTTCCACTCTAGAATAGGTTCATTAGGGAATTGAAACTTCACTACCCTTGTTCTACAATCTACGGAAGCAAAACAATCATGAAGCCAATCCATACCCAAGATGATATCAAAATCAAACATGTCAAGTTCTACCAAATCAACAAGAGTAACTCTATTGGGCAGCATGACAGGGCATTTCCTATAGACTCTTTTTGAAACTACAGAGTCACCCATTGGGGTAAAAACAGAAAAGGGCTCAATTAAAACATCGGGAAGTACATCAAACTTCCTAGCTACCAAAGGTATAAAGAAAGAAAGAGTAGCACCTGGGTCAAGCAAAGTATAAACATTAACATAGAAAACTTGTAACCTACCCGTCACAACGTCGGGAGAGCTTTCTTGTTCACCCCTAGCCTTGAGTACATAGAAACGATTCCTTTTGGGAGCTTCAGAATTAGGACCGCTTGGTTGAGCTTGACTATTACCCTTACCTTGACTTCTTACATTAGGACAATCTTTTACCATATGTCCACCTTTGCCACAACCATAGCAACTATTAATTCCAACAAGACATTTGCCCCCATGCTTCTTACCACACTTACCACAAGTTGATCTTTATCTTGGTGGATCAACATTTCTCCCCTCTTGAGGTTTAGGATTAGAACCTCTATCATTGCGATTCTTGGAGAAATCTGAAGGAACTTGGTTTGAAAACCTCTTCTTAAACTTAGGCTTGTCTTGAACATCAAGCCTACTTTTAGGAGAACCACTCTCAAAAGACTTTGCCTTCTTAGCTTCCCTATTTCTCTTCCTTAGGCGACTTCTATATACACAAGAATGGGATTAGATGCTAAAAGACACATCATGTCAAAGCTCTAGAGGCACGACATAGGATTACCAAGAAAAGAGAAGTTTCCTAATCATCACATAGACTCTCGTCCACAATTGTGGCGCGCTTCACAATCATGAACAAGACACTAGGTAATGTGGTTTAGTGAGACATTGATCCTAAAGATATTTAACCTCATGCTCTGATACCAAGTTTGTCACACACGGATCCTAGACCCCGGATGAGACCGGCGTCGTTAACCTCTCAAAGGTTGCAGACAAGCCTCTTCTTATCTTTCATCACAATCATGCAGTTAAATTGCGGAAAATTAAAAACTTTTAACATACTAATGAAGTATACTTAGACTTCATACTTAAGATTTATAAAAACATACGATATTCTAAAACTGTCTCACATATATAGAAATCATCTAAGAGTGCAAATCTGGACTTAGCCAATAATAGTCAATATGCCATATAGACCTTAATACAAAAGAATACAAAGAACATAATGGAAATAACGTATTCTAAAAACTACTAAGTCTTCATAGGCTGGAATATAAATGATAGCGTCCCGAACATGAGGACCTACCAAGACTTGGAGAAAGAGTTCCAAGATTCTTCAAATTGACCTGCTTAACTTCAATGGCCGGAACCTACAATTGTAGTAATTTAAAGTAATGGGGTTAGTACGCCACATGTACTAAGTATGGGTATATGCACATAACACATAGGGACATGAATGAAAAAGGATCATTTATCATCTCTTTAGAAAACATGTTAATTCATATAAAAGTCTTCAATGCACATACCATATAACATATACAAGTTAAGGATTCCATCACTTAAAGCATCATCATAATCAAAGACATATTCTCATAGAGTCATGTTAACATTTTGATATCCAATAAATCATATAAACATAACATACAAACACTCACGAATGATCTCATCCCCAACCTACAAGTGCAATGGTCATTGAAGCCGCATAACCACACACAACCAAGTCGATAAGATAGGAGACCATAAGTAAAGCCTTGCTTCATGAAACTTGTAACATAAGTAGTAATCACTTCATATAGCAATATAACCAAATAATGTATTCATCATAATGCCCAACATTCATGTAAAAGTAACACCATATATCATAAGCATCCTACCTTTCACGTTATCATATTACATAAGAACAATCTCCTAGGTAACGTATTCATCATAATGACCAACATTCATATAAGAGTAACATCATGTATCATAATCATATAATGATCAACATTCATATAAGATTAACATCATGCATCATAAACATATATCTTTCATGTTGTCATACATAAGAACAATCTCCTAGGACTTCCCTTAGAGTCAACTTGTGCAATGTCTAGGTAGAGTCCCATACCCCTACCTATACTAAGCAAACTCCTCAAGTCACCCAAGTCAACGTTCATTTACTTGTCTTTCGTTTTACATGAGGGAACATTCGCATAAATCGACATAGACCATGTGAGCTAAACATGGAATCAGTGTCTTCCCCACACCGAAAAGAGGTGGTCTACCAGCCAAAGTAGAACCTAACATGACATAGCTTTCTAGGTGGATCCACCAGCTAGTATCCTATGGTGGCAACATAGTTCAAGAACTAAGAGATGTATTAGAGACCCATAGTTCCACATTACATGGCAGACTCAATCTCATGAGAATCATTGTGAACCTACCTTCCCGCTAGGGAAGGGACATTTCCCATATCAGTGCTTAGCTTAAGTCCCTTTCTTGAAATACCTTTTAAGTTTTCTTTTATCATAAACTTATCATAGGTCATAGGAGATTAACTCCGTGTATAACATGATTATGAGCTCTTTTAGATTAGACGAGAATTTCCTTTCATCATAACCTTTCTTTTGTGAGATTTACATGGCATAATCATCTTTTGTAAAGCATACAAGAGAGTATCATAACTTGCATATTCGTGTTCTTATCATAATCTCACAAGTAACATGTTCATAGCCCAACATATTCACATAGAAACATCATACATACTTTTCGTAACATAGCATCATAGTTTATAGGCTAACATAAACATTTAAGAGTAATCACACTTAGAAGACTTACCTCTTGCTTCCATGAATCTTATTCATCATGCAATATTCATAATCATACATAGTGAAATACTCAATGGCATAATCAAGAACAACTCATCAAATCACGTACAAGATCAATACATAGCGTAGGAGAAGGTAAACGGGTCGTTAAAAGGGTTCATTCAAACCTTAAATTATAACCCTAACGTTTACACATTATCAAACACTAGAAACTACCCATTCGAAACCATCACTTAGAGAAAGATCATGTATCACACGACATTCAAACATTATCAATCAATTACTCAACAATTCATGCGAAATTAAATATAGAAAACGTTTACTTTTTATTGAAAATCATAAATCTAGGGTTAGGAAGAAAATCCGTTTTGTAGAGTAAACACCCTAGTATTTGATGTTCTTGAAAACTTATCTTGAAAGGACCTCTTGGGGAAAGGAATACCAAGAGTGAAAAAACCATACCTTATAGATAAAGAATCCACAAAATCTGATTGGAAATTTCGAAACCTTCGTCTTCTTCCTTAAGCTTTTCTTGTTCTTCAATGGAGTTTGGAAAAAGAGAGTGTTCTTGAGAGATTGAGAGAAATTTCGTTTGATCTGATTTGGGACGAGTAAAAGTGGTCTAAAACTGAACTAATATCAATATATAGTCGTCCCATGAATTACCCAAAAGACCCTCCACTTAAATTACCAAAACGCCCCTCCTAAATTGACTAAAAATAGGAGAACATTTGACTTAGCCTAATTCATGAAAATTTGCTTAAGGGTCTCGGGTTTGACCATTTAAATTAATTAATTAAGTTGCTAATTTAATTAATTAAGTGACCTAGGGTAATTACTAAAGTACCCCTAAGTCACTAGGATCATAACCAACCCTTTTGGACCATCCTAGGTTAGGTACTAGGATGTTTCTTTAGTTAGCTACTCGGCTAGTGTCACCCGGTTAGGTCTTAGGATTTCGGGCACACTAGTTAATTTATTTTAGTTAGTCCTAGGTTAGTCAGCTAGTTAGGTATGTTAGTTAGAACCTTGGATTTGTTAGGGAGCTCGGCCCCACGTGGCTTGACCCGATGCGTGCCTGTCCCCTAACCGCCCTAACCGAATCGGTTGGGCTTGGTCTCTCGGACGGTAGCACATGTGTTGCCGTGCACTTTCCTAGCCGTGTACTCTGGAAAGTTCACTTCTTGTCTAGGGATCCTCACTATGTCCTTGGGCACTGCTTAATCTACATGATCATTTTAAATGATCATGTGCTATGGTACCTAGGCTTGACACTTGGATGCCTCGTACCTAATGTGTGTATGTGAAGAATATAGTTATTTTAGATTAGGGTCTTTATTGCAGGTACAATTCCTAAACAAGCTTGGATTGGAGTATATGTCAAGATACTTGTTAATACATAAAATTTGGCTAACACCCTTAAGCCAATATTCTCTAACATGCCCAATATTACTCAATATTGGGCATTTGGATGCCTATGTACCTCAATACATATTCTTAAAACCTAATAGACTCTTCACTAGACAAGTACATTTCCTGGAATGTTACATAAAAACAACACCCTATACACATTTAAGACTATATATATCGAGTTATAAACATACTTTTTAAAAATAAATCACTTATAGCAGATTATTATTGATTTATAGCATATAAATTAAAAATATATTTAATTAAAAATAAACTATAAGTAATTATTTAAATACTAATTAATATGTTTAAATATTTATTTTTGATTTTTACAGTTACCTTTTTTAAAACAAACTCTTTAAATTTTTAAACAGCTTATAAGTATTAATAGTTTACATTTACCTTTTTAAAAATAAATAATAAATTAATATTAATAGTAAAGTTACCTTTTTGAAATCAAAAACAAAATTTTAGAGATTTGATTTTAATCAACTTCCTAATTTACCGTTGCCCAATAATAACCCACCCCCATCACAACCTATACACGATCACTATTCATCTTCCTCAACACACCTCACTCACTACAAAAAAAAAACCTTAAATTCTGGGGTTTTTATTGAGGAGGTTAATATAACTCCCGTAAATTGCATCTAATTGCAGAGGTTTAAATAACCCCTGTAATTTCATAGCAATTTCTAGGGGTCATTAACCGTGTTAATTCTCAAAAATTAAATTCCTAATATTAAGGCGGGACCTTTTCTTTCCCTGCCATTTCTCTCAATTTGATAGTTGTGCACTAATTACACCTTAGGGTTTCTACAGATAACAATATATCAGAGAAGAAACAACGGCGCTGGTGTCATTGGATTCACCGGCGACATCGGCAAAGACGTCTGAAAGTTTGGCCTCAACTCCGTCGGCGGTGACATCAATCATCAAAGTGATGGATCTCTGGCATGCATGTGTTGGAGCGGCTGCCGAAGAAAGGAACTATACCTACCTCAAGGTCAATTGGAACATCTCTCTAGGTACCCGTCCATAGCTTATAATATAATTTTGTATACTTTTTCTCTTGTTAATGTCAAATTTGTTGAAGATTATATTGGTCAAAATATTTGATCGGGTAGATTTCTGGATAGAAATTTCTGATTTTTTTTTCACTTACTTGGAATTGGGTTTTCATGTGTTTGGTTACAGGCGGATGCTGCGTCGAAGGAGGTCTATGCACAAGCGTCACTATTCTAGATGCTTAAATTTAGTTCATTTACCTAAAAGTTATTTAATATAAGCATTTTCAGGTTGATTTTACTCTGTTTTTAGCAAATATGGTGGACCTCGCACACCAAAAGAACATGTTCCGGACACCATCAATTATTCGACACCAAGAACACAGACAAGAAAATAGAAATAGTTTATTGCACTTTCACTCTTTTTTTTAGACTACATTTTTTTAAAACTGTTGAACAATTTGTTTATGTTTAATTTTTTTATTTTTTATAATATCATATATTTTTTTCCAGTTATACCATCTTCATATGAATTACAGATTGGGTTATACATAAATCATACCATATGCATTCAATAGTTCAAAGTAAAAGTTTCATTTCAAAATGCAATATTTTCATTGAATGAAATATGTATAAACTATGTATTAATCTTTTATCTAATTTTTGATTATTTCAATTTCATGACACTGTATATCAATGGTTTGTCAATATACCATTATTGGATGAAATATGTATGAAGTCTGATTACTAATTGTATGGGCATGACATTACCTTTCTAATTTGTTGACTTTTTTGGATGAATCTTTAATCAATTATTGATTATGTATGCAGTTTGATTACTATCTGGATGAAATATGTATGAAGTGTGATTACTACTAGTATGAACATGACATCACATTTTTTATTTATTATCGCTTTAGTATGACAAATATCATACATTTTTTTATCCATATGTATGAACTTTGTACGAAGTATGTATGATCTATGTATGAACTAGGTTAACAAGGGTTTCATTGTACAATTACATGTTTAAAAAGTTCTTCCATATATATGATTTTTATATGAACTCCATATGAACTTTGTACGAAGTATGTATGATCTATGTATGAACTATTTTAACAAGAATTTCATTGTACAATTATATGTTTAAAAAGTTCTTTCATATATATGATTTTTGTATGAACTCTATATGATCTATGTATGATTCTTGTATAATTTATATAAAGTGTGTTTCAATATTATTTATAGTTGGACAATATTAAGAAACCTTAACTACTCAAATATTAACGATACCAAATCCATTCCATAAAATAAAACATGTTGTGTAACAAAAAGTAAAAATCAAGAAATCATTTTTTTTAATCCTATCACTAACTATATATTTTATCTCCATATCGTTTATATTAACATCTACCTTAAGTTGCCATGTTATCGCACTAACTAGACCACTATAAAGACTAGACGCATCGTATATGATCCCCTCCATCTGAAAATCGATATATCTCCCTGTTTAATTACAATAAAATAACAATTAGTATAACCATTACAAAACAATTAATAAAAATCAGAATTTCATACAACCCAAATCAGAAATCATACACAATAATATTTCATACACAATTAATACACAATTCATACAACAAAATAAAAACATTTCATACCAAAATAATACCCATTTCATACAATAAATGTCAAAAACAAAAGGAATAATACTCAAATACTCCATCAGCCTATACCCAAAATCCCTGAGACACACCTAACCTTTGAGAAGGTCCTATTACCCCCTCCAGCTTTTTTTTTACTTAATTATTTATCACTTTTATACCTACGTGGCAATAATAATCAGAAACGTTGAAAGCTTTGTTGAACACGCGTTGGGCCTCACTTTTTCAGCTTTCTAAAAATTGAGCTGTCAGCTCAAAATTGACTTTTACACTTCCCAATCCAAAAAGTTGTCCTATACGTTTTCAAAGTTCACTTTACCAAAAAAAAAGAGAAAGAAACGTTTTTATAAGTTCACTTCACCAAAAAAGAAGAGAAAGAAACAGGGAAAGGTTAGATTGAATTCAGAAATTTAATTTCATACACAACTTATTCAACTCGGATTTTGTCATAACCCAAACATTTATACATAAACATTGTGAAAAAAATCATAATTAATAATCGACACAAAAAGGTGTAAAGAATATATTAAAATTTACTTTATCTTGCAAATCAAGGAGCAATTTAATGATAATGGAGTTTTTTCAAAGATGAAGAACACTGATAATGGAGTTCTTTTTTTCTCAGATGAAGAACACGGATAGAGAGAGAGAAGACAATTGCATTTTTTTGATAAGTGTTAATATTTATTTTTGATTTATTTTCAAATTATTTTAACACGTGGCCAACTTTTATTGGTCATTGTTATCTAAAAACATCACTCACGCGCCTTACATGGGTGAATTCACGTATATTGCCACGTAGGTATAAAAGTGGTAAACAATTAAGTAAAAAAAAAAGCAGGAGGGGGTAATAGGACCTTATCAAAGGTTAGGTGTGTCTCAGAAATTTTGGGTATAGGCTGAGGGAGTATTTGAGTATTATCCCAAAAAAAAATACAAATATTGCATTACAAATCAGAAACAGCTAACATCATTTTTACCAATTTTATACGCTTTTCTCACCAACAATTCTATTAATATTACATATATCCACAAATAAAAAAATATTAATTACCAAACAAAAAAATAAATATCATACATTCTTACACACTTTTAATACAATGTTTTTGAAATACAAAATAACACACTGTAATATCAATTTGTTTTACATTTTAGAAAATAACTTTTACTCATATTTTTAATTTTAATAAACGTATATAATGTAACATGTTGTTGCAAGTATGATACCTGCCAAAATCTGTTATGAAACAAAAACATCCAAAACTATATTATTAACAGAGATTACTAAAAACAAATCAGAAAAGTATAATAAAATACCAACCTAACGGATCCTATCTTCCACCATGTTTAATTAATATTGATAAATTGTTGTCCATCACAACAAATCACGATTTTTTTCACAACAAAAAAATACTTTAATCAGACAAAAAAAATGGGATTACGTTCTGTAAAACAATGGAGAGTGAGAAACGTGATAGAGAGAAAAAAAAGGGGAAAAATCAGATTTTGATTTGATTACAACTAATTTGAGCGTTTTAAGGAAACTGAATAATTTTAATCTTTTTTGAATTCTTTAATAAGTGCTAATTTGTTAATTATCCATTATTAATTCAAATTATTTTAAAACCCACAAATCGTGCTACCTAACAATTAATAAATAAATGTTTTTTTCCTCTTTATTTTATTTAAAAAACAAGTATTTTCAATTATTTTAATTAACCTTTTTTTTTCTAATAATATGTTATTACTTGAGATATTAAATGTCATATATTGAAATTCAAAACCTAATGCTATTGCTTGAAAATATTACTATAAAAAATGATATATACAAAATTTACACTCAATATAATGTTCTTTCAGCCCAAACCAAAGACCCAGCCAAGAAACCCACAAACAACAATACTATACGCACATACTCGGTTCCAAATGACCCGGCCCCACACTCGTTTTCTTCTTCTTTCTCCAGCAAGAACACCCCCAATTCCAGCGTACACCGAGTTGTCCCAATATCATCTTCTTCACACGATATTGTCCAGCAAACTCAGAAAAGCGACTCCAGCAAACATCTACATCAATAGCTGCACCAAACGGCGTGAACAGTGCTAACAATGCGCCCACTCATCCCCTTTTCCCCCTTTCTTCGCTGAGTTTCAGAGCAAAATACAACTCTCCATTACTTTTTACTGTTGCCTCGAAAAGGAACGAGTTGATTCAAAATCCAACAAATTTTGCCCCCTAGTCGCCCAAGAATTTTTTGTATAAATAGCCATTTGCACTCAGTGATGAGGGACAAGATTTGAGCTTCGTTTTAAAGCAATTGTCATTTCTACACTTCAAATTTTATAGCTAGCCTTCTGATTCTAAGTTCAGAGAAGATCACCGCTCGGATTTTCTTAGCTAGCTTTTAGTATTCGAAGAGAGTGGTGGAATCTCTCTTCTCGTCGTCCCTAGTCGCTGCCCTGGAAAAGGTAAACTTTTATCGTCTTATATAAATCATTGTATATTCTCGATGTAATGATTAATTTGATATTAACTTGACATTATTGTTAGAGGATTACTCTATTTACCTCATGTTAAGCAGTTCGATTATCTTTCTTTATAAATTTGATCCCGTTTCTAAGTATGTGAATTTCCATTGGATTAGTTTTGTCTCAATTTTTGCGTTTAAAGAGTCAGACTTTGTATGTTATTTGTGATTTTCTTGTATAGGAGTTGCTATTGTTTTGAGTTTATTTGTTGTACCCATTCCATAGAATCTGTTTTGCCTAGCCTCGAGTTGGTTTTTACCTTCTATTCATATGTTAGTTTAAGTTTTTTTTAAATAAAATAAAATAAAAATAAAATTGCTACTCGTTCATATAGCCGAACACCTCTCATTTCACATATGATTCATGTTTTATGTATCTACTTTACATCGTGAGGAGAGCAACCTAGAATATATGTTTGAGAAGATAAATATATGTCCCCATATTCTTCGAATAAACTGGTTATTCACTATTTAGTTCAAAATACTTCATCTTTAAAATTCAATTCCTTTCTAACTTTGATCCTTGTATCTAATAAGGCTATTCTATCCTCGTCCTCGGCTTGTTGCCTCATTGTTTAGCTTTCTCCGTTTTGAACATTCATGTCCATTAGTCTAATATATGTGGGTTAATGTGCATGTTTTCGTTTGTAGTTTGCATAGATGTTTAGTGATAAGTGTATATATATATATATATATAATGGCTACTTCTGTACTTATACTCAAGAATAAGTATCTATGTGCTTAGATATGTTATTAAGGGATTTTATTTTATTTGTTTTGTGTGAAGAGTTTTTCTTTTGGTTATTAAATGAATGACATACTCTACGGGTGGATATATCATTTTATTCCAAGGGAGATTTATATTATGACCGTTATAATCTTGCTTGTTTGAATTTTTGTTGTTATACATGTGTTGAGCTCCAGTTTTATATTTTAAGGAGTTGTGATTCATTTCCACCAGAAAATTTATAGATGGCTAACTCTTGTTATTGTTTCCTCTATATGGCATCATTGGATGAGTTCATTGAACTCTTTTGCTTCCTCCGTCGCATTGTGACATGAACCGTGAAAATCCAAAATTATTTTATCGAGTCATACCACTTTGAGAACTCGAAGAACATGTTCCTTGAAGTTGGCACGTGTCCGAAAGTCATGAAACGGGGATGATATATGAGCTGTATACACTAATATACAGCTTGTGTATACCAAAATGGGAATTGGGTTAAAAAATTGCAGTGAATTTGGCCCAAAAAGGGCCCAATTCAACTTCTCCTCTGATCTTAAATTATATAATTGTGATTATTGATGGTTTGTTGTTATTAACTTTAACCTTAAAATTATGAAGTAACCTAATTAGATTCCCCAAAAGTTGAGTTATTTTTGTTATGTTGGTGTATTTTTAATACTTGTTTTTGTGTTCATTTATTTTACTAGCAAGATTTTATATCTTTAATTGAATTAAAACTCTTTGTTCTTTTAACAAAAAAACATATTCTTTAAATAAATCACATAACACATTTTATTTAGTTTAAAATTGTTTTAAGTTAAGATATTTTTCCCAAATAAACTTTAAATGTTTTTCTTTCTTTACTTTAGTCATTTTATCAAAATTTTAACCCAATTTACTCTCCTATCAATTTAAAATGGTTTAAGTTCAAATTATATTTTCTAAATGATTCGAATAATTTCTAATTAGTATAGTTTTTTTTGTGGTTAAAATTCTAATCACTTGTAATTAAAAATTAAAATATTTCGATTAAGGTCCCATTTTCTAGTTTTGTTAAATTCAAATATTTCATTAAGGGTCTCATTTCCTAAAAATTCAAATATTTCAACTAAGATCCTGTTTTCATAAAAATTAAAATCTTTCTTTGTTTAACTATTGTTTCATTTTAATATTTATATATTTAATCATTTTCCCCCAAAGTCCAAAAAATATTTAAGCTAAGTCATAGGATAACTGTATGTTAGCGAACGCTTGAAATGCCTTAAAAACCTTCTTGAAGCGTAAATAAGGATCTCTTACACATTTTCTCTAAATTTATAAAGACTTAATCTGTAAGAATTTTTTTGAGTTAAATTTTCTTAAATTCTTTAAAAAATTAAGTGGAGATTTTTTTCTAAGTATTTTTCTAAATTGTTTTATACTTAGAACATTTCAAAAGTGATTTTTCTAAAAATACTAAAATTACGGCATAACAGAAATGACGACTCTATTGGAGACTTAATAGGTTCTAACCATAACAGACTTAGGTTAATTATTAAGTTTTTTAACGCATGCTTACTTATTTGCTTATATTGCATGTCTAATGTTTGATTTTTCATGCTTATGTGATACAAACTGTTTATTTGTTACTGTTTTCGTTAATTGTACATTTGTTACTGCTTTATAAATTGTCATTCCGTTCATACTTCCTCCGATTTAGGAAAATTCACACAATCACACGTACACGCGAGGTGTGTTTTGCGCACCCGCAAACATCTTTCAAAGTTCCCAAACTTGGGAGAGTTGGCATATGCGCGGGATGTCCGGATATTTTTTCGTGTGATAGTGTAGCCTCCTCACTCGAGTTGTCCACTCGGGAACCTTGTGTCTAGAAAGCCAAATCTTAGAAAACATAAGATAGAGCTAAGTCACCCCTCAATTTAGGTCATGCATGCATATACCTTATGGAGATCAATCCTGTGTATCGATTCCATGTTTAAGAAGTCCACATTTATGTCGATGGGTTTCACGACCCAACGACCAAAAATATATTTTGTGTAATGTGACTATGATAGACGGATCTAAGCCTAATTTTGACATAGTGAATTCGATTAAAACTTGGGGGTCTTTGTTTTCCAAACTCGAGTTGTCACAAATTAATGGTTTGGATCAATCTATCATAATCACACTATATTTGACGTTGAGACCTACCTTTGGCATAAAAAGGTCACAAATCTAGAGCACGATATAAATTGTTTGTGTGTTGCTTGATATAATTGCTATGTGTTGTGATATGTCATTTTGTCTAAAGCAGAATTAATCCATTATTGTTTTTAGATCACTCTAAGCATATATTAAAATTCACAACAACAAAGTCCGTCCAAATTATTCTTAAAGTGTCATTCAAGTTTCTCAGAAATATATTAATCTTTACTCCAAAATCTCCTGAAGTTTTATTTCATCAATCACATGAAGGTCGATTTGCTAGAATGTCTGGAAAAGACGTCAACACACCAATCCCACCTATTGCTTTGGTTTGTAACCGAGAAACTAAATAGTCAATGTTTAAAAAATTTATCGAGACTAAAGAGAGGATAGCTGCAACCAAAAGGAGACTTGCATTACTGGACCAAACTGAATAGACTCTACAAAAGAGAATTATTGAGGTTGACATGAAAACAGCCTCAGTGAAAAGAAAGATTACAAAAATCGATTAAGAGATAATTAATATCACTAAAGCAACTGCAAGGATCCCTAAAATTGAACAAGCCATTAAGAAGCGAAATTTTGGGAATGCTTCTTCCATGAGAGGAAAAGGGAAAACAAAAGGAGATTCAGATGATGAGAGCACCGGATCGTCACCCTACGGTTGTAAAGGAAAGAAAGGAGTTTGGGGTAGATTTAGGTTGATGTAACACACCTCTCATGTTTGTTATTTTGTTTTTAAGTTTATTTATAATCAAGAACTACGCGAGACTTGAGCCCATAGGGGGTACGTAGGAAGCTCTTATCGAGCCTAGTCTCTCTATCAATTTTGGGAAGGGTATGTTCAAGCTATCTTATGTAATTCGAACTACGTCGGGCCTGATTTCCTTGGTGGATACGTAGGCAACCTACTTAAGGCTCGGTCCCTGTCTTTTCAATTTTTATTCTCCCTTATTAGTGAAAGATTCTGAAAAGTTTCACCCACAAAGCATATGATTGGAAGAAATTAACAGTGTTCTATACAATTCGACCTTCCCGATTTAATCACAAATATTTCTTTCCATCGACTCCTCTCTTTCACACAAAATATATCCGTGGATTAATCTGCTTGAAGCAAAATGACACTTGTGTGTTTATTTTTATGTCATTTTATTTGCATATCTCGTCAAAAACAAAGACTAACATATATGTCTTTTGAGTTATTTTTCTCTACAGGTAAACACTGATCTATGTTGCAATCAAACTGGCCGACCATCTCTACTTTACAAGATCTATAGTAATCATACCATCCTTCCCTGATCATTCTTTGGATAAAGGCAAAAGCAAAATGACTGGTACTTCTGAGGAGATAGAAATAGTTGATGTGACCATCACAAATGTTGAACTCGCTGATCAGAGTGAGTTGATCTATCAGTTAATGCAACGAATTGCAGACATGTAGGAAGAGATTCAACAAACCAAGGATCTGGCCTAATTGGCCATTGCATCGAATGAACCACCCCTCGAAACTAGAAAACCTCATCCTCGTTTTCCATCACTAAGTTCTCCGTTACCCAACTACTTCCCTACCCATACACAGGACCCATCACTTCCACCCCTAACCCTCCTACCATCGACTTAACTGTATCCAATGCTCCTTACGCCAGCACTTCCTGCCAAACGACACCACCGCCACCAAATCATAACCAAATACTTAACACTAATCACTCTCAAAACTTCACACCAACGTACCAAATCCCACTCTCAGTCTCCAATAATCAACGTGTTTGGCCTAGCCAATCTGCATACCCTTCCGTAAAATTTCAAACTCCGTCAGTCTATACAGTCCCTGAGTCATGCCCTAGCTTTCCCGTTCAACCAGAGCTGGATCACTATGAAGAAATGGAGAAAGGATGGAGGTCGAGAGAAGAAAAGCGTGAACAAGAAATGAATGTTATGAAAAATGCCATCTTTGAGGCAGTAAAAATTATCCAATCTTCGAGAAAGATAACAAGACTTGAGTATGAGGACCTTTGCATGCATCCTGACTTGGAGATACCCGAAGATTACAAAATTCCAAAATTTGAAACCTTCAATGGTATTGACAATCTCATGGCTCACCTACGAGCTTATTGTGAAAAACTCGTGGGTATTGGAAACAATGATGCATTAATTATTAGATTGTTTAGTCAAAGCCTCAGTGGAAAGGCGTTAGAATGGTTCACATCTCAAGAACTCTGTCAGTGGTCTACATGGGGGGCTCTTGCTAAAGAATTTTTGGAAATATTCCAATTTAATGTCGAAGTTGTCCCTGATCGATATTATTTGGAAAAAGTCAAGCAAAAGACCAGGAAAGACTACCGTGAATATGTGTGTCGCTGGAGGAAAGAAGCTGCAAAGGTACAACTTGTGATGACTGAAAATGAAATAACCTCTGCTTTTATTCAAGCTCAAGAGACCGAATATTACGACAAAATGTTGCCTATTATGGGACAAAAGTTTTCGGAGCTAGTCAGAATGGGAGAAGCCATAGAAGATGGCTTCAAATTTGGAAAGGTTTTAAGTCTCATTGCTTTGCAGGCCGCTAACAAATCCTCACCATCCATGGCTACAGTATTTGATAGGACGTGTCTGTTGTATCTTTTAGCCCGAGGCCAAGGCCATAAAGGTATTTTGGGTCTGGTTCTGCCATTGGAAACTCCAACCGATTTTCCACCACAAACAATTACCCAGTACCTCCACAAGTTCCAATACCAATCTATAATGCACAACAGAAATACCAACCATCCCCACCTATCTACCAAAATGAACCACTAGTCTACCAAAATACACTACCAAATCACCAAGCCAATGCACCAGCCTACCAAAATCCTGGACAAAATAACCCAAATGCGAACAATCTACCCCTCCCTAACCTCGAAAGGAAGTGTCACAGAGTTTTTACTCCTTTGGCAGAAACACGTACCCAACTCTTTAAGCGTCTGAGAGCGGTAAGATTGATTCAACTAGTAGACACAAGGACAATTAGTCCCACAATAAAGTTCTTCTGAGCGGATCAACGATGTGCTTACCATTCTAGAGGGGCAGGACATGATACAGAAGGATGTATCAATTTTAAACATAAAATTCAATACTTGATCGATAACAGAGTCATTACTCTCCTCAAACCTGCCCCCAATGTGAACCTTAACCCATTGCCAAATCATGGAGGAGCGACTATCAATATGATTGAAAGAGATGAAGATTGGCTCGCTAATGGGACTATCGGTGAATCAAATGTCAACTCGCTCATACCAATAGTGGCCTCATTGACCATAAAAGCCCATCCAGAGTTCGTTGTAATAACTGCACCTCATCAGGCATTCGCTTTGGTAAAGGAAAGAAACAACAAGCAGCCCAAAGAAAAATTTGTTGTCCAGGCAGCTACAGCTCAAGGGATGACACGTTCTGGAAAATGCTATGTTCTGGAAGAGTTAGCTCAGGAAACACGAAAAAAGGAGAACCAAAAAAGGTCGATCACAGAGGGTGAGGCTGAAGATTTTTGGTGAAGAATGCAGCCTAAGGAGTATTCCATTGTCAAGAATTTGGAGAAAACTCCCGCTCAAATTTCTGTTTGGGCTTTATTAATGAGTTCTGAGTACAATCGGAAAGCATTGTTGAAGGTACTCGATGAAGCATATGTACCGAAGGGAACAAGTGGTGAGAATTTGGCCACTATGATTAGTCATGTCATTGCGAGTCACCAAATCTCTTTTCGAGAAGAGGAATTACCAATCGAAGGAGTGATGCACAATTGTGCCTTGTATATTACTGTCAAATATAAGGACAAGTTTGTAGCTCGAGTATTGATTGATAATGGGTCGGGACTCAATATATGCCTTTTATAGACTCTTACTCAGCAAAATTATGATATTGGGAAAATTCGTCAAAATCGCATGAATGTAAGAGCGTTTGATGGTGCACAAAGAGAGACAATGAGGGAGGTAAACTTATGTATCCAAATGGGGCCTGCAGAATTTGTCACTGAGTTCCAGGTGATGGGTATATCTACAAGTTACAACTTATTGCTAGGAAGACCATGGATACATGCGGTCGGAGCAGTCCCATCCACATTGTATCAATTTTTGAAGTTCATCTGGGAGGATCATGAAATCGTCATCCATGATGAAGGGAGTAAAGGTAATTACCCTAGATTCTCAAATCCAGTTATTGAAGATTCTTCTCAAAGTACTGAATTTCACATGGTAGAGATAATGAATGCTGCTTTTGAAGATACAACACCACAAGTACCAATGCCGCCAGTGTATAAAATGCTTGTCACGACTATGCTAAGAAGCGTTTTTGAACCTAGGCCTGGGTTAGGACAGAATTTGGATGGCATGTTAGAACCTCTTCCCATCCCACTTCAAAATTTCCTCTTTGGCGTCGTTATACCCCAATAGAGGAGGAATTATTCAAAAAAGAAGCAAGGAAGAAGCATGATCGTGATATACCGAAGCTTATTCCAGAATTGTACGAGTCATTTGTTGCTAAAGCTTTAGAGCCTGAGATTATTTGTCTAGTGGAAGGGATAGGAAGATAGTTTGATGAATAAGATTGTGCTGTGATATTGGAATAATTCACCACAACACCTACCATCCGAGATGCCAAACCTGAAGAGATGCTACCAAAATGGATGGCCACTCCACTTATGATTCATCGAATGGCTTGTAAAAATGAATCTAAACTTGTCAATGTCATGACATGTCACGAACATGGTGAACCAAGTAAGGTAAATAAAGATGAATGTGAAGAATATGATGAGGTACTATGATACCTGAACACCTTACCGAGTACTTGAGGATTCTTGAAGATGATAAAAAGCCCAACCTGGATGAAAAAGAGACAGTAAGCTTGGAGTGGACGCGTTAGTTAGAAAAACCCAAGTTAGTGTCCACTTAGCAGCAACAGAAAGAGAAAAATTGGTCGAGTTGCTCAAACAATACATCGATGTGTTTGCCTGGTCTTATGATGATATCCCAGGGTTAAGCACTGATATTGTTTCCCATAAGCTACCTATCAATTCAGAGTATTGTCCGGTAAAGAAGAAAACCAGAAAGTACAAGCCCGATTTAAGCTTAAGGATAAAAGAAGAGGTCATGAAGCAGACCGAATCAAAGGTCTTCGAAGTGACCAAGTATTCCACTTGGTTGGCTAACATTGTTCTAGTGGCGAAGAAAGGTGGAAAAATCAGGATATGCATGGATTATCGGGATCTTAACAAAGCGAGTCCAAAATATAATTTCCCCTTGTTGAATATCCAAATACTCATCGACAATTGTGCTAAGCATGAGCTGCAATCTTTTGTGGATTTTTTTGTGGGATACCACCAAATTCTAATGGATGGGAAGATGCAGAAAAAACAACATCATCACACCTTGAGGAGTCTACCATTATCGAGTGATGTCGTCGGCCTCAAGAATGCTGGATCCACTTACATGAGAGCTATGACCACCATTTTCCATGATATGATCCACAAAGAAATTGAGGTGTATATGGACGATGTCATCATAAAATCCCGCGAGAATTCAAATCACCTGACACACTCGGAAAAGTTCTTTGACAGGTTACGCATGTATGATTTAAAGTTCAACCCAACCAAATGTGCACTTGGAGTGCCTACAGGGAAGTTACTCGGATTCATAGTTAGCAGAAGAGGTATCGAGCTTGATCCTTCCAAGATCAAGGCAATTCAAGACTTGCCTCCTCCAAAGACTAAGAAGGAAGTAATGAGTTTTCTACGGAGACTGAATTATATCAGCCGATTCATAGCTCAATCAACGGTGATATGTGAGCGCATATTCAAGTTGCTACGAAAGGATGCGCCAACAAAATTGACCGAAAAATGTCAGAAGGCTTTTGACACTATCAAGAGTTACCTTATGAATCCACCAGTATTGGTGCCACCACGTGCAGGCAGTCCTTTGTTATTGTACTTATTCGTCTCTGACAACGCATTTAAGTGTGTGTTGGGACAACATGATGAGACCGGAAGAAAGAAGAGATCATATACTATTTGAGCAAGAAGTTCACATCCTATGAGGCTCGTTACACCCTTTTAGAGAGAACTTGTTGTGCTTTGACTTGGGTGGCTCAAAAATTGCGACATTATCTGTCGGCTTATACAAGAAATCTCATTTCGAGAATGGACCCGCTCAAATACATATTTCAGAAAGCAATGCCCACAGGAAAGCTAACAAAGTGGCAAATGTTGGTGAGTGAGTTTGACATTGTGTACATGACTCAGAAAGCAATTAAGGTTCAAGTCTTGGTTGATCACCTTGCTGAAAACCCAGTAGATGAAAGATATGGGCCACTCAGAACATATTTCCCAGATGAAGAAGTATTGTTTGTAGGGGAAAATATATCAGAATCATATCCTCGGTGGAGAATGTTCTTTGATGGAACACTAAACTCTAGAGTATTAGGAATTAGAGCAGTGTTGATATCTGAATCGGGGCAACATTTTCCAACAACAGCAAAGCTTAGATTTTGATGCTCTAATAACATGGCTAAGTATGAAGCTTGTATCTTTGGCATCAGAATAGCTCTTGACATGAATGTTCAAGAATTACTGGTAATTGGTGATTTAGACTTTTTGATTCATCAAGTTCAAGGAGAATGGGCCGTAAAGAATCCTAAAATCTTACCTTACGTACAACTGGTACAGAGGTTATGTAAAAGATTTAGGAAGACTGAGTTCAGACACACCCCGAGAATACAGAACGAGTTTGCTGATGCCCTCACAACCATATCATCCATGATACAACACCCAGAAAAGAGTTACATTGACCCATTTGAAATAGGTTTAAAAGAAAAACCAACACATTGTTCACATGTAGAAGCGGAAATAGATGGAAATCCATAGTATATAGATGTGAAAAGGTACTTAGAAGATGGTGAATACCCCGTAAAAACAACAAGCATCCAAAAGAAACAATCCGAAGAATGGCAAACAACTTCTTTTTGAATGGGGAGGTTCTTTATAAGAGGACACCTGATTTGGGATTGCTGAGATGTGTGGATGCTGCAGAAGCCACAAGATGTTTGAAGAAGTGCACGCTGGAGTGTGTGGGATGCACATGAATGGGTTTATATTAGCAAACAAAATCTTAAGGGCGGGATATTTCTGGATGACTATGGAAAATGATTGTGGCCGATTTGTCCAAAGATGTCATAAATTCCAAGTACATGGAGATCTGATCAAAGTACCACCCCACGAGCTTAATGCGATGAGTTCCCCTTGGCCATTTGCAGCATGGGGCATGGATATTATTGGACCAATTGAGCCTACTACCTTCAATGGTCATAGGTTCATTTTGGTCGCCATTGATTATTTCACAAAGTGGGTCGAAACTGCTTCCTACAATGCCGTGACGAAAAAAGTTGTAGCTGATTTTGTTCGCAACAATTTTATTTTAATTTTTTTTTTATTTTAAGGACCCTTGGAGGGGTAGGGGCTGAGCAACACCCCCAGACCTTAAAGCAAAAATACACGAAGGGGACATAAACCTTACCTCCAACTTAAGGTGGTTCAAGAGTTGGTAGCCTACTAAGTACTCTTAGTATGTTCTCCAACTCTTCCCCATACTACAAAAGAACCTAACTTCTAAACCCTATGAGAGGACTCCTCTCAATACAGAGAAACTTAGGAATGCATAAACTAGGGAGAATCTCCCTTTACAATTAGACCTACCCTAGAACTACTATACTAAGTCTAAAAGGAATGAGAAAAGCCTACAAGGAGGGTTTTTTTGTTCTCTTCAGTTTTTTCCTTCTAAAATTGATCATGCCCATCTTTTCCAGTAGGAAGCTTCCTTTAGCTGCTGCAGGCAATTGACTATGAGTATAGAAGTGCTGAGTGATGTTTGATTTGTGGCTTTCCTTGGATAATATATCTGCAGTGGTATTGGACTCCCTGTATGTATGCTGGCATTGAAATAAGTCTAATTGTTGAATTATCTGTTGTAAATTTGTGAAGTATTGTTGCAATTCCAGGGTGGTTTAATCTCTAGCTTCAACCATTTAGTAATTAGTTCAGAGTCAACCTCCAGAATTATCTTCTTGAATCCATTTTAGAGACACCAATGTAGACCATGTATAGCTGCCTGTATTTCAGCTTGGTTATTGGTTCCAATACCTAGTGAAACTGTGAAGGTGTAGATCATGTCTCCATTAGAATCCTTCAAAATACCTCCTCCTCCAATCTTCCCTGGGTTGTGAAGGGAACTTCCAGTTGTGTTTAGCTTCAAAGTAGGAGAGGAAGGTCTTTGCCACTTGACTTCTGTAGTTTTGATATCTTGCGTGCATCTCTCTATGTCCTTTATCATTTCTTCCCAATTGTTATGCCATGAACAATAAGGGTAGGTGGTTAACAGTAGCTGGTATATATCCTTATAGATCAAGTATTTGACTCGTGCCATATTAGATTTTTTGTGACCATGCTTGGCTGAGCACCTGTTCTTCCAAAGATTCCAGCAAATGAATATAGGAAGAGTGTGAATGAAGAGTCTGTGAACCTCATTTTTAGGATTCATTCCAAACCATTGTGGCAGTACGTTCCTCAATGGTCTGGGATTGTGATTAATGCCCAGCAGACCTGAGAAGAACTTCCATATGTGAGCTGCGAAGTTGCCAGTAACAAAGATATGCTCATTATCGTCCCACCCTTGTTTGATACAGCAAAAACACGCAGATGGTTGGACTTCAAACGAACCCAATTTATCATTAGTAGGTAGTTTGTTTTTTAAGGCTCTCCATAGGATAAAGGAAGCCTTAAAAGGAACCTATGCCAAATGTTATTGAATAATCTGCTCTTGTTCTTTTTGCATCTCACCAAGTTCCATCAGAAGAACATGTGAAGGTACCATTATCATTTTATATCCAGTAAGGCTCATCCGGGATCCCTTCCTGATAATAAATGACAGTACTAAGCACCTTAGGGACCAACGAAGGTGGTACATGAGTTCTCACCAAAGTTTCATTCCATTGTCATTGTCTAAGGGAAAAGGAAACCTGAACATTATTCAAAATGTTAATTTCATGACAATATTGAGTTAAGGGGCCTTTCTCCTAACCAGTTATCCCACCAGAAAAGAGAGTTTCCAGAATTCACTTTCCATCCAATATGAGGTTCTACTACAGCCTTGTTCGTTGATAAATAATTCCACACCAATGATTCTCCAGTATCTCCTTTTTTTGCTACTGGATTGGATCTCTAACAATACTTGGCTTTAAGAAATTGACACCAAAGAGATTGTTTGGTCTTGAAGTTCCACCACTATTTAATCTGCATAAATGTACACACATCATTGAGGTGTCTCACCCCAATTCCTCCCTCTTAATAAGGATAGCTAAGAGTTTCCCAGGATGCCCAATGATATTTCTTCCTATCCTTATCCATTCCCCAGAAAAAGTCAGCAGTAACCCTTTTAATATACTGTAAAGTGGTCCTAGGAGGAGAGATGGTTGCCATGGTATGGATGGGAATTGACTGAAGCGCATGTTTGATCAGAGTAGATTTTCCCCCAAAGCTGAGAATTATGGATTGCCAACCACTAATCTTCTTGACTACCTTAGCCACCAAACCACATTAATAAATAATTCTCCATCTACCTTTATATAGAAGGAAACCAAGATAAGTGATATGACTTTCTTTTTGAGTGAAACCTGTGATCTCATGAATCATGTCCAACAATATGCGGAGGGGTATCTTTCGAAACTATAAAAAGACTTGCCTTTGTTGATAAGTTGGTCAGAAGTGTCTTCATAAATAGCAAGTGTATCCATGATCATTTGTAAAGAATCTTCTCTTCCAGAAGCAAAAATAATATTATCATCTGCAAAACTTAGGTGATTAATCTGAGGCCCTCTAATCTCCATGTTGAAACCATGATAATTCTGAATATTAAATAGATGTTTCAACATTCTAGATAGTACCTCCGCCTCTAAAATAAATAGGGAAGGAGATAGAGGATCGCCCTGCTTTATACCTCTAGTGGAGTGAAAAAAACCATGTCTAGTTCCATTAACGATAATAGAATACCAATTATTGCTCATAGTCCTCCAAACCAAGTCAATGAAAATTTCACCAAAACCTATGTGTCTAAGGACTAGGCTAGTAAATGCCCATGAGACTCTATCGTAAGCCTTTGCCATGTCCAATTTAATCACAACATTGTCTCCTTCATTAGGTTTTTTGATTCCATGAATGATCTACTGCGCCAGCATGACATTCTCTGAAATACTTCTACCTCTAACAAATCTGGACTGGTTTGAAGAAATCAGATGAGGCAGAATAGGAGCTAGTCTGCTGGCTAAGACTTTGGAGATGCTTTTATTGGTAAAGTTACTTAAACTGATGGGCCTAAACTCTGAAAAGTTATTAAGATAGTCCACTTTTGGGAGTAGAACAGAACAAGCATGGGAGATGAATTTGGGCATGAAGTAGACACTGAAAAAGTCTTGAACAACACTCATGAGATCCTCTTTGATAATATCCCAGCAAACGTGAAAATATTTTCCCCCAAACCCATATGGACCAGGAGCTGAGTTTAGGTTCATGGAAAAGACCACTTGCTGAAACTCCTCAAAGGTAGGCATACTTTGCAAAATTTCATTTTGTTTTGGAGTAACTATTGTGGGAATATGCTGAAGAATTTCCTCATTAATAGGCTGTTTATTTCCAGAGAAAATTTGTTTGAAGTGATCACAGGCTGATTTGGCAATGTTCTCATCCCCTTCCACCCACTCTTCATTTCTAGTGCTAATTCTGTATATAAACACTTTCCTTCTTCTACCCCTCATGTTAGTATGAAAATATTTTGAATTGGTATCACCCTTTTTAAACATTGAAGTTGAGTCTTCTGCTTGAGAATAGAAGCTTTTAACTTCAAATACTTGATGTATTTGGCATTAAGTTGATGTAAAGAGGTCGTATTCTCAGCAGTATTATTAGCAATTAATTGTTCTTCAGCTTCTCTAACCCTTTCCTCGTGCTCTTTCACCTTGCTGAAAATATCTCCAAAGGTATTCCTGGACCAAGTACTGAGAGTAGCAGTTAACCTCTTCATTTTACGTTGCAACCTCCACATCGGTTTTCCCTTCACTTCCCTGTCCCAACATAATTTAACCACATCTTTGAAGTCTTCATGTGCAATCCAACAATGTAGAAACTTGAAATATTTGGTAGGCTGTTTCACTGTATCCACAATTTCCATCAAAAGTGGACAGCGATCTGACCCCACAGAAGGGAGATGAATAATAGTAGTTTGTGGAATCTCTTAAGTCAATTGTCATTAACCATTGCCCTGTAAAGTCTTTTCCACTCCCTAGCTTCTTCATCCCTCTGGTTGCACCAAGTGTATCTCTGACCAGTGTATCCCAAATCCATTAATCCACAAGCCTCAATGGTAGCAATGAAGTCGAAGCTTTTGTTCATATTGTACGGAATACCACCCAGTTCTTTTCCAGAGTAGTGATGACATTAAAGTCACCCATAGTACACCAAGGAATATCCATTTCGGACAATAGCATTAGACTGTCCCATAAGGATCTTCTCAGGTAGTCTTTGCACTTGACATATATTATAGTGATCATAAATTGCTTCTTGTTTTCTCCATGCTAAACCTTACCAGTAATGTGTTGATCTTCATTTTTCAAAATATTAAGACTCACTTCAGCAGTCCAAAATAACCAGATTTTCCCGTTGGAATTACAGTAAGCATTATCTATATTTAATTGAACTCTATAGCTGTTGAGATGAGAATTATCCATAAACGGTTCAAGAATAGCTATCATAGAAAGATTGAAGTTTCTTGAGATTTTGAATTCTTTCTAAAGCTCCCAGAGTATTAATACTCCTTGTATTCCAACAGAGTGTATTAATCATTAAAAACCTCTGCTTTTGGACTTAGTGTTGGGCCTACTAGTTTGAGCAGACTTACTGATGGAGGCTTGTTTGTTGTTTTGTTTCTCTAGTTTTCTATCCCTAGGAGATAACCTTTGTTGTTCTCTGACCTCCTGTATTTCTTGCTGAAATTCATTCTGAAATGTGGAACCAAAGGCTTTGATAAGATGAGAACTAGTATCTTCTCCCTCCTCATCTTCCTCTTCATCATCAATAGACTGATTATCCTCATCATATTCATCCTCGGAATGTACCATATCATACTCCTCATCATTTTTGTTGATGGTTTGCTCCTTGTGATTTGTGTTTTGTTCTTATTGGTATCCTGTATGCCACTCCCTTCATGACGCCTATTTTTATTTGTATCCCTTTTCTTTTTGCTCATCCCTCCTTGGGATCTATTATTTGCTTTAAAATTGTTCTCACCATTTTCCCCCTGTTTGCTGGTAGGTGTAGAAACTTGCATTTTTTCTTTACTCTGTAACCTGCTAGGAGACTGCATCAAAGTTTCTTCTACATCTCTTGGAACCTGCTATAGTAGTGGTTGTTCAGACCCTTTGATTTGGTTCCCAGGCTTATCAGGACCCTCAGACTGCTAATCTGTCTTTTCATATTGGGCTGCAGAAGGCTTATTTGGAACTGCTGAGGCTCTAAGGTCACTACCAAGGTGTGTGTAAACCCTCTCATGCAGGACATGAGACAATCTCCCCCCTTTGGATACCTCTTCCTGCAAGTTAGATGGTTTCTCCTAACACCCTCCATCCAACCCTCCAGAAACTTCAACAGCATTTCAACATCAACATAAACAACATTTGGGGGCTAGGGTAAGGGAGAAGCTGAGTCAATACTTGTGGTCTTGCTGTTAGTATTAGCTGGGACATGATTTTTCTGCATCTTTATTTTATTATTTCTGTTCTAGACAAGTGAATCATTCTATGACCCTTGTGTAGCTTGGACAACATGATCATATAAATTATCTGAATTATTGTTGGTGCCTTTCACAGTAATATTTTTCTCTGTCTGTTCCTGCATTGGTAAGGCATTATAAATATTATGAGTAGAAATATTAGGAAGATTACCTGATGTGGTTGATGCCTGCTGCATGTTGTCCTTGCTTCATTTTTTTGGTGAAAGTGGTCTCCAGGCAGTCTTAGGTTGATGTTGTTCTTGTTGTTTTGCGAATTTCCTTTTTGGTAGTTGCCACTGTTCTTCTTGATCTGCATATTCATGTTCTTGGTGGTCTTGTAAACCTTTTTTGGCTTCCTGATTTTGATTGATGTGTTGCTTTGTACCTTGATTTTACCCTTATTTCTCAACATTCCTATTTTCCTTCTCTTGCACCATGTTCTGTTGGTCTTGAGGCTTTGTGACTGGATCGGTTGTACCATTGTCTTGTCCTCCTTTTGACCTGTTCTTTTTATCATTCTCCATTTCCTTCCTCTTTTTGAGATCATCATCCCTCGTTTTGATAGTACATTCATAATCCATATGTCATTGATGTTTACAATACATACAATAAGATGGAATTCCTTCGTATTGAACTTTTAACCATCTCCCTTTGGTGGGACTGGAATTCTTGAATCCCAACCAAACATGAGCAGGTATTTCCTTGGTAAGATCCACCTGGACCTTCACTCTAACTGTGATACCTCTAGTCCTTTGGGAAGTTGGTGAGTCAAGATATAGAACCTTACCAACTGAGCTCAAGACAGTCGTCAAAAGAACCTTGTTATAACAATGCCAAGGGAGTTCTGGTAATGCTACCCAAATAGGAACTATGGGGGTTTCTTCCTCCGAAGTAAAGTAAGGTTTCCAAGCCTGGATCTCATTAATTGACCCTCAATAGTCATCCTTTGCTTAGTCCAGACAGTAGCATAATCAAATTCATTATCAAGATCGATATAAACATGACGAGCATTAAAATGATTAATTTTCACACACACACCCAAGTTAACTGAGTCTGGAGTGTGAAACTTTTTCTAACCAAATCCATTTTGGGCATAGTGTTAGTGAATTTACTCACTATTTGCAACTTTCTGCTAGCTTCACATAGTAGTCATCCTCATCTAATAATAGTGCAGGCAGTCCCTGTCTAGTCGTGTGTATAGGATTGTTCTAACACAATAGGAATTTCATTCTTAGACTGGTTATATCTCAAACGAGCAGCAAATGATTGAACAATAGTGTAAGGAGCAGGTTCGGGGATAGTGTCCTATTTAGAGTTATTTTGCGGTTTTCCTTGCTGTTGATTATTCGACTGCTTCATATTATCCTGAACAACATTGACTCCTTGATTATCATTTTTATTCCTTTGAGGGATCATACCTAGCATAGTTGTTGGAGATTCTCGAAAAGTTGTTCTTATATTCCATGTTGGCCCTAGTATCTTGTTGAAAACTAGTTGTTCCTCCTATTTTGGTTATGTCCATAGTGTGTTCCTGCTGCTCTCCTTGTTTTGATGAGTTTGATTTGAACTTTTTTTGACGATTCTGCAGCCCTATTAACTGTCTGCACCTCATTGCCTTTGAACTATTGCACTCGATTTGTTGATTCGTTTGTTGCTGATCATGTTCCCCTTCCTCATGGGATTTGTCCTGTTTTGTTGGTTCCTGAAGATCACAAGGTATAGGGGTAGGAGTTATGTTGTTAGAATTATCTTTAATGCCAAAAGAAAAATTAGAAGAATGGGCCTCTTCAAAAGAATTTTGAGTAGTCGATCTCTTTGTGACTTGTTGTTAATCCAACTTCACTTCTTGTTCGACATTGACAACATCATGTACTGATATTGTATCAGGTCGATGTGTTGTATTCTTTTCACTGTTGTGTTTGCATTTGAACTGGGAATGGTTCGTGTCCATCACTGCCCTGCAATACTCGACCATTTTCTACGTTCATATTGGCCTTAGGAACCATAGATTTAAGTACTTGGTTGTTAGTGGATATTCCTTCCTGTAGGTTGATTGAAATGTCTGAAAGATGGATATTCAAAAGCTGGGAAGAATTCCCATTTCCAGATTTTACTTGAGTTCCGTCGACCTGCAGTCGATTTTCACCAGACTTCTCTCCGTTGGCGATTCCACCGTCCATTTTGCTTGAAATTTCTGTGAGGTGAACGTCATCATGAGGGGAATATTCTCCAGTAGTTGAATCCCTAAGAACTGGACTAGAAGTTATTCGAATTTGACGGCGCATTTCTGGCGCCTCCATCGTGATTCCTTCAGAAATCGCCCCTGTATTACTTACGATTGGGACGGTAGAATTGACTGGGTTTTTGATATGTTGTAGATCTATACCAGTAGAGTCTTTAACATCACTCTTTTTTCCATGATTCGACCTAATAAATTCATGGGAAATAATTACTCGAGCTCCATCGAGCTCCCTCTCCGAAATTGCAGTATTGATCGCGTCAGTGTCTTGCGATTTAGAGGAGCTGTAAGATGAATTATGCGGCGTGGTTAACTGGGATTTGTATATACTGCCATGGCTCTCCGTTTCGACTTGGTCCAGTGGCCTGGTAAGCTCCACCGGCGGCTCACGCACCATTCCGGTGGTGAACATATTTGTTGAGTTACTTGCAACAGGAGCAAATTCTGGAACGCGCATCCTAGAGTGAGAAGTTAGAGAGAGAGAAAATTCTAGAAATGAAGATGCGATTTAGCAACAATTTGATGTCGTTTTAGGGTTCCAGAGTCTATCATCACAGAAAATACAGCAAATCTGAACAGTCACTTGATGAAAGAGATATGTGAACAATTCAAAATTACCCACCGTAATTCAACTGCATATTGTCCTCAGATGAATGGAGTTGTGGATGCTGCTAACAAGAACATCAAGAGGATACTGATAAAGATGATAGAAAACTACAAATGTTGGCATGAAAATGGAGCAAATCTGAACAGTCACTTTGCTCGTCTATCGCACCACAATTCGAACGTCAACTAGAGCAACTCCATATCTATTAGTATACGGAATAGATGCAGTGATACCAACAGAAGTTGAGATACCATCTTTAAGGATTACTCAGAAAGTTGGATTGAGCGATGCCAAATGAGTTCATGATCAATATGAGTAGTTAACATTGATTGATGAGAAAAGAATGAGTGTTGTTTGTCACGACCATTTGTATCAACAAAGAATGACTCGCGCTTTCAACAAGAAAGTAAGAGTTCGAATATTTAAGGTAGGCCAATTGGTTTTGAAATGCATTTTCCCTCATCAATAGGAATATAAAGGAAAATTTGCACCTAACTGGCAAGAACTGTATGTTGTCCACAAAGTACTATCAAGAGGAGCTTTGGTCCTAGCAGAAATGGATGGTCGGGTGTGGCGCAAAGCTATCAATTCAGATTCCGTCAAAAGATACTACATTTGAAGGATGATACTTCTTTTCTTTATTTCCTTGTGATTGCAGTTTGCTTGTGATCATTGTCGCATTATGTTTTGAAACATTCCCCTTGTACTTGAACTACGTTCGACCTAAATTCTCAAGAATGAAATTCGTAGGCGGCCTATGTCGGTCTCGATTGTTTCCCTTATCAAAATTTCTTATTTATGTTAACCTTCGAGAAGGGAACTACGTATGACCTGATTCCTGCCTCAACGGGATACGTAGGCGCCACAAGGGTTCGGTCATATCTCCCGTAAGATTTCTATTTTTCTTTGCAATAGAAACTGGAACAGAATTTTTGAAAGGGACTCAAAAATTCTCAAGAAGAGGATTTCTTCAACAAATCAATACTTTAGATACATTGTGAGTTGCAACTGGGATATAATTTTTTAGGGGATCTCAAAAATTCTACAAGTCATATATCAAAAAATCAAGATATGCTGAGACATATAATCGAGCCAGAATTTTTTAGAGGAACTCAAAAATTCTCAAGAAGAAAATCTCTAACAATTCAAGAGTAAAGTCACATTGCGAATTGCAACTAGGACAAAATTTTTGAAAGGGACGCAAAAAATCTACAACTCATATATCAAATATTTGAGATACTCCAAGACATCTAACTCGGACAAAAAAATTTGAGAATGGGTTCAAAAATTTTGAGATCATCACTACAAGTATGTTGTTAATTTAGAACATTTTGAGCATGATCAGAAGTTTAAAGCTAACTTCAAACGATCTTTGGCATCGTTAAAGTTCAAAGTCAACTTCAGCAATCTCAAACGTTGTTGCATTTCAGAGTCAACTACACAACTTTCCAACTATGGAGGACTTCGGGAGAACCAAGTCAGAAATTTCTCAATCTTCATGGATTTTCTGAATTCTCCAGAAACAAGCCATCTGACACGTCAAAAGTTTGAACCAAGGACGTTCATTTAAGCTCTACATGACATGACATTTTATAGTGACATTTTCCAAATTGATTCTCAAAAACATTTCTTTCCTTAAATACTTTTTAATATGTCAAATATTTTATATAGATTCATCTTATGTCTATCGAGAAGTAAGATATCAGGGTGATCAACTGAAGATAGTAAGAAAAGGAGCAAGCGATTGAAGAAATCAACACATATCAGTTTGTTTTAAAAACTAACAATTGTTCTATGGATGCAGGTATATAAGATTGCCTCAAAATCATCATATTCCTCCATTCAACGAATATGGAGAATTCAAAAGGGCGAGTAGCTCCATAAAATTGACAACTTTTCTGTGAAGGCAGAGAAGTCATTAAAGTTCTTCAGAAAAAAAAGTAGTTCAGAATACGTGCAACAACACCTCTTTCAAATCTCCAATAAAGAAAGAGTCGAATTAAACAGAAGATGTTCAAAATAGGAACAAGTGAAGACAACACTCTCAACATACACGGTAACGTGAACCACTCAGACGACCATTATGTTCAAACCTCCACGAGGGCTATTACATATTTAAAATGCCAAGATGTCCATCACATTCAAACCGCCAAAAGGGTCATTCATATTCAAATGACAAGAGGGACATTATATTCAAATTGCCAAAAGGGACATCATATTCAAATTCCAAGAGGGCCATCATGATTAAACCGCCAAGAGAGCCATTCATATTCAAACTTCCGAGAGGACCATCATATTCAAACGCCAAGAGGGCCACTGCATATTCAAATTGTCAAGAGGGTCATTGCATATTTAAATTGCCGGGAGGGCCGTCATATTCGAACTGCCGAGAGGGTCATTTAGATTCAAACTGTCGAGAGGTTCATTCATATTTGAACTGCCAAGAGAGCCATTGCATATCAAAACGCCGAGAGGGCTATTGCATATTCAACCGCCGAAAGGGCCATTGCACACTCATACCACCAAGAGAACCATCAACAATCACATCAGTTTATTTTACTTATTCGACATCAAAAAAAAGAGTATAATGAATAATTATATTAAAAATATGAGATACGAGCTTTGTTTGCTTTACGTCAAGCTGAAAGAAGTCGACGTTAAATATTCAAGGAGAACAATTAAGTGCCAACATGGTAAATGATGTTATCTCTCCATTTGAATTATATTTTATACTAATGAGTTTTATCTCAGTCTTTGTCGAGAGCATCCGAGAGGATGAATACTCAAATAAAACCACAGGTACGAACAACATAAAAAAGGATGCAACACAACGTGGAACTTTTTCTTAGCAGCGAACTGAGACATAGTCCAAAGAGAAGTATTAAACTCTTAGGACGTGAGCTGAGCAGCGACTTCCACAACAATCAAACCACACTCCTATCAAAAGTCATGTGGGTATTTCTTTTGGTTTATCCAATACAATTTCGCATTCGGAAAACTTCTTACTCACGCTGGAGACAACTTTCCAATCTGAGTGACAATGCACCAAGAAGTTTGAAAATTATTTCCGTTTAAGTTCTTGCTCATGGATATGAAGATCTCCACATTCATGGCCAAGAGGTTTCAAGCCTCTTTTCCATAATTTGACTTATTTGACACTCTTCCAGCCAAAGGTTATCTAATATAATAGATTTCCTTTTTGACCGATCGAGTCGAACTTATGTATGCGGGATCAATGTTGAAAGTTTGGATGTGTTCCGACAACCTCTCTCAAATCTTATTCTCGGGCATTCCGATTTCTACATAATTCGATATTGGGATAGCCTTTGAATTCTTTAAAAATCGTGCATTGAATCAAGGGTATCGAACTACAAATAGCCTAAATTCTCATATAGCCTGAGATATGTAGGAAACCTAATTTCAGGGTTCGGCCACGATTGCTAAAGTCCGTACCAAAAAAAATCCGAAAATATGAAGATGCGGTCAGTCAAAATTGGATCCGTTTATTTCATTTGCCTTGAATTTCTTTCATCAATCCAAGTCAAACGAGGAACAACTGTTGACACCCAATTTTGACCCTCCACAATAGAAATTATCATCGAGCTTCTTGAATTTCAAACGATTTAAAATAATTAGTTTTATAAAAATTTCAAAAGAAATAAAATAAATATATTTAAAATACTTTTTTCACATTTTTATAGTTTGTTGATAATATATATGTTTTAAATAACTATGTATATACAATTAGTATATTTTATGAATATTCAAAAATCATCTCAAAAAGATTTTGTTTTTGTTTAGTTGAGTATTTTATTAAATTAGTTTACTTTAAGTTGACATATACTCTCTAGTTATTAGCTTATAATTAAGTTAATTATTTTATTTCGTCAAGATTAAGACGCTCGTTAATCAATTAATATTACTTTATCTTATTTAATATTTAGCCGAATTTATTAATTAACTCAATTTGGCCTTACTCCATCTGGCTACAATTCAAATTCGTTGGTCATTTTTTTAATTATAATTTTCTGCCAACTTCCTAAACCCGTCAAAAAAAAAAGAAAAAGCTTTGTCCTTTTTCTTTGAAATTCAGCAGGTCAATATAATGTTCTTTCAGCCCAAACCAAAGACCCAGCCCAAGAAACCCACAAATAGCAATACTATACGTGCATACTCGGTTCCAAATGACTCGCCCCATACCATTTTCTTCTTCTATCTCCAGCAAGAACACGCCTAATTGCAGCGTACACCGACCTGTCCCAATATCGTCTTCTTCACGCAATATTGTCCAGCAAACTCGGAAAAGCGACTCCAGCAAACATCAACATCAGTAGCTGCACCAAACAACATGAACAGTGCTAACAATACGCCCACTCGTCCCCTTTTTCCCCTTTTTTTGGCTGAGTTTCAGAGCAAAATACTATTCTCCATTACTTTTTACTGTTGCCTCGAAAATGAACGAGTTCATTCAAAATCCAACGAATTTTGCCCCCTAGTCACCCAAGAATTTTCTGTATAAATAGCCATTTGCACTCAGTGATGAGGGACAAAACTTGAGCTTCGTTTTAAAGCAATTGTCATTTCTACACTTCCAATTTTTATAGCTAGCCTTCTGATTCTAAGTTCAGAGAAGATCACCGCTCGAATTTTCTTAGCTTGCCTTTAGTATTCGAAGAGAGTGGTGGAATCTCTCTTCTTGTCGTCCCTAGTCACTGCCCTGAAAAAGGTAAACTTTTATCGTCTTATATAAATCATTGTATATTCTCGATGTAATAATTAATTTGATATTAAATTGACATTATTGTTAGCGGATTACTCTATTTACCTCATGTTAAGCAGTTCGATTATTTTTCTTTATAAATTTGATCCCGTTTCTAAGTATGTGAATCTCCATTGGATTAGTTTTGTCTCAATTTTTGCGTTTAAAGAGTCAAAATTTGTATGTTATTTGTGATTTTCTTGTATAGGAGTTGCTATTGTTTTGAGTTTATTTGTTGTACCCATTCCATAGAATCTGTTTTGCCTAGCCTCGAGTTGGTTTTTACCTTCTATTCATATGTTAGTTTAAGTTTTTTTTAAAAAAAAATAAAAATAAAATTACTACTCGTTCATATAGCCGAACACCTCTCATTTCACATATGATTCATGTTTTATCTATCTACTTTACATTGTGAGGAGAGCAACCTAGAATATATGTTTGAGAAGATAAATATATGTCCCCATATTCTTCGAATCAACTGGTTATTCACTATTTTAGTTCAAAATACTTCATCTTTAAAATTCAATTCCTTTCTAACTTTGATCCTTGTATCTAATAAGGCTATTCTATCCTCGTCCTCTGCTTGTTGCCTCATTGTTTAGCTTTCTCCGTTCTGAACATTCATGTCCATTAGTCTAATATATGTGGGTTAATGTGCATGTTTTCGTTTGTAGTTTGAATAGATGTTTAGTGATAAGTGTGTGTGTGTCTATATATATATATATATATATATATATATATATATATATATATATATATATATATAATGGCTACTTCTGTACTTATACTCAAGAATAAGTATCTATGTGCTTAAATATGTTATTAAGGGATTTTATTTTATTTGTTTTGTGTGAAGAGTTTTTCTTTTGGTTATTAAATGAATGGCATACTCTACGGGTGGATAATATCATTTTGTTCCAAGGGAGATTTATATTATGACCGTTATAATCTTGCTTGTTTGAATTTTTGTTGTTATACATGTGTTGAGCTCCAGTTTTATATTTTAAGGAGTATTGATTCATTTCCACCAGAAAATTTATAGCTGGCTAACTCTTGTTATTGTTTCCTCTATATGGCATCATTGGATGAGTTCATTGGATGAGTTCATTGAACTCTTTTCCTTCCTCCTTTGCATTTTGACATGAGCCGTGAAAATCCAAAATTATTTTATCGAGTCATACCACTTTGAGAACTCGAAGAACATGTTCCTTGAAGCTGGCACGCGTCCGGAAGGCATGAAACGGGGCTAATATATGAGCTGTATACACTAATATACAGCTTGTGTATACCAAAACAGAAATTGGGTTAAAAAAATGGAAAAATTATCAAACTAGTCAAAAAATCTAACATAATTAGTAAAAACCTCTATACTTCATAAAAATTAGTGAAAATGTCAAAATGTCATTATTTTAGTAAATATTTTGTATCCTAATTTACTTCCTATTTTGTCTCACCTTAATTACACATTTTTCAACTCTCTCTCTCTCATATTTCTTTTACATAAATATTTTCTCTCTCATATTTACCTCTTCCCATTATTCTCCATTTTTAAACTCCCATGTCACTCTCCCTCTTGTTATTTTTATTTATTTATTTTTTCAAAAATTAAAAAATATATTCTAAAAATATTTATAACAGTCCCTTTGATGAATATCATATTGAGGTGAATATTTTAGTGTGATCAATTTGTATTTAACTCTCACATTATATACAGACAAGTTTGTATTTCTTTTATTTTTGTATTTATCATAATGATATATTAACAAAGTCACTTTTGTATTTCAATTAAAGTTAGTATTTATTGTGTTCATTTTTGTATTTCAATATCAATTTCAATGACAACAAGTTTGTATTTCTTTTTTAATATGTTTTCATCATAATTGTATACCAACAACTTTTGTATTTTATGTGCTCACTTTACCATTCAAATTAAATTGATATTTTACTTTCATAGTAAAAACTAAAAATTGTATCTCAGTGATTGAAATTGTATTACATGTCTGTCAAATATATATTTCTATTATTTGTATTATAAAAATATTATTGATTGTATCTCAATATAATTTAATCATTACTTATGAATATGATTTAAGAAAGGATACACAATTTTAAAAAAAATAGCATACAAAGTGAAAATAATACAATCAGCTGAGGAAGAGTGCAATATTATTTTTTTTAAAAAAATACAAATTAACTCTGAAAAGAAATACGATATATTTATACTTAAGAAATACAATATTCTTAATAAAAATACAAGTGTTGAGCAAACGAAAAACAATTGACAAACAAAAAATAATATGAATACAATTCTGATATGAATACAATTTTTGCAATTTTCTTTCTTTTGACTCTCTCCTTCTTCTTCGTCTGCTTTTTTTTTTCTCCAAACTCAAATACAAATATGTATTAACTTGTGCATTGGTAAAACTCTGTCTCGTCATCCAAAAAAAAAATAATTACCCAAAAAAAAAATGTTCATGTCAAAACTCGCATACAAATTAATGATTCAACAATTAATGAAAATACTTGATCGATTGTATTTCACGGACTATATCGAAGTTCCAGTTGAAAATTCCTTCTCCAAAGTTGTTTGTCAATGAAATTATACTCGTTTCCAAAATTTTCTCGCAAAAAAAAACGCAAATTTAATCGAACTCACTTCAACAAAGAGGATTTTAGTATCGCCGCTAACATAGGATAGTTGATGATAGTGAGAACGAATTTGAATTTTTCCACCATAGCTACACATTAGCTTAACCTTTGGATTCTCCATTGTTGCCGGCGCCAAAGTTCATGCGAGAATGATGAAGAAGACAAAGGATTTGATTTTTTGGGATTTTTTTAGATTTTCTTTTTTATGTAAAGATGAGAGATATTAAGTGATATGTTCCTTTTATAAAATATTGAATTTGTAACTGATGAGTATTTTAGGTGATATACTCCTTTAAAAAAATATTCTCTCCCCTAAATTTCTCCTTTCTATTATTAAATAATTGTATTCTTTCAATTAAAATAAAATAAAAGAAAATGTGAATTAAATACATAACAAACTAAAATATTGACATTTTTAATAAATATTGAAAGTGTGACTAAGGAGTTCTATTAAATGTTAAAATATTGACATTTTGAAAAATTTTCCTAAAAAAATTGTAGTGAATTTGGCCCAAGAAGGGCCCAAATTCAACTTCTCCTTTGATCTTAAATTATATAATTGTGATTATTGATGGTTTGTTCTTTATTAACTTTAACCTTAAAATTATGAAGTAACCTAGTTAGATTCCCCAAAAGTTGAGTTATTTTTGTTATGTTGGTGTACTTTTAATACTTCTTTTTGTGTTCATTTATTTTACTAGCAAGATTTTATATCTTTAATTGAATTAAAACTCTTTGTTCTTTTAAAAAAAATATGTTCTTTAATTAAATCACTTAACACATTTTACTTAGTTTAAAATTGTTTTTAAGTTAAGATGTTTTTCCCAAATAAACTTTAAATGTTTTCCTTTCCTTACTTAAGTCATTTTCTCAAAATTTTAACCCAATTTACTCTCCAATCAATTAAAAATGGTTTAAGTTCAAATTATATTTTCTAAAATGATTCGAATAATTTCTAATTAGTATAATTTTTTTGTGTGGTTAAAATTCTAATCACTTGTAATTAAAAATTAAATATTTCAATTAAGGTCCCATTTTCTAGTTTTGTTAAATTCAAATATTTCATTTAGGGTCTCTTTTTCTAAAATTCAAATATTTCAATTAAGATCCTATTTCTTAACAATTAAAATCGTTCTTTGTTTAACTATTATTTCATTTTAATATTTATATATTTAATCATTTTCCACCCAAAGAGTCCAAAAAATAGTTAAGCTAAGTCATAGGATAACCGTATGTTAGCGGTCGCTTCAAATGCCTTAAAACCTTTCTTGAAGCGTAAATAAATACTTCTTATAAAGACTTAATCTGTTAGAGCCTTTTTAAGTTAAGTTTTCTTAATTTCTTTAAAAAATTAAGTGGCAACTTTTTTCTAAGTATTCTTCTAAATTGTTTTATACTTAGAACATTTCAAAGATGATTTTTCTAAAGATAGTAAAATTACGGCATAACATTTTATGTTCCTCAATTCCTACAGTTTCCATCTACAACCCATAGAACCATCTACGATTCGTAGATGGACCCGTAGACACAAACACTAGCTCGAAAATTATATTTTCCTTCTTTTCCAAATCCAAGGTATTACAATATCTCCCCTCTGAAAATATTCAACCTCAAATGAAACTCAAGACATCATAAGGAGGGTAAGAAGAAAATCTAACAGCCCAACAAGAATACTTCGTCAACAACACATAACCAAGGAGAAACATCAACTCCAAGATCAAACATATTCAAAACATCACTTCATAGGGTATACATGCAATTCACACTCAAATGCATATAATCATGAAGAAATCAAGTTACTTCATATTCTTAAAAATTAAGCTTCCATGAGCATGCATGCATGAAAAGACATGATATAACTAAGACACATAAAATTACAAGAGTGAACAATGAGGAACTAGATATCTCAAGCTAGAATAGGGTCGGGGGAAGAAATGAAGATAATGGGAATTCATAAAGGACTCAGTCTCTCAAGTATCACCCTCAACTCCTTGATTCCTCCATAATACTTCACGGACGCAACTTTCTTATTTCTCAACTTCTTAATATGTCGATCCAAAATCTCAACCAAAAGTTCTTCATAAGAATGATTCTTTTTAACTCTCAACCCTTCCAAGGGAACAATGAAGGTTGGATCTCCAACACATTTCTTCAAAAAAACATACATAAAAAACCCAGATATATCGATATTAAATCATTAGGCAAATCAAGTTCATAAGCAATTTTATTAATACGCCTCAAAATATGATATGAGTCCACATAACGGGGACTAAGCTTCCGTTTCTTTTCAAACCTCATCACACCCTTTATGAGTGTAATTTTTAAGTAGACCCAGTCATGTACATCAAACTAAAGGTTTCTCCATCTAACATCAGCATAGGACTTTTGTCAACTTTGAGTTGTTTTCAATTTTTTCTTTGTACGCCAAATTTTCTCCATAGCCTCGTGTACCAACTCGAGATCTATCAAGGCAACCTCACCAACTTCAAACCAACATATACGAGTTCACCTCCTACCATAAAGAGTCTCAAATGGAGTCATATCAATGCTTGAATGATAACTATTATTGTAAGTGAACTCAATCAAAGGCAAACGATCATTCAAATTTCCCTTGAAGTCAATTACACAAGTTTTTAACATATCTTCAAAAGTTTGGATAGAATACTTCTCTTGCCCATCGGTTTGAGTGTGAAAGGTTGTACTAAGATTAACACGAGTACCAAGTCCCTTTGGGAAAGACTTCCAAAATTGAAAGTAAATTGGGTACCACGATCAGAGAAAATGGATAAGGTCACTCCATGCAACCTAAACATTTTTCTCAAGTATAACTTAGCATAGTACTCCAGCGAAGAAGAAAACTTGGTGGCACATAATTATGGGACATGGGTAATCGTCTTTAGTCCACTTAGTACTAAGCATGAATTCTACGAAATAGTCATTAATCTTAACTCGTCTTACTATTCATGGAAAGACACAATTAATTGTCAATCCAAGCTAGAGTTTATTTAGAATATCTTCTTAATCTTGATTCAACTTAGGTGAGAAATCTTTCAACCTTATGAATCTTTTTTTGTGAGAAAATCCTCTCACAATCATATTTTTAATAGTACGTTAGAAATACTTTGATGAAAACAAAAACATTGATGCTTTACTCTCAAAACAACATTACATCATTTATCAATTTCATAAAGAAAAACTTTATATATTCATAAATTCATCTTTCATAGTTCATAAGCTTCATCATAGGACCATAGTCTAGAAATCATGGATCATGGCATGGGTTCATGTGATTCAACTTAAAACATGTAAGTACTTCAATTCGCGCATAAAGAGATAGAAAACAATCAAATGGATCATAATTGAAAAGAACCCATGAGAATTGAATAAAAACTCTAACTTCAATTGGTCAGCATCTAACTTGTAAAAGTGGGGAATTTAAGAACCCTATGGGGGAAACGACTCCTTAGGTGAATATTATAATACCTTGATGTCAAAAATCCACTAAGATTGGAGGATTGGAGACTTGTAGTTGAACCCTAGTTCCTTTTCTTCTTACTTATTCTTGAGAGAATTTGGAAGGATGAGTTTGGTTAGTTTTAGGGAATTTGGAGAATGAGTTGAAAAGTTATTAGTTTAGGGCTTAAAAACGTTATATAGGGCTTAGGGTAGAAAATAAAATGACATAATATTGAGTTAAACAATTAGGAAAAGACCCTTTATAAATAACTAGCAGGCTTAATTCATCTACGGTTGGATCTACGATCCACAAGTCCTTCTACGAACCGTATTGTTCAATCGTAGATGGGTTACTAGGACTTCAAGTGTTAATCAATTTTGACGGAACCTATGTACGGCTCTTAGGTCTTCATATGTGCTGTATATAACAACCGTAGAATCCAACTTTGATCCTCAAAATTTTATGAAGTCTTGAACTCGTCTATGAGACTTATCTACAACTCGTATAAAGATTGACGGACCGTTCTAGTGAGCCATAAAAAAGGTACTGAGATTTGATCCAAAAAATTTATTTTTCCTAGTTTAAACGGTTTCCATCTACGGCCCTGTAGAAGCATACTGGTCCATAGATAGGAATTGGGGCACATAGACATTGAAACCAGTCCAAAAATGACATTTTTCTTCTTTTCTGAATCTGAGGTGTTACAACATTATCCTGGTTAATGGTGTATGACAAGTTATTTGTTGATATCCTGACTTCATCCCTAGATCCTTTGAGTTGATGTGTAAACTAACAGGTGTGTGCATGCCTTGACAAAGTATTGTAAATAACTATTGTGAGCGTTGGTAGTTCATGCATCTGTAATTATTGTGTTTAGTGTTGCTTGAGACAAACGAATGTTCTAAGTTGTGGGTGTTGATGTGTCGGCATTAGACTGACATATTTGATACTTTTAACTATGAATAAATGATTGTTCTTAAGCAACGATAGAGTCATTTAATGATATTGTACTATGTTAGACATGAAATCACACAAAACGGAAATGAAGCAAAAAGAAGCTAAGTGCAGGCAAAAGAGGCCAGCCCTAACACACTGTCATATGTTCGATAAACCTTCAATTTCATTGTTGTAGCCAAGCAGTAGCATCACCAACTGGAGGCTCATAACGGTCCACTTGACGGACTGTCATACCTGTGACAGGCCATCAGGATGACCATTGCTAATGGTAATATGCATAACGACTACTACCACGAGATGACGAAAAGTGAGACGAGACGTCAGATCTGTTTAAATTTCAAATGCTTTAGGACTACAAATAGTAATTTCTAGTTAGAGCTACATATGAAGTTTATTCAGAGACTACTTGGTTTTTGAATCAAATTCTTATTTGATTGTCTTCAAATTATAATTAAATTCTTATTCATAAATGCAATTGGTATTTATTTTTAATTATCATGACTGACTAAATTTCACCACCAAGGGTTATGGAAGACATGATGATTTGACCTAAATAAAAGGTGCTTATGTAATAAAACATGTACACTAGTAATAGTATGATTGTATGTCTTGTTAGTTCTTTTATTTCATCCGATTTCTAATGGTTGAAAACATAAGAATCTGCCCTAAATTTAACTTGTTTAAGTAAAAAAAGGTGTATAACCTAGGAGAAAAGAGTTCATAACGAGGATTAAGTCTATTAAAAATCTTCTAATGGCTGATATTGTAGAAAGATTAATCAAACTCAAAGTAGATGTTTGCCTTGTGGGATAGCTTTACTTAGGCTAATGGCTCAAATTGATAAATATATGTGTATATTCTTAGAAAATATTATGCCTGAGGATTAAATAATATAAAGAATTACGATATTATTTAGGTCTAGGAGTACTTCCATATTTCACAAGCACAAATTTCTTGAAAGTCTGAGATTATAATTTCATGATTTAAAATTTTTTAAATCTTAATTTCTTTTCTGTAAATAAACATACAAGTACATTCTTTACCAAATTTATCTCACAAAAGATGTTTATAAAATATACTTAAATAAACAAACTATCATTAGAGAAACTTAGTTAATTTTTATTCTTTTACATTAATAATGATTAATATTAAAAAATTAACAAAAACAAGAATAGATAGACGTAATATATAAACAATAAGAAAAGATAAATCGATAAAGGCTAAATATAAAGAAATATCTGTAAAATTATCCAAAATAATTAATGAGTAATTGGGTGAGTGGCTCACAGTAGAGTTGAGGATTTAAAAGTTATACAGATAAACAAATAAAAGAAGATATAAGTATAAGTATCTTTCGTGTGTTATTGTTTCCTTATTTCATATTTATCAAAATTTTCTTTTCTTTATCTTTTTTTGTTGGAGTTAATTGTTCAATGTTTTCCTAGGGGATTTTCTTTCATTTGGTAATTTTTATATTAATTAATATTTACATTAATTTATAGGAGTAAAATAGAGAGAGAGAGAGAGAGAAAATTGAGAGGAAAACTAAAAACATTGGTTATTGGTATCTATGTTATAAATATAAAAAACAATTTGGAATACTATGCATGTATCAAAGTATTTTCTTGGTTCATATTTTTAATGAACTTTGTTACCTTTGTATTAGATTAGACTTAAATTATTATTTTTATTCAATAAAATCTAATAAATAAAATATAACTAATTAACCTAAATCCTTCGTATTTACATGTTTTTAAAATATTAAATTTAATAATCACACCAATATAATAGCATTCATGTTTATTAATTGAACGAATATTGCATTTAGTGTAACGTTAATAGCTTTATAAAAAAAATTGCTTTTTTAGTGTTTTATAGTAATACGATAAATTAGTTAGTTGAGCCTGAAGATCGTTAGAATGTTGATTGAACTTATTGTTCTTCAGGAAAAGATTTTACTGTCAACAAAATTGTTAATTTTGTTGAAAAATTAAAGCAAAATAAGACAAGAAATATCGAAGATGAAAATAATGGAAATATAGAGACAAGAGATGAGAGTTTTTCTTATTCTTTCAAGTATTCGAGTATTTATAATATGAACTTTTAAGTCACTATTTGTAGTATTACACAGAGGCATACCAAAGGTTAATCATAAACATGACATTAATCAAGAAGATAATGGAAAATGTTATGGAGGTTAAAGGTTACAAGAATGATGATCATAATTTAAAGGTGGAGGTTATCTACATAATGGAGGAAAATAATGGAGATAACTAGTGATAGTAATTTCTTGTGTAGAGTACATCCACACCATAATATTTTATAATACTCCCCTTGGATGTTCATAGATAATGTGATTAGTTAAAACCTAACCAGGAAAAACCCTGTGGGAAAAAATTCTATTGAAGGAAAAAGAGTACATATATCTTTTAGTACGCATTATTTATCGCCTCATTAAAAACCTTGTCAGGACAAAACATCATTCAAGAAAAAAAGAGTACAATGCATATTATACTCCCCTGATAGAAACACCACTTAATTTCTTGTGATGATGTCATCCAATCTTATATACCAGTTTCTCCAATGTTGATATTGACAGTATCCTTGTGACCAAATCACATTCATAAATATGTTGCATTCTTGAACTCATTCTGATTTATTATTTTATGATTTCATCAATATGATGTGATTTTGAGCTTAGTCAATACATTCTTAAAAATTGCTTTATTTGTGACCTCGTTATTGCATGTAAATTGCTCATTCAACTTGTTCATAACAACAATCATGTTATGGACACTTTAATTTATAATTGATTGTCTTGTAGAATAACTTGAATATATAACTTCAGCGTGATACAACTTTCTTCTGACTATGATATAATTTCCTAAATATAACACACTTTCAACTTGCTTGATAGATCAATATTATTTCGATATGATTTGAAGAAATGGTTACTAGTGTTTGATTTTTTGAATGTCAAGAAATTCTTGTGCCTCCACATGTAAATAAATAGTCCATTTGCGATCAAGACTTATGTGGATTAAATGATATTCTTCATCAACATAATTAAATAATTTTTTGACTCGAAGATTGATCATCTCAATTTTATTAAAGCTTGTATTTTCTTCTCAAAGAAAATCACACATCTTTAATATGTTGAGTCACTTATTTTGTTAGTTTTCTGACATAACTTAAATGATAATTTGACAATCTCTTCACAAAATTTTTGTTATGTAGATCAAATAATCTTTTTGGCATTTACATGATCAATAATCTGTAAGTGCACCAATTGCGCTAAATACAATATTATTTTCTAATCATTTTCATGAGATCGAAAAGATTTCAACCTTTAGAGGAAAGAATTATTTCTTTCTTTTGTCCTTCAATAGTTCATAATAAAACATATCACAATATTTGTGTAACACTCAAAGTGTATGGCCAAATGACCATTTATGTCAAAATATTATTTTTCAATCTCTCAAAAACCTCTCCTAGAGGTGAGATGTGAAATCCAATAATACATGAACATGTCTTTATCCATACGAACAAAAGTCATATTTACTTGAAGAAATAGACCATAACCATGTTAACATGCTCTATAAAATTTAAATTAGAAACTCATTGTCATGCTTTGACGATATTATCAAATTTATGTGACCCACCTCAAAATCACTTTAAAAGGTCAAATGTACTAAATATATTGTCACTTTGTATTCCTTTATTTTGATAGAGGATTATAAAAAATTTCAAATTAGATTGCACCAACAACAATATGTCGAATAACATTTCATATCACTTTGATGACCAAAAATTACCTTCACATTTGAAGGACCATCTTAGAACTCATAATGTTCTTACTTTTAATTACCACAATCATGGTCATTAATATTTTACCACATTAATATACATGCATTCAACCATTACTATCACATTCACATAAGAGAATGAAACAAATTGATTTGACTGACTTCATGTCTTTCCGTCAAAAGTATATAACTTTATGTTAGTCATCATCATATCATCACTATAGTGAATTATGACTTAAATCTAATGTATTACCCTTATAAAGAATTCTTTGGTCATAAATCAATAGGAATTGAACCCAACTTGTCATTATCATGGTGTACTGAGACTCTAAGTCGATGTCTTACCCACTTGGTGCGGAGGAACTTGAATTAATCGTCTTACCCTCAATAAATATCTTAATAAACCAAAGACATTACTAAAAAATAAATACTGAATACCATAAATATTATTTGCATGTTGGGTTTTGAAGGTGTGAATATGAAACTGAGGGTTATGACTTTGCCTAAGGATTGTGACCTTTATGAAAGGTTGTGTCTTTTCTAAAGGGTTGTAATTAGGGGTGTCAAAAGGGCGGGTTGGGTTAACATTGGAGATATTAAAATGGTTTGAGATAAAATCGGGTTGAGTCTTGACCCCTTCAAGTTTACTTTGGGTTCAAATGAGCTAAAAAATGGTTTGGGTCTTGACCCGCCCAATTTGACCCGATTAATCTCAATAATTTTAATATAGTGATATTTAACTTTTATAATCACAATTCGAATTTCCACTCAAGATTTTTTTTGAAAAGTAACAAATTGATAGATAAAATCCAAAGATGTTAAATAGATAATAATTCATACTTTTAATATGGGAACATATCTTAGTAAAAAAATTTAAAACTGGTGGAAATTGGAGATTGAATTGGGCTCAATATATTGAGGATTATCTTAAAATGGGTTAGGCTTGAATGGGTTGAGATTGAAACCAATTCAAATTATCTTCATCCCAACCCTTAAAATTCTCGGTGGGTTGGGCGGGACCTATGTTTGGGTTCATTTTTGACACCCCTAGTTGTGACCGTTTGAAAGGTTGTGCCTTTTCCAATGGGTTGTAACATTTCTGATAGATTGTCCTTTTTTTTTTCCAATAGATTTGTGATATTTACCCTTTGTTGGCTATAAATAGAGAAATTTCTCTCATTTTTCCAAATTAAATTCTTTCCTTCTTTTGCATACATTTCTTACAAAATAAAATCGATAGATAGTGTCTGTGTGTGTGATTCATTGTTGTCATTCTTAGTTCGTTGAAATTATTGAATTTTGAGGTACCACCACTTTTTTAATGGTTAATCTATTTTGTCTTGGGAGGAATTAATCTATAACTTCGGGTAATTGAGGGGATTAGATTTATTAAGGACACGCACTGCTTTTTGTAGACTTGGATAGTTATTTTTTTTCTTTTCATCTTTTATTATTTCGGGTTCGTCAATCTGAATACATGAGATAACAAATTTAAGAAATTTAAATTATTGTTGGTATTTTCTATGGTAAGAAAATTACTTTTATTTTCTGTGTTCCTTTTGTGGGAGAAAAAAAAAAGAAAGAGAATTATTTATATGATAAAAGAGATTTGCGATGTGTTGCATCCAATTGCACATGCAAGTATACATGGTCGCGCAAGTAATATAGTGGCTCTAAAAGAGTCGAAATTATCGAACCCAAATAACTTGTCAACTAACTATTTATTAAATTATACTAATTCTAATTATTTGTTTAAGGGAGAATTTCAAAAGATAAACAGATAAACTAAACTAAAAATCAAGATAAAATAATTAAAAAGCAATTAAATAATAAAATATAGATGTTTAACAAAATCAATGAATGAATCGATTTAGGATTATGATTTAACTAACAATCATGTTTAGCATTAATTTCATCAACTTATTTGATTTTCTAGTTGTTGATTCACGGGATTGATAATATAGTCATGATCTCCCGACCTCTAACCGTCTACCACAATTGACAACCTAACTACATCGTTAAGCGGGGATAAATTGGACCAACTATTGAGCATTACTTTATCTTTCGTATATGAGCCAAGCAAGGTACCTAGGTATCCATATCCTAGACACAAATCAATTTAAGTGTTAACAAGAAAAGATCATACTCCTTATATTTTATGTTTATCCCTCAATTTCTCTCCCGATTTCAAGAGTAGACAATATATTTATCTCTATGGTGATCAAACATGGAAATAATAATCACAAGAATATAAGAACAAACAATATGATAAACAACTATGAAGAATTGAAATTGCTAAACAATCATTTTGTAAGAAAATATATATAATCCAAGAACGAAAAGTTTAACTTCACATAGATCAATATAGACATAGAGTAATTACAACGAATCATTCAAATAAAAGATGTAAAATAAATAAAAGATAAAATCATAAATCAAGTTATTTTCTACATTGTATTCTCCTCCTCTCAATACCTATTCTTATAGACTATTTATATATATTTATAACCCTAATTGAAATAACTGAATCCAAAACAAACTAGGAATCCAAACCAAACATAACCGCCTTCAATTAGAAGTGCCTAGCATGATGCCACGTGGCAGAAAAGTGTGGCTTGCATTCAATTTGTAACCTACGAATATTATTATTATATTAAAGTTAATCCATTAAGCTATCTGCTTGATTTTCTTCTTCAATATTTCATATTTCATTTTCACACCAATTTAATCCTACAAATAATATATACTATTTAGCACATTTTATAAAATTTATGCTAAAGAAGGATAAATATAAATACTAAATGTGAGACAAATAATAATGATTAAAATATATAGTTTAGCCTCACATCATGATGAATTAATACTACTTTAATATGTTTGAGTATATTTCTATAGTAACCATTCCTTAGATGGGTCGGATTATTTTTATTTTCTTTCCAAGTGCGTTCAAGCATTGCACCCCTTCAGTTTTTCTTTTCAATGAGAAGTTATTTTGTGCATAAAGGCCAAGGTATGCACTTTAAGTGTTTTTTCTACTTCTTTAATGGTTAATTCATTTTATATTCGGAGGAATTAATCTACAACCTCAGATATTTGAGGATGTTAAATTTCTTAAGGACACACAATGAATTTTGTGGACTCGGATAGGTTTTTTCTTTTTTCTTTTCATCATTTATTATTTTTGGTTTGCTAATCTGAATACATGAGATAAAAAAATATAATCTGAATTTGACTTAAAATAGAATAAAAATGAACAAAATTAATTAATTAGAACAATATAAAGGTCTCAAGTTATAATAAATTAAATTTTATAGTCCTTATCAATATTGTTACGAAGATTAACATAGTTTACAAACCATTTTTAAAATTACCACAAAATAAACTTTATTAGTACAAATAATATATTAATAAATCAACAAGTAAATGTTTAGATGATGAAAAATAAAGAGGTACAAAAGTGATCAATAATGATGATCAAATTCCAATCAATATGTATATGACACATAACTAAATAACTATTTTTTTCTAACTCGAAAAAATTACATACCTTATCTTTACCTTTTCTTATCACAGGTGGAAAAAAATCAAATTGAAACTTCATTTGAAAAATTGGAGAATCGCGTTGATAACGTGTTGTAAAATTAAAGCAAAATAAGACAAGAAATATAGAATATGAAAATAATAGAAATAGAGACAAGAGTTGAGAGTTTTTTTTATTCTTCCAAGTATTCGAGTATTACAATATGAACTCTTATGCCTCTATATATAGTGTTACATCGAGACATAACAAAGGTTAGTCATAAAAATGACATTAATCATAAAGATAATTGAGGAGGTTATGGATGTTTTAGGTTATAAGAATGATGATCATAAAGATAGAGGTTATCTACGTAATGGAGAAAAATAGCAGAGATAATTAGTGATAGTAATTTCTTAGTGTAGTGGACATCCACATCATAATATTTTATAACATAATTAGTATTTTTCTCAAATAATTGTAATTTAATTATTATCATGATAACTAAAATATTAAAATTAATTAATATTATAACTATTAAATTCTTGACTTATTTGTAAAAGGTAAACACCTCTAATATTTAACACTTTTAAATTGACTAATATTTTGCTTGTCTTTTACCTTTTAAAAACATATTTTTCATGAGACAATTATAATTTAAGTTATTTTATACAAATCTTTTCCTTATTTGAACTAAATTGCAAAATTGAAATACTTTACAAGTTAGGCCTATGCAAAAACCGGGTAAAATCATTAACTCGAACTGATTTTAGATTTATTGGGCTAACGGGTCGGGATATTGGGTAATTGGTTCGGGCTCAGTTCAATAATTTTTTTATTGGATTAACGGTTAGGGGCTCGATTTAGTAATTTTTTTATCGGATTAACGGTTGGGGTGTCGGGTTGAGAAGGAAAATCTCGGGGTACTCAATACCCCGTTAAGACCCGCTATTTTTTTTTCCTAATTTCTAATTTCACAATTCTCATTTCTCAGTTAGGGACTTAGGATTTTTATTTTTTAGGACTTAAGTTAGAAAACTCTTCAGTTCTTGATTTCCGTAGAAACCCACCAACAATTCCCATACATTATTCAAGCCCACTCTTTTTCTCCAAACCCGACCCAACTCTAGTTCACCAAAGAAAACCCAGAAACAACAACAACCCAATGTTAACATCCAATTCCAACGATGTGGAAATTCACACGGCGTCTACTCCAAAACGATAATTTCAACGACAATTTTAGCGATTTTCCAAGTCCCTTGCATGCGACGTCTTAACGGCATAGACACGGCGTGAAAACGGAGGTACACGGAAAGCAGTGAGGAGCAGAGAGCGTACACTGCAAATTTTGGTCTCTTCGTCCCGTCTCTCTCAAAGTGGTACAATAGCAGCGCAAAATCATCATCGCCAGTGCGAGATCAATCCACGTCGACGACAAGGACGATTAGGATTGATCCTAGCTGTCCATCCCCTTTGCTCTTCCGAAATGGCGTTGAAGCTTCAGAAAAAGTTGTTCAACCTAAAATGCTGAAAATTTTGGGAATTCAAAATTCAAATGGGCCTCTTCTCATCCGAATTTTGATGTCTTTCCCCCCCTAAAATACAAAGGGAAACTTACACGTATAGCCACTTAAAATAATTAATTACCCTCCATAGCTATAGTTTGATAATTACAATTTGTAGCTACATGTTATATGGAGGAGAGAGGCGAGCCAGACTGGGAGAGAGAGGAGAGAGGCGATAGAGGGGGGGAAAAGAGTGGGAGAAAGGTGAATTGTATATGTATATTGGTTAGATAATTGTATATTATACATATATATTTGTATATATGGCAAGATTGATTGGGAGAGGGAGGAGAGAGGCGAGCGAGACTGGGAGAGAGAGGCGAGAGAGATTGAGAGAGGGAGGAGAGAGGCAATCGAGAGAGGACATAGAGTGGGAGAGAGGTGAATTATATATGTATATAATTGTATATAATTGTATATTATACATATACATTTGTATAAATGGCAAGCGAGATTGTGAGAGGGAGGAGAGAGGCGAGCGAGATTGTGAGAGGGAGGAGAGAGGCGAGCGAGAGAGGGAAGAGTGTGGGAGAGAGGTGAATTGTATATGTATATAGGTTTAAAAAATTGTATATTATACATATGTATTTGTATATCTTGGCGAATTATACATATACAAACATGACTAATTATATAAACTCAAAGTCAGCCCACGTAATTAATGTATTACGCTAGTCGCGAGTGAAAATTATAGCAAACTATAGATATGATGAGTAATTAAATAGTATAAGTTTTCTTAGCCACGTAAATTTCCCTATAAACCCTAATAATCCTCTCTCTCTATATTCTCTTCTTCTTCATTGTAAGGGGTGGGAGATTTTTATTGGAGTTGGGAAATTTTGAACAAAAATTTACAGAGAAAATCTTATTGATCTAAAACACTCATACAATACATACGTCTGAAATATATACTTTCTTCTCTTGTTCGCGGACTGTTGGGTTTTTTCTGGGATCCACAAGAGCTCTTGAAGTTGAAATTAGTGGTGAAGTCGCTCTACAAACTCGTTGTTTTCCGGTTTCGCTGCACTTTGAAAAGTAATACTTATCTCGCTTCAAATGTCTTTTTCTCTTAATGTATTGTTGTTTTGATCCTTGACAATCGAAGCCAATTACATGTTAGTATCTAGGTGTTTTGACCCATTGTTGACTGCTAATCAGTGATAGAATCTATTTGAAAGTCCATAGAGGTCGTTTGTTTTCTTTTGTTATCGTTGAAAGTTTGATGTCTCCTTTTGGTACCGAGTTCTTCTTTTTACTATTTTAATCTTCTCATTTCTGTCTACCTCGACTGATGAGTTGTGAAAGTCGTGGTTCAGTCGTGATGCTTGAAATCCTCTCCGCAGGTGATATTGACTTCCATCGGCTGTATATTCTTGTTGTTTCGTGTTGTGAATAGATAAAATTAGCTATTTCTAGTTGTTGGCATGTTTGTTTGTGTTGATCATATTGTTCTTTATTTTCTACTATTATCCTTGTGTTTCCAGTTGCTCTTTTAGTTTAGTTGTCAAACTGTTTTGCTCGTCTTCATTTTCTTTTGGTCATTCATATTTTTTTCCTGATTGGTTGCCTTTAAAGCAATTCCTGCCAAGATGACGGATCCTGCCGTAGGTGCCTTCTTTGGTTATGTCTGGAAAGATGAAATAAAATGACCACAATTTTAGGTATTCACTTAATCTTGTTAGGTATAGGTGTTTTTCCTCTAATATTCAAGGCTCTTTATTTTGGGGGCGTATATGATACCTGGGATCCGGGAGGGGAGATGTAATAAAAATTACCAAGTTGACCCTTAGCCCGAGTATCATATTTGGTTATTTACTAAAATCCATCTGTAATATTGCATATTACTGGATGTCGTTTTCTTCATTCTTACACCACAAATTGAAAGAATGAGGCAATACATCAATATTTCGAGTTCCTTAGTAATCCTTTTCTGCTATTTTGAATTTGTATTCAGTGGTATCGATCATGTTAACTCCCTTTCATTCTCCGCTCATGTGAAGTTTCTCTGGAAGGTGGTAAATTAGTCTAATATCATATTTGGTTTGAGTTGAAAAACTTGTTTCTGAAATAAAATAGTATCTTACTTTTGTATGTATCCTTTAAGCGTGAGTTGTTCCTATTCTCCTCTTCTGATGATCTGTTGGTTGATTCTCATGTCGAAAACATTATAGTCTTAAGGTTAAGTTTTAATCCTTTTTTATTTGGTCTTTTTTTTAATGTATGATTAAATATGTGAAAACTATGGCGAAACTTAATATAGTTTTCTGTATGCCTACGCCTGCTCTTTTCCTTCGCTCGAAATTATGAAAAATGCTAGAACCCCTTCCCTTTTCATGACTGAAAGTACTGCAAATCGGTAGCATTTGCTAGTTGGCTAACTGATTTGTCATGTTCAAAATGCTCAAGTTTATTCTATTAATACATACTTTCATTGACGTCTTCGCTTAAATCTGTCTCACTTTTTAAACTCAATGACACCAATTATAATAGTCTGCTTCTTTTCTTGATTAGCATTGGTTTCTTTGTTATTATATTTGTTTAAGTAAATATGCCTTAGTCCCTTCCGATTAATCACAACTATCTTAATAAGTCAGCTACCACTGCCATTTGGTGTTCTACTTAATCATGGAGACTAGTAATTTACTCTTTAGTCATGTATCCCTTTGTGTGATTTTAAAACCTCCTTTCTTTGTCAAGGCTCTGTGTTCTTTGGTTTATTTCCTAAAAGTTTAAGTGCCTCTTATAACGGTATATGATATTTGAGTTTCAATTTCTTTGTGTGCTTTATCATGAATAGAAATAGCAATTTGAATCAACTTAGTAATTTATTTATTCATGTCTATTTGTATTTATGCACAACATGTTAGCTTGGAGAAATAAGTTTGTATGGATTTGATGATCTATAATCATATTTTACGTCCCTTTAGAATGATTTGGCAAAAATCTCACTAGTTTTTCTCCCTTTGTTTAAAAAGGTTGGATTTAGCACCGTAAGATTTCACCAAAATGAATTGTTTTGAATTTGGGATGAGGTGTTTCATTTGATAAGTGTGCAGCATGTTTTCTTTATATATTTTTGAGTGTATTGTTATTCAATGGCTATGTATTCCCATGAATATAATATGTTCACAAGTGTACATACATGCATAATAGATGCTATCGTTAGTGTCATATTTTGTTTATGAACTTTGTCAGTTCTATTTTGGTTCACTTAGTTTTCTTTAGAGCCATATATGCCGGTCTAACTTTGAATCTATTAAGTAGCTTCATATTAATTAAATTTCGTCTTATTCAAAATATATCTTTTTTATTTTATCACTTCGTATGCTAATTCCTTTCCATTTTATTGCATGTGAAATTCCTTTTGAGTCCTCGTGGACTTTATGTCCTCTCCTTGCATTCTCTTGTTGAGCCACAAAGGCTTAAACCCTTCACTTCGAGTTAGCCGACCCTCGAGATTGACGGAGAGGTTGAAAGCAGCAACATAATGCTGGAAATTAAATTTTTCAGCCCCATAAAGGTTGAAAACAGGTTGATATACCGACTGTATACACTGGTATACAGTTGGAGTATACAATATATTGGTGCAAAAACGTGAAAACGCAGACCAAAAATACAGACCATAAGGTTCATCAAAAATGCAGGTTTAGAAGGTCCAAATTGGATTGGATACGGTCTGTATACAAGGGTATACATAAAGCATATACGCAAATTTTTTTTGAAGGAAAATAGTGTCAAAAGCTCAGGGAATTTTCAGTAGGCCTACACTTAGTTGAATTTGGGGCAAATGGCCAAGTTCAAATTTTCTATCTCCTTTACCTCCTTGTTTATTTGTTATTGACTAACGTTTTGGTTCTAATTTAATTAATCCTCAACGATAGAATTTCTCTTTATTTTTATATATTCAAAAATTAATGTGTATATATATATATATATATATATATTCTTACTTAGTCCTTTTCTTTTTACTTATTAATCTTGTCAACACTTAAATTTATTCCCTTTAGAATTATCCCGTTTAGCTATTTTCCCTTAAAAATAATTAATTAGAAAAAAATAGCAATAAGTAAGTAAATGAATAAAAAAAATGAATTTTCTATACTTAGTTAAAATTTGGAAATTATTTGAAAAAGTTATTTTAGTCAAATCGCCAGTCAATCGCAAGTTAGCGGACATTCCGAGGGCCTAACTGTCACATCCGGGAAGCACCCCCTAGAAGTAACATGGCGTACTTGACCCCTCGGAGGTCTTATACAAGCCCATAGTTATCATTTATCGCATTGTCATAGTAAATTTAGCGGAAAATTTAAAACTTTTATAGCACATCATATGCTAGAAACATCACTTCATATATATACAAAATATAAGTCATAATACATATTTAGACCTTATGTCTCTTTGTCATCCTAGACTCAACATCATAAGAGTACTTTAGGGACACGACCCTTACAACATAATACATAAGTACAATATTTAAGAAACTTTATGGTAAACTACACATTAGGACATCCTTGGACTTAAGGATTCCTTTCCTTCAGCTTGACAATCACATATCAAGCTCCGTAATCATATAGACATCCTTTAAGCATCCATAACCTACACTTTGTATAAAAAGTAGAGAAGAATGGGATTAGTACAAGAATGTATTAAGTATGACAACCAGGTAAAAACATGCATTTAAAAAGGACGTTTTTTTGAAATCATAGTTAATGCCTTTTTGAGTAAATCTTCATAAAACCTTCATACAATAGCATTTATATCATTCACATACTTCATATAGACATATTCAAAGGCCAAACATTATATAGAATCACATAGAATTAAAATCACATTTGGGGTCAGTTTACAGTGAGCTCCCTTCACATTAAAGTGAATCCTTTTCTTTTAACTCATCAACCTCCTACGTAACCTTTTAGTGATACTTGGTACAATTCATCACCTTAAGGTCACAAAGAAAGCATACATACAACCTACATAAGACAACACATATCCTCATAAAAGTATAACACATTACAAGTCACATTCCAGTCAAGGTCATAAGACATTACAGTAAGGTACATCAATTTGCACATATATTTTTTTCGCTTCACCTCACGTAAGTCATTATAAGACCTTACTCATGTCCCCAATCTAAGTCTACTAGTGCAATGTACATGTAAAGCCCCATAACCTCACATATATTTAGTAAACCTATCATGAGACCACAAGCCTTAACACTTCATACATCATCATAACAAGTAAAGGCAACTTCATCCAAGCTAGGCAAGAGCTTCATCATATAGTCATTAAGACCAACATCATGCATATCGGGACAAGTTCACATTATATAGACTTATACCATGCACATCTTCATAACAAGTAGACAATTATTACAATGTCATGCATAAAGACATAAGCATAATCATACACATTAGAACACCTCCCTAGGACTTCCTAAGGAGCTACTTGTGCAATGTCTAGATGGGTTCATTACTTCCACCTATCCTAAGTAACCTCACTTAAGTAATCCTAGTTAGGGTCCTAGTCATTTACTTCCATTGTCCATTTTACTTTAGGGAAACTATAGCCTCAACCGACACTAAGACTATGGGTGATAAACATGGAATTTGGTGTCATTCCCTCACACCAAAAAGAGGGCATCTTACTTGCCAAGGTAAGACATGAGTATCATACTAGCATATTAGGTGATATCACTTGCTAGATCCTATGTGGCAAACATAGTTTATGGAACTTGGAGGCCATTATGGAAATATCCCTCTATGCCCTTGGGCTATGAGGCTTTCCACCTCATGAGATTTATGGTAGACCTACCTTCCCAAATTGGAAAGGGACACACACTCATATACAAATTCACTTGGTGCTAAGCTAAGTTCTCTTTATTGAAAAAGCCTTTTATTATAATTTCTATATAAAACATAGGCTTAGAGGAGTCATCCCCTCATATACTTAGCTCATAGGTCATAGATGAGAGTTCATCAAACTAAATCATGTGAGAAATCCTTTCACATGTACATAGCATATGTATTAGCACTATCTAGTTAAGGATACACTTGAGCACACCTTTCAAGGCTCCTCTATTGACTAGATCATCATTCATGTGTGTGTGTACTTACATGTGAGCAAATCTTTCACATAACACATAAATGTCACACATGTTCATATATTAATGCATAAGTCTATAGGTATAACTATATAAGCAATCTTTTCATATAAACACACTAAGACAATATGCATATTCATACTTAATCATATCATATAAGTCATATTCATAATATGTCCATACATTCATTTTCATGTACATAGGAACCAAAACCTAGGAACTATCCTATCAAGGTACACATGTGCAATGCATAGGCAAGGTCCCATACCCTTACCCATACTAGTACACATATCAATTCATCCTAGTTAAGGAAACACATCTCATACTTTCATAGAGATAAGCTTAACATGCATAGTAGTAGACATCAGTTAATATGAAACTACCTTTCATTTAGACACCATGACCTATACTACTTGTAAACATGCATGTAGAGTGAGGGTGTGTGTACATTGGTCAATATGATCACATAATGGCTATCAACAACACATTGAGGCATCCACCCTATTAAGACCACATTAAACTTTTAACCATAGACCACACAACACAATTTAGCCTAGGAGGCAAGACAATCTTCATATTACAATCAAGACTCCTAACTTTAGCTATTCACACATTTACATAGGGGTACATAGGTAGGGGTCATCAATCCTTAACTCTTCATTTATGGCAGCACCTACACATGATCTTACATAACCATTTATATGCTGATAACAATAGTAACATAACCTTGATTCACAACTAAAGTAGAAGACTAGGCACAAGTTACACATAAAGTGATCATCATAACCACTCATTCATATATTCATCAATTTGCCTTCAAGGCCATGGTCAAATAATATATAATGACAATAAAGTAAACACCGCCACCATAAGTGGACCATACCACACAATGCCATACAAGGCTTCATCAACTACAATAATATAGAAAAGTAGAGAAATAGAAGAGTAAAGCAATTCTTATCAATCCTTTAGCCTTTGGTCATCATTGACCATTACTACTTTTTCATCAATAAATCAAGTATAGGGCAGTAGCTAAAGTACCATAATCATATTTGAAGTCATGTATAAGCTACTACAAGATCATCTATAACATAATACAAGGCATCACATATATACTAGAAAGTAGAGAGTCATAGATCACTTACTAATATGCTTTACTTTGATTACCATGGTTAACATTCATAATATACCAATAATATCAACCTAGGGCAGTAGCTAAATCCACAATAATCAAGACTAAATCATGCTTCGTCTACCCTAAATTTGAGATTACATTATGTGCATAGCATTATCAACCTTTAGGCTAAAACATGCAGATTAATACTTATCAAGGTTCCTTTGATTTGATCATCAAGGGTTTATACCCACAATTTATTCATAGCATCAACCTAAAATAGTAGCTAAAAGACTCTCAACATAATCGAATTCCAGTTCTATACAATTAAGGACGAACATTACAGTGATCACATTGATAACTAGACTAGGCATGCTCAAATCTTTATACATTGACCCACATGGATCCTTCATCATCAATTAATCATCAATAAACATAAATAACAGTGTATATAAATAATTCAACATAAGAAAATCGCAATTCAACCATTAATAAGCCACGATCACAATGCCATGCAAGGGTTAAATAAAGTTTGGGATGGGACATAGGTTGATAATGCGATTGGATTAAATTTCACATTAAAACCAATACATTAACATCAATTAATCATGATTAAGCCATTAAGACGTTTTTAGAAAGAACCCATGACTAGATTGAAGAAGAAGAAGTTTGATCATGAAATCTCTTTTGAAACTTAGAGATTAACTCTCTAGATGGAAGGATAACTAGATATGAAGGATCAACATACCTTAATTTGTAAGAAAACCTCTAAAACTTTATAAATAATCCATACGAATCCAAGCTCCAACCTGTTCTTGAGCTTCACCTTCAATGGAGGTCTCTAGGGAGAATTGGTTTTGGAGGGAAAGTTTATTTTGTGTGAATGAGATTGGGAATGGGTTGGTCACGTTTTTGATCCCTTAAATACACCCAAAAATAATGAAATAAATCAAGTAGGGTCAGGTTCGGATGTGGGGTGAATTTCCCATTCACCCCTTAAGTGAGCAGTCGCTAGGCAGTGATGCACCAGCCTGCATCGACGGACCCAACGACGGGACGTTGGTCTATCGACGGGCCGTTCTGTGCCCTCTGTCGATTGGGTCTGAGGTTGTCATGTGTCCAAGACTTCCCCAGGATAAGTTACCATCAACGTCTCCCCATATACGGGGCGTTAGTCCACCAACGGGGCGTCCATTGAGCTCGTCGATTGACACTGCCAAGGCAGTGTCTCGACAGCCTTTCGGTCCTTCTTGTGGACCCTTTTGTGGGGCCCTTGAGAAGTCATACACGGACGTTTCCAATGTAAATATGGTCATTAACAAGTCAAGGACCTTCAACATCAGTTTCACCCAAAACAATTACACATAACACGTCCAAACATGCTAGGCCTCATTAAGACACACATGAACGTCTCAAGGGCTAACTTTCGAACGTCTTAGACGTTCTTGGACGTTTGACCTCCAAACTTCATTAAACTCCATATACTGCAAATAAACATCATTATAACTCATTATAAGACTTCATAAGCTCATTACATACAAATATAAGCACGTATAGACACATGAGGCACATAGGTGACTAGTCGTCGAACGTCTTGGTCGCCTTTTGATGTTTGACTTTCAAATCACCTCAAACTTTACACACTGCCTCAATACCATATTATAATCCATTTTAGGACCTTAAAACATTAATACAAACTTGTTAGGCTCTAGACACCCTAACTCATTTTGGGGTTTTTACAATATCCTCACTTGGGAACATTCGTCCTCGAATGACACTTGGAACAGTTAATCACAACAAGGACTTCAATGCATCATAGAGCAATTCATCACATTCATAACATCATCACATAGAAGTTAATGCGCCAAACTTACAAGGAAAAGAACTTCAAATTATATTAGCACTCAATGCACACAAGCAAGCAAAACTTTTATGCACTCACTCTTTAATGCATCAAACACAAAGGCTCTTATCATGTTTATAGGAGGAACATCCTTCTCCTAGTTATAACATGGTCATTACACTTCAATTCATTAAGATCTCATCTTGCAAACATCTTTAAGTCACACTTAGACATATTCAACATCACTCAAAAAGCAAGTAGGCACTCAAACTTCAATGCACATAGACTTGAGTTAATTGAATCAACAAAGATCTTTATTAGTTAGACCTAGTTCCATGAGGGTCATACTCAACCATACCATGCTTAGTTGTGTCCATGGAGGAATGTCCTTCTCCTCAACACACTTACATGTATCATGAGTTAACACCTACGCAAAGTACAAGGTCAATTCCTTTAAAAATGAGAAATTCTCAACTTTTAAACCAAGGCATGCTCATGTTTCCTTCCTAGTGAAGTCCAAGTGGTAAGTCACACCAAGCACATCACAACAAATAAGAAGCCATTTCACAAAATTTCAATTTCTAACATAGCATTAGCCTTCACAGTAAGCATCATTTGGAAAATATAACACAAATCATAGGCACAAACATGAACACTTAGCTACACATGCTTTCATTTTTCAAGAGTGAGCCTACAATCATGCTTTTCAAACCATAAAGTCACATAGTTTTCAAGAAACTCAACACTTTATATTTTAAAGAGACTCAACTTTTCATTATAAGGCTAAACATTACACCTCACAAGTGACTACAACCATGTTTCTTATTTTACCTCATGAAGTCAAATTCACAATTGGCACGTTAAGATGCACAATACACATGAGAAAACGTGGATTTTATCAAAAACTTTATTTCATGCACTTTGGAGTCTTCACAATATCTTTAAGGTAATGTCAATCAATACATACCAAACATATAAAGGTCATGCAATTCATACTTTATGCAACACTCCATTCATGAACAAGCTTACTAAGAATTCATTAGTTTCAAGTTCAAGCAAAAATAGAAGGACAAGGTAGAAATATCTACAACCTTACTATTCCATCTCCATCCCCATTTAGGGTAAACCCAATTAAGAGCAACTTAACCCAACCTTAAGAGGATCTTAACTTAACAACCAATAAGAGAATTATAGTAAGTCAACCAAGGCATTCTAAATTTTATCACCTAGGAAATTTATCCCCAATCATCAAGTTAGGTCATCTCATTCAACCACATAAGGTTTTTATACAATACAATATACACAAAGATCATTCAACATTAGGGGAAATAATAGAGGAGACTTAGCCTTCAAATTTCTTCTTTTTATTTGGACATTACAGTAAGGTGACTTATAGCTCACTAAAACCCACATCATCACCCTACCAAGACAAGCATACTACCTTCACACCTAGGATCAAGTCTATACAAATGACTCCAATCCATACTAGGAAATTTATTAAGGACCACAAATATACAAAGGAAAACATTTAACACTTTTAAGCACATATTCTTAGGGTAGCATGCTTCCATAGGTATTCACTAAGCATTTCCAAGATCAAATCATATCATTAGGCTACCATCATGTAAAACAATATAGTAACACATCATTCAAAAGAAGCTCATTTTAACAATAATAACTTCTAACCTGCTTTACTATATCATGACACACATTCTTCAACATAACATGCTATTTCACATAAATCTCATACTTAGCCATAATTAGCATCACATCATCAAAACATGCCAAAATTCACCCTCACACATACTCATCAAACCATAAAACCAAGATAAATCCACCTTTTTCTCCCTCAAGCATATAAGATACCATCTCATCCAAGCAATCACATCGAAAAGACCACTAGACAAGAAAACATAAGAGAGAGATCTTATAGAGTTAAGTTCTATGGCACGATATGAGAATGATGAAGAAGGGAAACTCTATCGTCCTATAGCCTCCCGTACCATTTGATGTGTCGCGACTCACTACCAATGATACGAGACTCTACTAGACGTGGCAATATGATACTTCTTGGACCCCAAACCACTTTTAAAACCTCATGCTCTGATAACACGTTTATCACATCCCGGGAGCACCCCCAAGAAGTAACATGGTGTACTTGACCCCTCGAGGTCTTATACAAGCCCATATTTATCATTCATCACATTGTCATAGTAAATTTAGCAGAAAATTTAAAACTTTTCATAGCACATCATATGATAGAAACATCACTTCATATATACATAAAATATAAGTCATAAAACATATTTAGACCTTAAGTCTCTTTTTCATCCTAAACTCAACATCGTAAAAGTACTTTAGGGACACGGCCCTTACAACATAATACATAAGTACAATATTTAAGAAACTTTACGGTAGACTACACATTAGGACATCCATGGATTTAAGGATTCCTTTCCTTGAGCTTGGAAATCACATATCAAGCTCCTCAATCATATAGACATCCTTTAAGCATCCATAACCTACACTTTGTATAAAAATTAGAGAAGAATAAGATTAGTACAAGAATGTATTAAGTATGACAACCATGCAAAAACATGCATTTAAAAGGACATTTTCTTGAAATCATAATTACTGCCTTTTTAAGTAAATCTTCATATAACCTTTATACAATAGCATTTATATCATTCACATACTTCATATAGACATATTAAAAGGCTAAACATTATATAGAATCACATATAGAATTAAAACCACATTTGGGGTCAGTTTACAGGGAGCTCCCTTCACATTATAGTGTATATTTTTTTTAACTCATCAACCTCCTAAGTAACCCTTTAGTCATACTTGGTGCAATGCATCACCTTAAGGTCACAAAGAAAGCATACATACAACCTACATAAGCCAACACATATCCTCATAGAAGTATAACACATTACAAGTCACATTCAAGTCAAGGTCATAAGACATTACATTAAGCTACATCAATTTGAACATATATTTTTTTTGCTGCACTTCACATAAGTCATTGTAAGACCTTATCTCATGCCCCCAATCTAAGTCTACTAGTGCAATGTACATGTAAAGCCCCATAACCTCATACATACTTAGTAAACCTATCATGAGACCACAAGCCTTAACATTTTATACATCATCATAACAAGTAAAGGCAACTTCATCCAAGCTAGGCAAAAGCTTCATCATATAGTCATTAAGACCAACATCATGCATATACGGACAAGTTCACATCATATAGACTTATACCATGCACATCTTCATAACAAGACAATTACTACAATGTCATGCATAAGGATATAAGCATAATCATACACATTAGAACTCCTACCTAGGACTTCCTAATGAGCTACTTGTGAAATGTCTAGATAGGTTCATTACTTCCACCTATCCTAAGTAACCTCCCTTAAGTCATCCTAGTTAGGGTCCTACTCATTTACTTCCATTGTCCATTTACTTTAGGGAAACTATAGCATCAACAGACACTAAGACCATGGGTGTTAAACATGGAATTTGGTGTCATCCACTAACACCAAAAAGAGGGCATCTTACTTGCCAAGGTAAGAAATGAGTATCATACTAGCATAGTAGGTGATATCACTTGCTAGATCCTATGTGGCAAGCATAGTTTATGGAACTTGGAGGCCATCATGGAAACATCCCTCTATGCCCTTGGGCTATGAGGCTTACCACTTCATGAGATTTATAGAAGACCTACCTTCCCAAATTGGAAAGGGACACACACTCATATACAAGTTCACTCGGTGCTAAACTATGTTTCCTTTATTGAAAAAGCCTTTATTATCATTTCTTTATAAAACATAGGCTTAGGAGAGTCATCCCCTTATATGCTTAGCTTATAGGTCATAGATGAGAGTTCATCAATCTAAATCATGTGAGAAATCCTTTCACATGTACATAGCATATGTATTAGCACTATCTAGTTAAGGATACACTTGAGCACACCTTTCGAGGCTCCTCTATTGAATAGAGCATCATTCATGTGTGTGTACTTATATGCGAGCAAACCTTTCACATAACACATAAATGTCACACATGTTCATATATCAATTCATAAGTCTATATGTATAACTATATGAGCAATACTTTTATATAAACACACTAAGACACTATGCACATTCATACTTCATCATATCATATAAGTCATATTCATAATATGTCCATACATTCATTTTGATGTACATAGGAACCAAAACCTAGGAACTATCCTATCAAGGTACACATGTGCAATGCATAGGCAAGGTCCCATACCCTTGCCCATACTAGTACACCTATAAATTCATCCTATTTAAGGAAATACATCTCATACTTTCAATAGACATAAGCTTAACATGCATAGTAGTTGACATTAATGAATATGAGAACTACCGTTCATTTAGACACTTTGACCTATACTACTTGTAAGCATGCATGTATAATGAGGGTGTGTGTACATTGGTCAATATGATAACATAATGGCTATCAACAACACATTGAGGAAGCCACCCTCTTAAGACCACATTACACTTCAAACCATAGACCACACAACACAATTTAGCATAGGAGGCAAGACAATCTTCACATTACAATCAAGACTCCTAACTTTAGCTATTCACACATTTACATAGGGGTACATAGGTAGGGGTCATCAATCCTTAACTCTTCATTTATGGCAGCACCTACACATGATCTTACATAACCATTTATATGCTGATAACAATAGTAACATAACCTTGATTCACAACTAAAGTAGAAGACTAGGCACAAGTTACACATAAAGTAATCATCATAACCACTGATTCATATATTCATCAATTTGCCTTCAAGGCCATGGTCAAATCATATATAATTACAATAAAGTAAACACCGCCACCATAAGTGGACCATACCACACAATGCCATACAAGGCTTCATCAACTACAATAACATAGAAAAGTGAGAAATAGAAGAGTAGAGCAATTCTTATCAATCCTTTAGCCTTTGGTCATCATTGACCATTACTACTTTTTCATCAATAAATCAAGTATAGGGCAGTATCTAAAGTACCATAATCATATTTGAAGTCATGTATAAGCTACTACAAGATCATATTATAACATAATACAAGGCATCACATATATACTAGAAAGTAGAGAGTCATAGATCACTTACTAATATGCTTTACTTTGATTACCATGGTTAACATTCATAATATACCAATAATACCAACCTATGGCATTAGCTAAATCCATAATAATCAAGACTAAATCATGCTTCATCTACCCAAAAATTTAGATCACATTATGTTCATAGCGTTATCAACCTTTAGGCTAAAACATGTAGATTAATCCTTATCAAGGTTCTTTTGATTCGATCATCAAGGGTTTATACCCACAATTTATTCATAGCATCCTAAAACAGTAGCTAAAAGACTCTCAACATAATCGAATTCCACTTCTATACAATTAAGGACGCACGTTACAGTGATCACATTGATAACTAGGCTAGGCATGCTCAAATATTCATACATTGATCCACATGGATCCTTCATCATCAATTCATCATCAATACACATAAAATAACAGTGGATATAAACAATTTAACGTAAGAGAATCGCAATTCAACCATTAATAAGCCACGATCACCATGCCCATGCAAGGGCTAAATCAAGTATGGAAAGGGATATGGGTTCATAATGCAATTTGATTAAATCTAACGTTAAAACCAATACATAAACATCAATTTATCATGATTAAGACATTAAAACGTTTTTAGAAAGAACTCATCGCTAGATTGAAGAAGAAGAAGTTTGATCATGAAATCTCTTTTGAAACTTTGAGATTAACTCTCTAGATGGAAGGATAACTAGATATGAAAGATCACCATACCTTAATGTGTATGAAAACCCATAAAACATGATGAATAATCCATAGGAATCCAAGCTCCAAGTTGTTCTTGAGCTTCACCTTCAATGGAGGCTTCTAGGGAGAATTTGTTTTGGAGGGAAAGTTTATTTTGTGTGAATGGGATTGGGAATGGCTTGGTCATGTTGTTGATACCTTAAATACACCCAAAAATAATGAAATAAATCAAGTAGGGTCAGGTTAGGATGTGGGGTGAATTTCCCATTCACCCCTTAAGTGAGCAGTCGCTAGGCAGTGATGCACCAGCCTGCATCGACGGACCCAACGATGGGATGTTGGTCCATCGAAGGGACGTTTTGTGCCCTCTGACAATTGGGTCTAAGGCTGTCATGTGTCCAAGACTTCCCCAAGATAAGTTACCATCGACGCCTCCCCATCGAAGGGGCGTTAGTCCACCAACGGGGCGTCCATTGAGCTCGTCGATTGACACTGCCAAGGCAGTGTCTCGACAGCCTTTCGGTCCTTCTTATGGGCCCTTTTGTGGGGCCCTTGAGAAGTCGTACCCGGACGTTTCCAAAATAAATATGGTCATTAATAGGTCAAGGAACTTCCACATCAGTTTCACCCTAAACAATTACACGTAACACGTCCAAATATGCTAGGCCCCATCAAGACACACATGAACGTCTCAAGGGCTAACTTTCGAACGTCTTAGACGTTCTTGGACATTTGACCTCCAAACTTCATGAAACTCCATATACTGACTATAACAATTATTATAACTCATTTTAAGACTTAATAAGCTCATTACATACAAATATAAGCACGTATAGACACATGAGGCACATAGGTGACTAGTCGTTGAACATCTTGGTCGTCCCTTGACGTTTGACTTCCAAATCACCTCAAACTTTACACACTGCCTCAATACAATATTATAAGCCATTTTATGACCTTATAACCTCAATACAAACATGTTAGGCTCTAGACACCATAATTCATTTTGGGGGTCTTACACTAACACCTTTTCAGAATGTACATTGAACTTCGAACCTATTTTTCAAATTGATTTTATCTATTTAGGTCATTTGAAAACTTAAGTTTTTTCTTGATTTATACTAAAAAATTACGTGGCGACTCTGTTTATTTGGAAATTTAATTTCTCTTAAATCATAAGTTTAATCGATTTTTCAAAACTTAGTCATTTTTTATTTCTTATTCATTTTCGAGTAAAACAAAATTGCGACTCTGCTAGGGATTGATTAAGTTCTAACCATGAGATTTGAGTGTCTAACTAAGTGTTATTAATTGCTAAAATGATTATTTGTTCTTCATATGTTTAAATTAATAACTGACATTGCATTTCATGACATCTTCCAATATGTACGTATAGTATATTAAAGGACGGTTTGCGGACCTGCAACCGGACTTTTCTATACTCAACCCTTTTTTGAAATGATCGGTAATTTATTGGTTCGTCGTGCGTTCAATGGTTGTCGTAAGTTTCAGCCTGAGTTGTCCACTTGGGTTCCCGATCTTTACAAAGACACTCTTAGTCAGCTAACGTAGAGCTGAACCAACTCCCGAATTTAAGAGCATTTTGAACTAAGATGACCCAACCCCCAAGGCGTGTTGGCCCATTAGAAGCCACCTTGTGTCTATTTGGCCCATTGGCCAATAAAAAGACAATCATGTTAATATGTCTAATTGAAGGATGTATATGTATTTTTAAAACAAATCAATTGTTTATAAGGGTGGGGTAACTAACCTTTGTCTCTTTTTCTTGTGGGATGGATCCGGCAGATGAGCCTCTCAAAACCTGAATGGTGACCGTCACCGATCCTTACCACAAAGTGTAGTGGAAATTCATGAATTATACAGACAAAATGGAAGTTCAAAGATACATAGGCTATCTTCCATCACTATTGGAAATAAAGGCTTGGCCCGGTTTAATTGGAACAATGGTAAAGTTTGGGGACAGTGAAACTATGGTATTTTGGTTCGAGGAAGTTGAAATGACGCCGACTATTGAACAAGTCCTCACAAGCTATGAGATTCTCGCCATGTGCAACAAGAGGAAGCGTCAACCACATACAGATCTTCTAAACCCCAAAATATGGGATTTCACCGAAATCAAAGAAAAATTGTCACTCATCAAAGCTGAGTGGATGGACAAGCTTCCCGGACCAAACATTCCATTTAGAAAGCTCTATTATCGATTTGGACGTGCGAGAGCTTATGAGAAATTTAAAGAAGAGTTCGTCTCAAAAGAAAAATGGAAGGAGACACGTCCTCTTACCTTTGTGATATGTTTACTTGTAACAATGGTGTTTCCTCAAGGCCCAAACTACACTATTCATCCAAGTGTAGTAATGGTCATTCATTCCATCTTCTACGGAGTGAACTACAAGTCGTCAACCAAAACTACACTTTGGCACCTATGATCTTAACCTACATTTACAAGGTTTTAGATAAGTGTCAAAGCGGAGAACTTTTCCTTCAAGGATGCAACCTAATACTTCAATGGTGGATGATGCGACATCTGATCAAAACTCATAACCCTAAAGAACTAGAACCCCTAAGATGGTCAGACGAACTTGAAGGTCACGATTGGTGGATGTACCGTAATCATTGCAACAAAACCGGAGGGGAAGACTCCTGGTATCCAAGACTTCAAGGGCTAAGAGAAGAGAATGTGCAGTGGTCGATAGACAGTCTGATGGTGACAAAGCAAATAGTGGTTCGAGTGTAAAAGTTCCCTTACATAATATTTGCTGGTTTAAGAGGTTCTAGACCATATGCTCCTGGTCTAGTCCTTAGGCAACTAAGAGGGAAAAAAGAATTCCCCAAAAAGCAGACATGAGAAAATTTGCAACCGATTATGAAAATGGACGTATCGCTATACGTAGAATATGGAGGACTCAAAGGGTATTTGGTGAACAGGTACAAAACAGGTTTCATCCTTAATGTTCTAAGGATTACAAGGAATAGTTGAACAGGAGCCTCACTGGAACTATTGATCCTGGTCCGAACGTCCCTCACATTATTGCAGATGTTGGAGCCAAACATCAAGTTCGACTTCATTGTCTCCAAGAGAAGTTTAATAAGAATGAGTTGTAGCATCAACACCGGTATTCAGAAGATGCCAAAGTCATAGCTCAATTAAATTAAGAGCTACGAAGAGCCAGGCAATGCATTTCAGAATTGGATGATAGCATGAAACAGATTCAGTCGGTGGAAAGGTTTAGACATCAAGAAGGGGCCTAGTTGGCAAGAGATCATCTATGGGTGAACAAATATTTCATGTGGGAAGATGTCAACATCGCCAAGAGGACCAGACTTGGCGAAGGATCAGAGAAAGCGTGAATCTTATTATTATCTCCTGCGTGGTACTGCTTTATTTGTACTTTGTTTGTAGCTTATTTTCTGAACCTATTTCTCTGTTTTTATGTTTATCAAACATTTTGAATTATATTAATGATAGGAGTTGGGAGAGATGAAGTTTTACTGATGTGGTTTTTCAGCCGAAGTTTGAGTGGAGAGGCTCTAGAGTGGTTTACATCTAATGAAACAAGACAGTGTCCTACCTAGAATGCCCTAGCTAAGGATTTCATCGAACAATTCATTTATAATATGGAGATCATTCCCGATCATTATTCCTTAGAAAAGATGAAGCAGAAATCAAATAAAAGCTATAGAGAGTTCGCATATAGATGGCTAAATGAGGCAGCTACAGTTCGGCCTCCCATGTTTGAGAAAGAAATCATTGAAGTTTTGTGCGGGTTCAGGAACCCGAATATTATGATCGAATCATATTGCTCGTTAGAGCAAAGTTTGCTGAGATAGTCAAAGTAGGTGAGACTATCGAAGACGAATTGAGAACCAGGAAGATTGCCTATGTTGCTGACTCGCCCTGATCCTCGGGTTTGTTGAAGAAGAAAAGAAAAGATGTCTCCACTATCTCTTATAAAGGGAAGAAGACCCCAAGGAGATCCTCGTCATACCAAGGTCATTCTCAACCTTCATAGAGTTCATACCCGGTTTTTATGCCTAAGATGATTACCAAAATACCCCTCCCCCAGTAATCAAACTACACCTCCTCCCACTTACCAAAATACTCCCCCTTCTAATTATCAAGCTCCCTCTCCCATCTACCAAACTTCCCCTCCAGTTTATAAAACTCTATCCCATCACTATCGAAACGCCTCTCCCAACTGTGCCAACGTTCAGACGAATTACCAAGAGTCTTCCTCGATATATCAAACCCAACTCCACTTTAACAAAATACCCTCCAAACTACAAAACCCCATAGCCAAATTACCACACCAACTCATATCCAAGATATCAAGCCCCCGTCCTAACGCTCCAAATTATCGTTAGATTCCCCCCCCCCCCCAGCAAGGCAATATCAATCCCTCCAGTCCCAAATTTGAGAAAAACCCCGCAAAATTTTTCACTCCGCTCATCGAAAGTCAAACAAAGATGTTCAAGCGATTAACTACAACAGGATATATTAATCCAGTGGGGCCCAAGCCGGTTGACACTAGCTCAAAGTTTTACATACCTGATCAGAGGTGCGCGTATCACTCCAACGGTGTTGGACATGATACCGAGGATTGTATTGACCTTAAGCACAAGATCCAAGATCTGATTGACTAGAAAGTGGTCTCTCTCTAGACAGTCACGCCCAATGTCAATAGTAATCCTTTGCCAAATCATGGGGACGTCACTATCAATATGATAGAGATGGATGACGATTGGTGTGTGACTAAGGCAATAGTTCTGATCGCTCATGACAAACTGGAAAGAGATGTAGCTTCATTGAGCATCAGAGAGAGGAAAGAGTTTGTAATTCTAATACCCGAGAAGGTTGTTGCCTTGGTGCCTAAAGAAACTCTTGCCCGATAAAAGTTTCTGATTGAAACTGATTCCACTCAAGGTATGACTAGGTCTGGTAGATGTTAAACACCGAAAGAGTTGTTCAAGCGGGGGAAAAGAAGGACCAAACAAAAAGACCGATAAGTGAGGCCGAGGCTGAAGAGTTTTGGAGAAAAATGCAGCCAAATGATTATTCGATTGTGAAGCATCGAGAGAAGACTCCGACTTAGATTTTGGTATGGGCTCTGTTGATGAGTTTGCAGTTGCACAGGCAAGCCCTGATGAAGGCTTTGGATGACACATATGTGCCCGTGAGCACCTGTAGTGACAAAGTAGCCGCCATGATAAACCATGTCATCTGGGGACACCAAATTAGTTTTTGTGACAAAGATTTGCCCTTAGAAGGAAAGATGCACAACAAAGCTCTACATGTCACCATTTCGTGTCGAGACAAGGTTATAAATCGCGTCTTGGTCGATGATGGATCCGGTCTCAATATTTTCCCACTGTCGACTCTAAGGCAGCTAAAATTTGACTTGGGGAAGCTTCACCAGAACCAAGTCAATGTGAGGGATTTCGATGGGGGTGAAAAGAGACACATTGGGGGCAGTAAAATTGAATATTTAGATGGGTCCTGTAGAGTTCTGCGTGGAGTTCCAGGTTTTGGACATCAACACCAGTTACAAACTCCTTTCGGGGAGGCCGTTCATCTACATGGCTGGGGTTGTGCCTTCTACCCTTCACAAACTAATGAAATTTGTTTGGAATGATCAAGAGTTGGTTATTCATGGTTAAGGAAGCCATTCCAATGGGTATACGTCGATCGTCGATGAAGTTTCCTGAGGCTGTGATTTTTACACGGTAGAACTGGTAAATGCCACCGTTGATGATTTGCCTCCACAACCCCCTATGCCTTCTGTATATAAAATGATTGCTATGGTGATGCTTTAGAGCGGGTTCGAACTAGGTTTTGGATTGGGGAAGAATTTCCAGGGAATCGTCGAGCCTATCCAAGTTCCTGTCAAAGGAGCACAGTTCGGTTTGGGGTACGTCCCCAACATGATGGAGCAGAGACAAAGAAAAAGAGTGTTGATTAAGCATCGGCCAGGCCAATTCCTCATCTGTACCAATCATTTCTAGTTCGAGAGTATGCCGATGATGATGGCCTGGGGGATGGAGTCTAGGATCTTTTTGAAGAAATTGAAGCAATCATGGGGGATGAGGTCGAGACATCCGGCATCTCTGATGTCGAGCCAGGGGAGAAATTGCAGAACTGGACCTCCACGCCACTTTTTATCCCCCGAAAATCTTGGTAGAAAGGACATATATTTATGCTTGTTTTGAAAATCGGTGGTAGTCTTGAAGAGGCCTGAGACCTATATTTTAACAGTTTTTAATTGTTTGAGTTTTGAAATTCCCTTGTGATGTTTAAAAAGGCAAAGTGTCCCTCCACCATAGCCAAAGTTTGCACTTTTTTTTCAAATTGAATGAAAGTCTCTTTTATCGAAATTTTGTCTATTTGCTTATTTGGTATATTTACTTCCCTAACTTTGTCTGTTTATGATTTCAGTAATATTAATTTAAAACCTGTCAGTGTCATGTCATGTCACAAGCCAAAGGAACAAAATGAGGCAGGTGATGACGAAGATGAAGAATATGAAAAAGAAAATGAGGTACCGGAACATGTTGCGGAAGAGTTTCGGCAATTTGAAAATCAACATAAGCCAAATTTGGAAGACTGAGACTGTGAATCTTAGAGACGAGGAGTGCGTCAAAGAAGTCAGAATCAGTGTCCATCTAACTGAATCTCAAAGAAGGGACCTGATCCATTTGCTTAGAGAATACATTGATATATTTGTCTGGGTTTACAGAGATATGTTAGGGCTGAGTACAAGTGTGGTGTCCCACAAATTTCCGATTAATCCAGGATTTAGTCTAGTAAAACAAAAGACTCAGAAGTTCAAGACTAAGTTAAGTTTAACGATCAAAGAAGAGATTACCAAAAATATCGAGTCTCAAATTGTGGAAGTGATGCAATATCCGATGTTGTTGGCCAATGTTGTCCCGATTGCCAAAAAGATGGGAAGATCAGAATTTGTCTTGACTACAAATATCTCAACAAAGCAAGCCCAAAAGATAATTTTTAGTTTCCAAACATCCACATTCTCATTGATAAATGTGCCAAGCATGAAATGCAATCGTTTATGGATTGTTACGATGGTTATCACCAGATCTTGATAGATGAAGAAGATGCAGAGAAGACAGCCTTCAGTACTCCTTGGTGTATATCATTATAGAGTAATGTCATTTGGTCTAAAAAATGGTGGTGCTACTTATATGAGGGCTATGACAACCATCTTTCATGACATGATTCACAAAGAGATTGAGGTGTATGTAGATGAAGTCATAATCAAGTCCCGCGAGAGTTCGGACCACTTGACTCATTTAAGGAAGTTCTTTGATCGTATGCGTCGATACAACCTGAAGTTAAATCCCGCCAAATGTGCTTTTGGGGTGCCAACTAGAAAGATCTTGGGATTTATAGTTAGCAGAAGAGGCATCGAGCTTGACCCTTCAAAGATCAAGGCGATACAAGATTTACCTCCTCCGAAGACGAAGAAAGAGGTGATGAGTTTCTTGGGAAGGTTGAACTACATTAGTCGGCTCATAGCTCAATACATCGTGGTGTGTGAGCCTATCTTCAAGTTATTGAAGAAAGATGTTTTGACAAAGTGGACCAATGAATGTAAAACTACTTTTGATGCCATCAAGAATTATTTGTCCAATTCACCAGTGTTGGTTCCTCCGCGAGAAGAGAGTCCATTGTTGCTATATTTGTATGTCTCAGATAATGTATTTGGGTGTGTGCTTATTCAACATGATGAGACAGGGAAGAAGGAGTGAGCCATTTAGTATTTGATCAAAAAATCACTCGATATGAGGCTCATTACACTCTTTTCGAGAGAACATGTTGTGCTTTGACTTGGATCGCTAAAAAATTGAGACATTATTTGTCTTCTTATACCTCATACCTCATTTATAGAATAGACCCATTGAAGCCGACCGGAAAATTGGCTAAATGGCAAATGCTTTTGAGTGAATTTGATATTGTGTATAGGACCTAAAAGGCGACAAAAGCACAAGCCTTGGCTGATCATCTTGCAGAAAATCCAGTCGATGCAGAGTATGAACTGCTCAAGACTTATTTCCCCGACGAAGAGGTAGCATTTGTCGGTGAAGATATTTCTGAAGCATGTCATGGTTGGAGAGTATTCTTCGATGGAGCGGAAAATCACCAAGGAAAAGGTATCTGAGCGGTTTTAGTGTCAGAATCTAGTCAACACTATCCTGTGGTAGCTAAACTTTGATTTGATTGCACCAACAATATGACAGAATATGAAGCTTGTATTCTTGGGTTGAAGATGGTCATTGACATGAATGTCCACGAGTTGCTAGTTATTGGAGATTCAGATTTGCTAATTCATCAGGTTCAAGGTGAATGGGTTGTGAAGAACCCGAATATCACACCATATGTGAAATATACACAGAAGTTGTGTAGAAGATTTCACAAAATTTAATACAAACACACTCAGAACACAGAATGAGTTGGTTGATGCTCTTGCCACCATCGCCGCAATGATTAAACATCTAGATACTGATTATATTGATCTTTTGTATATAGAGGTAAAGGAGCAGTCAGTTCATTGTTCACATGTTGAAGCAGAACCAGATGGTCTGCCATGGTATTTCGATATTAAAAAGTATTTCGAGACCGGGATTTATCATGAGAATGCAATATTTAACCAGAAGAAGTCGATATGCCATATGGACCTCAACTTCTTTCTAAGTGGGGAAATCCTTTATAGGAGGACTCCAGATTTAGGTCTTCTCAGATGCGTTTGTGTTGTTGAAGCTGCAAAGCTTCTTGAACAAATACATGCTGGAGTTTGCGGTATGTACATGAATGGACTTACTCTAGCAACGAAGATCCTTCGAGCCGGTTATTTATGGATGACTATGAAGCATGATTATTGCAAATTCGTGCAGAAATATCATAAATATCAAGTGCATGGTGATCTGATTCGAGTGCCGCCTCACAAACTCATGGATGTCATTGGTCCAATAGAGCCAGTCGACTCTAACGGACACAGATTCATTTTGGTTGCCATTGATTACTTCACCAAGTGGGTGGAAGGAGCTTCGTATAAGTCGCTAACCAAGAAAGTAGTAGCTAATTTTGTTCGCAACAATCTGATATGCAGGTTTGGAGTACCAGAATCCATCATTACTGATAATGGTGCAAATCTCAACAGTCACTTGATGAGAGATATATGTGAGCAGTTTAAGATTACTCACCGAAATTCAACTGCTTATCGTCCTCAAATGAATGGAGTTGTAGAGGCCGCCAATAAGAACATCAAGAAGATTTTGAGGAAAATGATTGACAATCACGAGGTTGGCATGATATGTTGCCATATGCTTTGTAGGGTTGCCGAACGCTGTCAGAATGTCGATTGGAGCTACTCCGAACTTTCTAATATATGGAACACAAGCAATTATACCTATTGAAGTTGAGATACCTTCCTTGAGAATCATCCAAGAAGTTGAGTTAAATAATACTGAGTGGGTCCGCGAATGGATTGATCAGTTAACATTGATTAATGAGAAGAGAATGGTTGTTGTTTGTCATGGTCAACTATACCGATAGAGAATGATTCGCGCTTTCCACAAGAGAGTTAGAGCCAGAATTTTTGAAATTGATCAGTTAGTCCTTAAGCGCATTTTTCCTCATCAGGATGAGTACAAAGGGAAATTTGCATCGAATTTTCAAGGACCTTACATGGTTCGCAAGGTATTATCTAGAGGTTCCTTGATCCTGTCGGAGATGGATGGCACCGAACAGCCAAAACCGATCAACTCAGACTTTGTCAAGAGATATTATGTGTGAAGCTTCAGTTTGTATTTCTGTTATTTAGTTGTAGTTGTTCTATTTTCTTGTAATCGTTCTGTTTAGAACCCCATCCCTCTTGTAATGAACTACCTCTGACCTGAATTCTCAAGAATGAGATACGTAGGCGACCTATGTCGTCCTTGGTCACCCCATTTATGCCATTTAATATTTTTTTGTATTTGAACTACGTTCGACCTGAATTCTCAAGAATGAGCTACGTACATGGCCTATGTCGGCCTCGGTCGGTTTCTATGTAAATTTCTTATTGTTGTTAACATTTGAGGGGGAACTATGTTTGACCTGATTCCTGCCTCAACGGGATATGTAGGCGCCATAACGGTTCGTTCATATCTCCCAAAAGATTTCTATTTCTCTTTACAATAGAAACTGGGACATAATTTTTGCAAAAAAGACTCAAAAATTCTCGAGAAGAAGATTTTTTCCTCAACAAGTCAAAACTGAAGTTACCTTGAGATTTGCAACTGGATAAAATTTTCGAAAGGATCTCAAAATTTCCGTGATTTGCTTACCGAAGGTAAAAGATAAACCAAAAAAGTTAACTGGGACAGAAATTTTGAGGATGGTATCATTACTCTGAGGGTCATTTTCATTTGTATTGTCGATTGAGACGATATCGTCACTCAGAAAATACCCAGAAGATCATACATGATTGCTCGATGAAGCATTATCATCGTTCGATACCAAGGAGGTTGCAAAAAAAGATTCATGCATCGTGGGAAAGGGATTCATGCATAGCAAGAGAACAAAATCATACATTGCAAGAGAAGGAAATTATGCATAGCAAGAGAAGAAATTGTGCATAGAAAGAGAAAGAGTCATCCATTGCAAGAGAAGGAGTTATGCATAGCAAGAAAAAAGATTCATGCATCGCGGTAAAAAGATTCATGCATCACGGGAAAGAGATTCATACGTTGCAAGAAAAGAGTCATGCATCGCGAGAGGAAGGAGTCATGTATAGCAAGAGAAAGGAAGTCATTCTTTGCAAGAGAAGAAATTGTGCATAGAAAGAGAAAGAGCCATCCATCGCAAGAGAAGGAAGTCATGCATAGCAAGAGAAAGATGTCATGCATTGCAAGAGAAAGAATTCATGCATCGCGGAGAAGAAGTCATGCATTGTAAAAGAAGGAGACCGTGCGTCGCAAGAAAATCAACATCAATTGCATCATTTTATTTGGCCAAAGTAAACAATAATCAAAGACGACATCAAGAGAATCACCAGCAAAGACATCGAGAGAACTATCAACACATTGCATCAGTATTTTATTACTTTGCATCAAAGAAAAAGTACATTGAAGATTATATTGCAAATATGAGACACAAGCTTTATTAGCTTTACGTCAAATCCATTGGAGTGGACAACAAATTCTTGAGGAGAGCAATTAAGTGCCAACACGGTAAAAGTCATTACCTCCCATTTGAATTGCTTTTTTATGCTAATGAGTTTTATCTCAGTCTCTGTCGAGAGCATCCGGAAAGGTGAATTCTCCAAAATAAACCACAGGTGTGGACGACATCAAAAAGAATGCGGCACAACGTGGAACTTTTTCTTAGCAGCAAACTAGGACATAGCACAAAAAGGAGTGTCAAACTCTTAGGGCGCGAGAAGAGGAGAGACTCCACCACAATCAAACCACATCCCTATGAGAAGGCATGTAGGTTTTTCATTAGGTTTCTTGGTTTTAGTTTTGCATCCGGAAATTTTTGGTCTTCACCGGAAGTAGCTTTCAAATCCGAGTGACAATACACCATGAGCTTTGGAAATTATATCCTTGCAAGTTCTTATTTATGGGTGTGAAGCATACCACATTCATGGCTAAGATTTTGCAAACCTCCTTTTCATACTCGACTTACTTTGTCGCTTCTTCCAAAACCAAAGGTTATCTAGCATAATAGATTTTCTTTTCAACCGATCGAGTCGAGCAACAAGCAGCTTGATTCCCTAAGTTGGACGATATGTATGCGAAATCAATGTTGAAGATTCAGTTGTGTTCCGACATACTCTCTCAAATCTTGCTCCCGAGTGTTTCGATCTCTTCATAATTCGATATCAAAATAACTTTTGAATTCTTTCAAAACCGTGCGCTAAATCAAGCGTGTCGAACTACAAATGGGCTGAATTCTCATATAACCTGAGATATGTAGGAAACCCATTTCCGGGGTTCAGCCATAATTCCTAAATTTCGCGTCAAATTTCTTTTTTTTTAGAGATGAACATGTGGTCGGCCAAAATTGGATTAGTCAATTTTTATTTTCATCAAATTTCTTGCATCAATCCGAGTCAAATGAGGGACATTTGTTGACAATCAATTTTGACCTTCCCCAATAGAATTAATTTGAGAATTTCCTAATTTTCAACGGTTTGAATAATTTGTTTAATAACATTTAAAATATTTTTCAAGTTATTTTAAAGTAATTTTAGTCACATTTTTTATAACATTTAAGTAGTATATATTTTATATAATATTGTATATAATTAGTATATTTTTTAAATATTTGAAAAATCATCTCGAAAGGTCTCACTTTAAGTCGAATACTCTTTAATTTAGTTTAATTTCAATTATAATTACAATTAGTTTTTATTTTAAATTAATTACTTTTTAATAGAGTTTATTATTTTTATTTCATTGAAATTGAGAAGCTCGTTAATTGATTATTTTAGTTCGTCTTATTTAAATTTAAGCCAAATTCACAAGTTGAACTCAATTTGGTTAGTAATTTGGCTAATTTTATAATTCATTTGGACTAGTCTAATATCCAAACCTAGCCTTCTACTTACCCTCACCTTTAAACCCACTTAAAAGGACCAAAATTAGGCCTGTTTCCAGCAGCCTAATCTCCTTTTTGTAGAAACCCACCAACAATTCCCATACATTATTTTAGTCCACTCTTTTTCCCCAGACCCATCCCAACTCTAGTTCACCAAAGAAAACCCAGAAACGACAACAACCTAACGTTAACATCCAATTCCAATGATGTGGAAATTCACACGGCGTGGGATGCAAAAGGACAATTCCAAAGGCAATTTCAGCGATTTTCCATGTCCCCTGTACGCGACGTCTTAACAGAAGAGATACGGCATGAACACGAAGATACACGGAAAGCAGTGAGGAGCAGAGAGCGTACACTGCAAATTTTGTTCTCTTCGTCCCGTCTCTCTCAAAGTGGTACAGTAGCAGTGAAAAATCATCCTCGCCAGCGCGAGATCAATCCATGTCGACAAAAAGGACGATTAGGATTGATCCTAGCCGTCCATCCCCCTTTCCTCTTCCAGGATGGGGTTGAAGCTTCAAAAAAAATTGTTCATCCTAATATGGTGAAATATTTTGGAATTCAAACCTCAAATGGGCCTCTTCTCATTCAAATTTTGACGCCTTCCCCCCCCCCCCCCCCCCCCCAAAAAAAAAAAAAAAATCCAAACCCTAATAATCCTCTCTATATATATTCTCTTGTGATCCATTGTAATGGGGTGGGAGTTTTTTGTTGGAGTTGGGAAATTTTGACAAGAATTCAAAGAGAAAAGCTCATTGAGCTAAAACACTCATACAATACATATATCTGAAATAGACACTTTCTTCTATTGTTCGCGGACTGTCGGGAATTTGTTAGCATCCACAAGAGCTCTTGAAGTTGAAATTAGTGGTGAAGTCGCTTTTGAAACTCGTTGTTGTTCGGTTTTGCTGCACTTCGAAAGGTAATATGTATCTCGTTTCAAATATCTTTTTCTCTTAATTTATTGTTGTTCTGATCTTTGACAATGCGAAGCCATGTAAATGATAGTATTTAGGTGTTTTGACCCACTGTTGACTGTTAATCAATGATAGAATCTGTTTGAACGTCCATAGTGGTCGTTTTTTTTCTTTTGTTATCGTTGAAAGTTAGATGTTTCCTTTTGGTCCCGAGTTCTTTTTTTTACTGTTTTAATCTTCTCATTTCTCTCTACCTCGACTGATTAGTTGTGAAAGTCGTGGTTTAGTCGTGATACTTGAAATCCTCTCCATGGGCGATTGTGACTTTCATCGGCTGTATATTTTTGTTGTTTCATGTTTTGAATAGATAAAATAGCTAGTTCTACTTGTCGGCATGTCTGTTTGTGTTGACCATGTTGTTCTGTCTTTTCTACTGTTTTTCTTCTGTTTCCAGTTGCTCTTTTAGTTTAGTTGTCAAACTGTTTTACTCGTCTTAGTTTTCTTTTGGCCATTCGGAATTCGTAGTATTGTGTAGTACTGGATGTCGTTTTCTTCATTCTTTCACCACAAGTTGAAAGAATAAGGCAAGACATCAATATTTTGATCTCGCTTAGTGATCCTTTTCTGCTATTTTGAATTTGTATTCGGTGGTATCGGTCATGTTAATTCCCTTTCATGCTCCGCTCATGTGAAGTTCTTTTAGAAGGTGGTAAATAAGTCGAATATCGTATTTGGTTTGAGTTGAAAAACTTGTTTATGAAATAAAGTAGTATCTTACTCTTGTATGTACCCTTTAAGCGTGAGTTGTTCCTATTCTCCTCTTCTGATGATTTGTTGGTTGATTGTCATGTTTGTAATATTATAGTCTTAAGGTTAAGTTTTAATCCTTTCTCATTTGGTCTTTTTTTTTACTAAATGCATGATTCAGTATGTGAAAACTATGGCGAAGCTTAATATAGTTTTTTGTATGCCTGCGCCTGCTCTTTTCCTTCACTTGAAGTTATGAAAAATGCTAGAACCCCTTCCCTTTTCATGCCTTAAAGTACTGCAAAACAGTGACATTTGCTAGTTGGCTTACTGATTTGTCATGTTCAAAATGCTCAAGTTTATTCTATTAATACATAGTTTCATTGACGTCTTCGCTTAAATCTGTCTCACTTTTTAAACTCAATGACACCAATTATAATAGTATGCTTCTTTTCTTGATTAGCATTGGCTTCTTTGGTATTACATTTGTTGAAGTAAATATGCCTAAGTCCCTTTCGATTAATCACAGCTAGCTTAATAAGTCAGCTACCACTGTCATTTGGTGTTCTACTTAATCATGGAGACTAGTAATTTATTATTTAGTCACGTATTCCTTTATGTGATTTTAAAACATTCTTTCTTTGTCAAGGCTCTGTGTTCTTTGGTTTATTTCCTAAAAGTTTAAGTGCCTCTCATGACGGTATATGATATTTGAGTTTCAATTTCTTTGTGTGCTTTATCTTGAATAGAAATAGCAATTTGAATCAACTTAGTAATTTATTTATTCATGTCTATTTGTATTTATGCACAACATGTTAGCTTGGAGGAATAAGTTTGTTTGGATTTGATGGTCTATAGTCATATTTTACGTCTCTTTAGAATGATTTGGCAAAAATTTCACTAGTTTTTCTCTCTTTGTTTAAAAAGATTAGATTTAGCACCGTAAGATTTCACCAAAATGAATGGTTTTGACTTTGGCAGGAGGTGTTTTGTTTGATAAGTGTGCACCATGTTTTCTTTATATATTTTTGAGTTTATTGTTATTCAATGGCTATGTATTCCCAGGAATGTAATATGTTCACAAGTGTACATACATGCATAATAGATGCTATCGTTAGTGTCACATTTTGTTTATAAACTTTTTCAGTATAATTTTGGTTCACTTGGTTTTCTTTAGAGCCATATATGTCGGTCTAACTTGAATCTCTTAAACAGCTTTTATTTTAATTAAAATTCGTCTTGTTCAAAATATACCTTATTTATTTTAACACTTTGTATGCTAATTCCTTTTTATTTTATTGCATGTGAAATTCCTTTTGAGTCCTCGTGGACTTTATGTCCACTCCTTGCGTTCTCTTATTGAGACACAAAGGCTCAAACCCTTCCCTTCAAGTCAGCCGACCCTCAAGATTGACGGACAGGTTGAAAGCAGCAACATAATGCTGGAAATTAAATTTTTCAGCCCCAAAAAGGTTGAAAACAGGTTGATATACCAATTGTATACACTTGTATACAGTTAGAGTATACAATAGACAGGTGCAAAAACGTGAAAACGCAGGCCAAAAAATACAGAATATAAGGTTCAACAAAAATGCAAGTTTGGAAGGTCCAAAATGGGTAGGGCACGGTCTGTATACAAGGGTATACATAAAGCGTATACGCAGATTTATTTTGAAGGAAAATAGGGTCAAAAACTCAGGGAATTTTCAGCAGGCCCAAACTTAGTTGAATTTGGGGCAAATGGCCCAAGTTCAAATTTTCTATCTCCTTTACCTCCTTGTTTATTTGTTATTGACTAACGTTTTGGTTCTAATTTAATTAATCCCCAACGATACTATTTCTCTTTATTTTCAAATATTCAAAAATTAATGTATACATGTATATATATATTTTTCTTTTTAGTTAGTCCTATACTTATTAATCTTTTCATCACCTAAGTTTATTCCCTTTAGAATTATCCCGTTTAGTTATTTTCCCTTAAAAGTAATTACTTAGAAAAAAATAGCAATAAGTAAGTAAATGAAAAAAATTGACTTTTCTATACTTAGTAGGCGTTTGGCCATGTGATACCATATCACGATATGATATCGTGAGATGGAATCAGCATTTGGAAATTCGATTTTACGCTAAGTCCATCTCATGATTCCATATCATGAGATGTGATCTCATATTCTTCAAAAAAAAACATGATATGGAATCATATGGGAATACTATATCATGATTTGAGTTACTTTCATACAAAAATTGATCCACAAATTTATATTTTCTTAAAACAATCCCACATTTATATCTACTAACCATTTATTTCACATGTAAATAAAATCTATAATCACATCATTACTTTTAAAAATTTATTATTCTCATCGACATAAAATTTATTATTCTCACCAACATATAGTCACTTTAACTCACACTTCACGATTGTTGAGTAATAAATCTTGAAGAGCCCGTGAAAGGTATTTTATTTTTACTCAAATATATTGATGAAACAATTACTTAAGTGGAGAACAAATAACTTTGTAATAATATATCATACGATTTTATGATTTTTTTTATTTGATAAGATTGAATAAACAGTTGGGGCTATTTTAATAGTTTTAGTACTTGTGAGTTTTTTATGTTTATGAGAAAATATACAACACCAAAATTCCATATCGTATGTCCAAACAGAACTTCAATTTCATCTCATGATTCCATATCATAATGTCATATCATCATTTCATATCATGATCCCATATCGCATGGTCAAACGGGCCCTTAGTTAAAATTTGGAAATTATTTGAAAAAGTCATTTTAGTCAAATTTGAAAATTATTTGAAAAAGTCATTCTAATCTATTTTTCAAATTGATTTTATATGTTTAGGTCTTTTGAAAACTTTAGCTTCTTCTTGATTTTTACTAAAAAATTAAGTGCGACTCTATTTATTTGGAAATTCGATTTCTCTTAAATCATAAGTTTAATTGATTTTTTGAAACTTAGTCATTTTTTATTTTTTATTCATTTTTGAGTAAAACAGATGCAATCTTAGAGAATTTGAATGAACCTACTTGTGAAAACGTCATTCATGAACTTGAGGTCATGGTTAATGATCTCGGTTACCACAATATAATGGATGACAATAACCTGTTGGATTATCCGGTTGAAAGTGATACATTTTCAGAGGTCAAGAGCTTAGAAGAAATTGTTGATACCATCAAAAAAAGCAATGTTGATAATGAAGTTGAAGATGTTATTATACCTTTGGAACCACGTACGCATAAGAAAACACTTATCACATCTAGAACTCTTCACAATTTTATGGTGCAGTTCGAAAAGACAACACCGGAGCCCGTGGATGTAATAAGAAAATTTAGAGATGAGATTCAACTAGATTTAAATATATATATATATATATATATATAACACAATAGAAACATATTTCACAAAATTTTCTTTAATATATTTGTAATTTAAAGAATTATTAATTTATTATATTAATGGGACCATATATTTATAAAAACATCTTCTGAAAATATATTATCTTATTATCTTATCGAAATTGGTGATTTTTTCATTGACTCAAGTCGGGGCCAGAGGAAAATATTATTGTAGAGAGATTATTAATTTATAGAGGTTTTACTGTATGTCTATTTTCATGATTCAAACGAAGGAACAAAATATTGGCTTGTTAGTCGAGCTTTAGTTACTCCGAAGAAGTGCATATTGATACGTACTTTGGTGTATCTTCTGATAGTGTCTCTTCTCTATGCTACACCAGTTTGTTGTCTAGTCGGATTGATATATGAATTTTAGTGCATTTGTGTACTACATTCTGGTCTAATGGATGATTTTCACGATGGTGTAGTTCATTTGTAGCAGCATGTTCTGCATTGGTGCTAAAATTTCCTCCTTTAAATTGTAAGAATTATTTTTATTATTATTATTAATTAGTTCTTACTTATGGCCCAAGTTTACTTGTAACCCAAGTAATATCATAAATAGTATTTGATAAAGAATAGATCTCGTCTTTACATTGGTTACTTGATGGACGTACCAGATTAAGTCATAACCTCTATAAATTGGTCCTCCATCCATCCATTAGGGTTATCACATATTCTCTACGATAATTTTATCGCTGACGATTGTGATAACATAAAGTTAGGGCAAGGAGATAGAAACCAATTTATGACTAACACTTTTATTTTTTCTGTGATGATATCTTCCTCATCAGGTATGTGCCCTTAACAATTTTTATGCAAGATTATCGTGTTCAAGATCATGATATAATATAGTTTAGTCACCAAAGAGACCAAACTAGAAAATTAAAGTTTACACATATAATATTTATGATCACTTGGCATATGAGGATTAGTACAATTCATTATTTATCGGCATATTCAATATTCTAAGAAAGACTGGGTCTGATTTTTCAACATGATGCATGTATTATGTTTCTATAGTTTGTTAGTCACCAAAATGACCAAACTAAAATGTTTAAAATTATTCACATACACAAAATTTTATGATGTTATGTGTGCTTTGTATTTATATAGCTTGTTAGTCACTAAAGTGGTCAAACTAGAGAAATTAATGTATACACATATCATGTTTATGGTCACTTGATGCATGTATTATGTTTTTATAGTTTGTTAATCACCAAAGTGGTCAAACTAAAATATTTAAAATTATTCACATGCACAAAATTTTATGACGTTATGTGTGCTTTGTATTTATATAGTTTTTTAGTCACCAAAGTGGTCAAACTAGAGAAAATTGACGTCTACACATATCATGTTGATGATCACTTGATGCATGTATTATGTTTATATAGTTTATTAGTCACGGAAGTCGCCAAACTAAAATGTTTAAAATTATTCACATGCACAAAATTTTATAGATTATGTATGCATTTTTATTCATATAACTTGTTAGTCACCAAAGTGGTCAAACTAGTATGGTTAAGAAAAATATGCACTCATAAATTGTCATTTATCTATGAAGGTTAATTAAATGCCTATATTGAAAAATAAATAGATAAATTGACTTTCACTATTTCTAGAACTTAAAAAAAGTTTTATCCAAAGGTGAATCTATCATTCTACGAAGTGAAAATGATGAGGTAAATTAATATTTTCAATCAAACATTTATTGTATATCCAAAGATGTTGTATATGTTTGGTTAAATCAAAGATTTAAATTGACATTTAAATTATGATAGTGCGTCGTAGTATCTACCCAAATGAGAATTACGATGTACTTTTATCGTTTTACTGAATTCATATTATTTTTTATATGTGAGCACGTATCTATTTACAGTTATTCCTCTTCATTCGCATGTTTCGTGTGTTATACTGTATTCAATGGATTGAACTTCTCTGAATGACATGAACAAGTCCAGTTTCACTTAGGTGTGATAGATCTTGACTTTGCTCTGCTGAATGACAAACCTACTACCATTATTGATAAGAGTAGTGAGGATGAAAAGTCTTTTCATAAATCATGGGGAAAATCTAACAGATTGAACATTATGTTCATGCGAATTATTGTTGCTAACAACATTAAGAGTACTATTACATAAATAAAAAGTGCCAGAAAATACTTGAAGTTTGTGGAAGAACATTTTCGTTCTGCTGATAAGTCTCTTGCTGGTACACTAATGGTTGAACTGACGACCATGAAGTTTGATGGGTTGCATAGTATGCAAAATCATATCATAGAGATGACTAACATTGCAGCAAGACTTCGAACCTTGGGGATGAAAGTGGATGACACCTTCTTAGTTAAGTTTATTCTGAAGTCATTGCCTCTTGAGTATGGACCATTCCAAATTAACTATAACACTATTAAGGATAAGTGGGATGTTAGTAAATTATCCAGTATGCTTACTTAAGAGGAGTCAAGACTTGAGAAACAAGGAGGTCATTCCATTAACCTCATGGGTCAATGTGCTGGTAAAGGAATTAAATTGAAAGCAGTTTAAGAAAAAGAAAGCACCTTCTAAAATTTCACATAAGGAACTCAAGGCTGATGTGTGTCATTTTTGTAAAATGGAATGACACTAACGGAAAGATTTCCTGAAATGTAAGCTTGGCTTGAAAAGAAAGGTACACTTAGTGCCGTTTTATGTTTCGAATCAATTTAGTAGAAGTTTTTAATAATACTTTGTGGCTTGATTCTGGTGCAACTACTCATGTATCCACTATGTTGCGGGGATTCACTACGATCCAACTACGAATCTAAAATTCTTCTTCATGGGAAATCGTATGAAGGATAAAATTGAAGGCATAAGAACTTATAGTTTGATTTTGGAGACTGGACATCACCTTGATCTATTACAGACTCTTTATGTTCCTTCAATTTCTAGGAATTTGATTTCTCTTTCAAGACTTGATGTTTTTGAATTTGATTTTAAGTTTGAATATGGTTGTTTCAATTTATATAAGAATACTATTTTAATGGTTCTGGTGTTCTTATTGATGATTTATATAGATCAAAACTCAATAATAATTAGACGTAGTTCACTAAATGAAAATTCTACTTATTTGTGGTATAAACATTTGGGTCATGTATCCAAACAAAGATTAAAAAGATTAGTAAAGAATGAGATTTTTCCGACTCTAAATTTTATTGATCTTAGTATATGTTTGGATTGCATTAAAGGAAAGCGAACCAATCATACCAAGAAAAGTTTCACAATGAGCACTCAGCTTCTTGAAATTATACACATTGATATTTGTGGATTGTCACGACCCGAAAGCACCCCCTAGAAGTTAGGGAAAACCTTCGAATCGTGACCGGGCATACTTGACCCCTTTGGGGTCTCGTACAAGCCCTCTAACTAGCATTCATAACATAAAGCATGAAAAGTAGTGCGGAATTAAAACTTTTCACGATAATAATAAATAAAGGAGTCTTTTCATAAATACTAGGAAATCTTATCGTCACAAGCCAACTTAAAGACACGACTTAGAATCTTAGGGACACGGCCCTTTACAATAGAGTAAATACATTTTTTTTTAAGTCTTAATAAGGAAACTAAGAAACATAAAAAAAACTATGTCCTCGAATATATGAGGACATACCCAAGTCTTGAGAGATAGAATTCCCAAGCTTCAACTTCGATCCTCCAAAGGCTTCCAACCTATACTCATAAGGTATAAAAAGTATGGGGTTAGTACAACAATGTACTAAGTATGGCATATGCAAAAACATGCAAAAAGGGAAATTTTAGTAAAGATAGCTTTTTATGCAATTCAAATATAACCTTCATGAATCTAGAAGCAAATCCACATAAGAATCAACAATTTAACACTTTATGGCTATCTTACCAAACTTAAAGTAAACAAAAGGAACATTTCAATTAACTTTGCTAAACTTGCAATAAAATTGAATAAAGCATCATAGTGAACATTTTGAATTCTTACAATGAAGACCTTACAGTGAATGGCACGGTCCAAGTCATATGAACCCTTTTTCTTTGAAGTTGCCCTAACCCAAGGTTATTCTAAGACTCCCTAAGGTGAGCCAAGAAGGGACTCTCATTACACCTCCCTTCAAAGCACACCAAAGCGACCCTTAAAACTACCTAATCTTAGGCTTACTTCGTTAGAAATCAAATCCACGCCCTTGGCTAACATATGCAAAACACTCATGGAAATATAGGTCATACCAAGTGCAATGTGAGAGTAGCATCCCATACTACCACTCCCACTTAGTACTCCTAATGGATTCCATTTACTCAAGTACTCCACAATAATCCTCCATAACACTACACCATAGTACTCATTCACACGGATTTCATGAAGGTACTCTTCTCCCATAGTAGGTATAGGTCACACCGAGTGCAATGTGAGAATAGCATCCCATACTACTACTCCCACTCAATGCTCCTACTTGGTAACTAATGTGGATTGAGCACTTCACGACATACATACACAATTTCAACAATACACAAGATAATTAGTTTCAAATCAATTCTTTTGTGGGAGTTAGCTTAACCGACAAAGACCATGAGAGCTAGACATGGAATCCCGATATTAACCCCTATCGGATGAGGGATCCTTACTTGCCTAGAGTAAGGTCATGCTTCTTAGCGTTTACATGGCTTTTTTTTCCAATAGCTACACCTATGCGGGCACATAGTTAAGGGATAAGGAGATTGCTACTAAGTAACTCACTCTCTACTAACGAGGAGTACTCATCTCAAGAGGTACTTTGGATTACAACATCTCAACTAACGAAGTGCAATCCACCTCCCCTTCATATCCTCTCGGTGCTAGGCATAACTCCACACGGATTTCTCAACATAAAAGTCTATCATAGGAAGCTCACTAGGAAATGGAGAGGTTGTTACTAGACACTACATCTCAACTCACGAAGTGTGTCCACCTCAAGATTTCCCCTTTTTGCTCAACTTGACATAATACAAATCTTAGAAGAGTGTGTGTGTACATGTGCACACCTTGCATATAAGCATCATTTCATTTTCATCAAGTTCTACTCATACTTTAACCTTGATTCATCAAGCTACACACTCTACATACTTCTCATAATCATATACTTCATTTAGACATAAACTAGGTCAAACATGCAATTCAATCTACATCAAACACAACATAAGACCCATTTCCAATATATCTTCATTTCACATATTAGACCTTCAAGGTCACATACTCAAACCATACTAAGTAACATCAAGTTCATCAATTAGCACCGCCACCCATAAGGTGGACCATACCACTCAAATAGCAATTCATAATAAGAACTATACAATAAGAGCAACTCATCAACAATTCAAACCATCATTACCCATAAGCAATTTATCAATATTTCACCATATGAAGGCCCTTAGGGCAGTAGCTACACCAACATGACATACACAAGAAGACCCAAGTTCATACCTTACTCAAATCATGCTCACATAACCCATTTTCATGCCAAAAGTTGAAGTATGCATATACAAGAGTTTCATGGAGTTTTAACATCAAAACCATCTATTCAAACCAAGATAAATACATTTAAACCATTAGAACTTAGTTACAAGAAGACCCATAATAGAAATCAAAGTTTAGAAGAAGTTGAGTTTAAAACCCCTTTTTGAAAACCATTTTGGAAGTTGGCTTCTTGAATGGAAAGGTATTCAAGAATGGATACCATACCTTTAGGAGAAAGAAACCCACGAATTTGATGAAGAAACAATTCCCAATCCGTCCTCCTATCCTTCCTTGACTTCTAGCTTCCAAGAGAGTTGAGAGAGTTTTCTTGAGAGAAAGAGAGAGTTGGATCTTGAAGAGAAAAGGGGGCTCTTCTCTAGGTTTAGGGTGTAAGAGAGTCTTATAAGGCTTGGGGTGTATTTACATAAAACACCCTAAGCTGGCAGCCTTTAAATCATGCACTGGCAGGCTTCGTCGATGAGACCTCCTCGACGGACCGTCACGTCCACCACGGACCGTCACGGGGTTCCGTCGAGGAACACTTGGCTTCAAAATGGAGCCTGTCCCAATTTCACTCTCTGTCACCCACGACGCCCTGGCTCGACGGACCGTCCTGAGTACGATGGACCGTCGCCATGGCCGTCGTGAGCTACTGATGGGCAGACTTGCCCAAGTCCTGGGGCCCTTCATCTAGAGTCCTTGGGGTCCTAGGTGAGGTCGTGCCCAGACGTCAAACCCCTAAACTAAGTCGTCTAGGTCTAGGGAACATCCGACTCATGTTTCAAGTAAACCGAACACATAAAACTCATCCAAACTCGCCAAGACATACTAGTACATTCTAAGGCATACCATCCGAACGTCATGGACGTTTTTGGTCGATTGAACTCCAAACTTAACCAAACTTTGCACACTGCCTAAGGACACAAAACTAACTCCGTTTAACTTAAAATCAACTCAAGAAACAACCATGAGGCTTTAGTTCACCTTAGTTCATTTTGGGGCGTTATAGTGGACCCTTCGATGTTTCATCTTTTGGTGGAGAAAAATATTTTATCACCTTTATCGATTATTCATGTTAGGAATTTATCTATTTGTTGAAAGAAAAAAATCTCAAGCAGCGGACGCTCTCAAAGTGTACGTTAAAGAGGTTGAAAGACAATTAGATAAGAAAGTGAAAATCATTAGATTAGATAAAGGTGGTGAATATTATGAAAATTGTAATGAATCAGAACAATGTCTAGGTCTATTTGCAAAATTTCTTGAGAATGGTGAAGTTGGTGGGAGTGTTGAACGACAAAGTGTGGAAATTAATGAGATAAGGATAAATATTTCATTGTCCATGAATGTACCTATTTCCGCACCATCACAAATGTTGTTCCTCTTGTTCAAGAACACTTTAACAATATTGAACAATATTTGGGTGAAACACTTCAAGAAGGAACTAACTCACAAGTATCTGACGCAAATGAACCACAAACAATGTCATAAAGAAAATCGGTCATTATGTGATTTATTTACAAGAGTCAGATTTTGACACTGGAATTAATAAAGATTTGATTTCATTTCACAAGCCACAGAAAATAATGAATCTGATCATGAATGAAGAGTTAAAATCCATGGAATGCAACAAAGTCTTGGGTCCCCGTTCAATTACCAGAAATTTCTAAAATAATCGAGTGTAGATGGTTCTTCAAGACCAAATGCGATTCAAATGGTAATATTGAACGATATAAAGCCAGACTTGTTGCAAGGGATACATTAAAAATGAGGCATTGATTACAAAGAGACATTTTCACCGGTCTCAAAGAAAGAATCATTGAGAATTGTTTTGGATTTGATAGCTCATTATGATTTAGAGTTACATCAAATGGATGTGAAAACTGTATTTCTTAATATAGACCTCGAATGAGGATGTTTATATGGACCAACCAAAGGATTTTGAAATTAAAGGAAAAGATCAAATGGTGTGTAAGATAAAAATAAATAAATATATGGACTCAAACAAGCCTCACGATAATGGTATATAAAGTTTAATAATACTATAACATCTTTTGGATTTAAGGAAATTACCATTGATCGGTGCATATACCAAAAGATCATTGGGAGTAAGTTTAAATTTTTAGTCATATATGTTGATGACGTTTTACTTATTGCTAATGGTTTAGGCATGTTGCGTGTGACGAAAGAATTTCTCTCTATGAACTTTGAAATGAAAGATATGGTTGAGTCATCCTATGTGATAGGAATAGAAATATTTTGTGATAGATCATAAGGATTATTGGAACTGTCTCAAAAAGGCTTTATCGAAAGAGTTCTAGAGAGATTTAACATGAACAGTTGTTCAGCAGGAATAGTTCCTATAAAAAGGGACAAATTTAATCTCATGTTATGCCCAAAGAATGATGTAAAACGAAAAGAAATGATCTCAATTGCTTAATCTTATATTGTTGGAAGTTTGATGTATGTTCAAACTTGCACAAGATCGTATATTAGCTTTGTGGTCGGAATATTAGGAAGATATCAAAATATCCCTAGAATTGATCATTGAAAAGTTGCAAAGAAAGTTTATGGCACGTTATGAAGCCACAATTCATATATTATGGCTACGAAACTTTATTTCAAAACTTGGGGTTGTTGACACCATTACCAAGCCGCTGAAAATTTATTGTGATGATGTTGCAGCAGTATTCTTCTCCAAGAATGATAAGTACTCCAAATGTGTCAAACATATGGAATTAAAGTACTTTACTATCAAAGAATAAATTCAAAAACAAAAAGTGTTACTTAAGAATATTAGAATTAATCTCATGATTGCAGATCTGTTAACAAAAGGCTTACAACCAAAGACATTTAAAGAACATGTCCAAAGAATGATCTTGGTTGTACTTATGATTGATACATTTATGATGTTTTACACTACGAGCTCAATTATGTGTTTCTGATATACATTAATGAATATATTGTTTCTCATAATGGTGTATACATTATTGTCTTGAGATATTACAAGATAAGTCTCTATAAGACATTATTGTGGACCATAATGTTACATGTTTTATATCTTATGAACCTAGTATGATAAGTTGCTAATGTAGTAGTATATGAAAGGAAGTATGTAGCTTAAAATTTATGTACAACCGTCATAACTCACATTAGTAGTTTGTTATATTGTGCTATGTATGATTGACATTATAGAAGAGATTTATTACACGCGCAACTAATGCGTATGAAATATTAATGTTATATGGTCATTGGACCATGTGGGAGAATGTAAGAATTATTATTAGTATTAATTATTTCTTAATTATGGTCCAAGTTTACTTGTAACCCAAGTAATACCATAAATAGTATGATAAGGAATAGATCTCGTCCTTACATTGGTTACTTGATGTACGTACAAATTAAGTCATAGCCTCTATAAATTGGTCTTTCCTCCACCCATTAGGGTTATCACATATTCTCTACAATAATTTTATCGTTGACGATTGTGATAACAAAAGCTAGGGCACAGGAGGTAGAAATCAATTTACGACTAACGCTTCTGCTTTTTCTCTGTGATGATGTCTTCCTCATCAGGTATGTGCCCTTAACAATTTCAAGGTAAGATTATCGTGTTCAAGATCCTGATATTATGTATTAAAGCATTTAATCTTACATAAATGTCATTTGTTGGTTGTCTAACAAGTGAACAAGCTCAAATTTCAGAAGTTAGAAGCTCGAATGCTCGAGACTTCGAGTCTTACAAGTGTTGTTCACTGCTAAAATTTCCTCCTTCGAATGTCATTTGTTGGTTGTCATTTGTTCATTGTTCACTTGTAATTATACAAGTGTTGTTGACGGCTAGGCCTTACGGGTGTTGTGTTGTGTTGAGTGTTGGGTGACGCTAGCCAGGCCTTAGGGGTGTTGCTACTGTGTTGAGTGTTGGCTAGTAGAAAGTCACTACAACGAAAATGATCATTAGCGGCAATTAAGAGTTTAGCGACAATTGACACTCTTTGTATATATCCCTAAAGCCTTTAGTGATATTGGTTCTAATGGCATTTAACTAATGTCGGTAAAGACTTTAACACTCTTTATTAATGTCAATATTCAATGCCGCTAAAAGTTATTTTTGTTATAATGAGTGTTGTTGTGTTGAGTCTGATTAGATTATGAAAAGAAAGTTTGTTTAATTCTGTTTTTACTTTCTAATCATATGAATTATGGTGAGAAGACATTTTCTAATTCGGTGTCACACTTTGACCTCTCTGGGGAAAACAATGTACCGAACTGATCTCCAATTTGTATTAGTACAAAATGTTAAAATAGTACAAAAACTTTGTGAAAATCTCTATGCGTATGAGTCCTCTCTGTTGGTGAGAATAGGCACCAGCAGCAAATACACTTTTCTTCCTTTCAGATATGGTTTTTACTCCAGAGAAATTTGCAGGAAACTCTAAAACAAAGAAAAGAAGTTGTTGTAAAGACACTTGCAGCAGAATCAAGGTAGGGCTTGCAGGAGTTTTTGACAAAAATTGAGACAATATCAAATGTCAAACATCCAAATCTAGTAGAGATAATTGAATGTTGTGTTGACGGAAATAACCGGATTTTGGTATATGAATATTTAGAAAATAAAAGTCTTGATCGAACATTGTTGGGTATTGGCCTTATCAGTTTTTCATGTGATTTTTTATTTTAAAAAATTGTGTGATATGTTAATGATTAATCCGATAATCGAATCGATAAGGGTTGATAACCGATTAACTGATAACCAATAAAACGATAACTTAATGGTTCTTTAACGGTTTAGCTAGTCTACAAACCGATAATCGATAAGCAAAATCGACAATGTTCAAAATCGAACAGAACCGACCGATGTGCAGCCTATTACAAGTTACTTCTTTTGTTTTTATTTCTACCAGTTTATTTTTTTCTAATTTGATGTCCATTTTTACTTTGTCATTTTTAATAAAGATAAAAAAAAAATCTATTATATCATCAATTTATTAATATTGATTTAATGTCTTTAAAAGATATAGTGAGTAATATATTTGGAATCCGTCAATTAATAGGATTAAAATGATAAACTTACTATATTAATTATGATTTTCTTAATAGGTGTATTAATTTTTTTCTCTTACCTCAAAGTAGCACAAAACCTTACCTTAATTGACATAGGAGAAGGTAACAATAAGCAAAAGGCTTCTTGAATTTTATTTTATTTTCCAAATATTATATCTTTAGGACATTTAGGGTGTGTTTGGTATGAAGGAAAATATGTTCCTGAAAATGTTTTTCAATTTTCTCATGTTTGGTTGGGCCAAATGTTTTGGAAAATATTTTTCAAATCAATTCATTTTCCTCAAATTTAAGAAAAATGACTTCCCTTCAAAACTTAAGGAAAACATTTTCCAAAACTCTCTTCCAACCTCCCCCCTACCCACCCCACCCTACCAGCCCCCAACCCACCCAACCCCCTACCAGCCCTCCTACCCCTAAAATAATTTAAGTTTATTTGTAAAACAATATATTCAACTTCAAAATTTGATTTTTTCACCCTACCCTCGACCCCTCACCCACCCTCATCCCAAAAAAATAATTTAAGTTTGTTTTTTAAAAAAATTTCAACTTCAAAATTTATTTTTTCACGCCTACCCTCGACCCACTCACCCCCTACCAGCCCCCCACCCCCCAAAAAAATTTTGATATTGTTTTTAAAGAAAAATTCAACTTCAAATTTTAATTTTTTCACCCCTACCCTCGAACCCCCTCCCCAGCCCCCAGCCCTGCCCCCCCCCCCAAAAAAAAAAAATAATAATAATAAATTAAGTTTGTTTTTAAAAAACTTAAACTTTAAAATTTTATTTTTTTCACCCCTACCCTCGCCCCCCCCCCCTACAAAAAAAATATTTTTTTTAAAAATCAACTTCAAATTTTTATTTTTTCACCCCTACCCTCGAACCCCCCACCCCCACCTCCCACCCCACCCTGAAATTTGTTTTAAGTTTGTTTTTATAAAAAAAAAAAATCAACTTCAAAAATTATTTTCTACTCTAATAAAAAATAAAAGATATTTCTCAACAATAATTTTTATTAAAAAAAACAAACACTCAAATATTTTCCGAAAAATATTTTTTATTCACCTATCAAACATGAGAAAATAAGTTAAATACTACTTGTTTTCAGGAAATCAATTTTTAAGAAAACAAACCCTCAATATTCAAACATTTTCAAGTCAACCAATCCTAAGGTAGAAAGATGCAGTTTATTGACAACCTTTAAATCCTTCATGAACCATCTTAGGTAATATACTTTTTCGGTCTCTATTTATTTGTCAAATATTTTTTAATTTAATATTTGACAAATTAAGGGAGGATAATTATATATTTCTTATTATATTCTTAATTTATTATATTGAGTTAATATTTGTTTAAATCTAGTAAGTCAATATGTTTGAAATCTTATCAATTAATAGGGATAAATTGATAATTTCGCTATACCGTTCATTATTTTCTTAATAAGTTTGTCAAGTCAAAAATTTGACAAGTAAATAAAAAGAGTGGTGAGTATTTGTAAAAGAAATAGCTAAAAACATTTTCGACTTCCTTTAGATCAAAGTGTATTTTTCTTCAAGGGAAAAATAACAAATTTATCTTCGAATTATCGTAAATGGATACCCTCAAATCATATTTTTGGGACTTTGATGCCCCGATACTAAAAAACTAGAGCATATTTATCCTTCACTCCAACGAAAGACCAAATAAAAACACGTGACGGAGAAACCCATTTAACAAATTAATTATACGTGAAATTTAAAAGCCGACCCATTTTTTATTTTAAACTCACCCGTATTGGATCTAATTAATTGGTGTTAGTATTAACATAATGAACTTCAATATCAAATTTTGCACACAAATCAGTATAACAAATCACAGTAGCTTGAGGTTTCTCACACACATCACACTGAATTACTCAACTCTTGCCTCCTAACACTAATCAAGACATACTCTTTTTGAGTCTCACACAAGAAAAATAGTGTATTAGTTCAAATAGTCAAAATGAAAACTTCCAATCAGAAAAAAATGTGGTCTTTGTAGTGGAAAAAATAGGAGGCGAAAGAAGAAGAAGAATATAGAGAATGAAATGAGTGGACGCTGGTGATTTGAACTCCAACCTTACACTCTATTTTACTCTTCGAATATAGAATTTTTTATTTTTTCAGATAATTAATTTTAGTTTAATTTTTTTTTTTTATTTTTTTTTTTTTCAATCTCCTCAATATTATATTATTATTTCTATTTTATTTTTATTTTTTTATTTCATAATATAAATCTTTTATTTCTTTTTCTCAATATTATTTTACAAAATTTTCATTTGATATAAAATTTAATTTTTTCAATTCTTTTATTTAGTATAAAATTTTATTTAATTCTAAATTTTAAATAACATAAATTGTAAGATTCATGTGATGTAAAATTAATTTTCAATTCTTTATTTAAAATTTGTCTATTAATTGAAATAAAATTATAATATTATGTGTTGTATTTTTAAATTACAATTTTCATCTTGTCATTTTAATTTTGTGTACTTTTTAGTGAAAATTAATAACAAAATCAAATTATATTGTCGATAAAAGTTAAAAAAAATAAAATATCATTAGTTTGGGATGAAAGTAGTATATATTAAATAATATTTTTAAAAAAAATATTATATTACATTTAAAAAGAAGTATGAATATATGATATTTAATTAGTGACATTACATGTAAAATAATATATTAATTGGAAAGTAATAAAAATATTAATAAATATTCAAAAAGTGAAAGAGAGAGTGTGAGTATAGAGAGTAATATGGAGAGGGGTTGGAGAGGACATTCTCTATTTTACTCTCCAAATATAGAGAATGGAGAGTAAAATAGAGGTCGATTGGAGATGGTCTAAGAGAATAGGATTTGCGTATAAAATGGCGTACTTGATGACTATTGAGACAACACAACAAATTACTCTCTCCGTTTCAAAAAGAATGAACTAGTTTAACTTAGCAAAAATTAAGAAAATAAAGAAGATTTTTGAATCTAATGGTCCTAAATTAAAGCTATATCAAATGTACAAAATTGCTCTTTCATTTTGTGGCGTTAAACATGTCACATGGAAAACTGAAATTAAAATGTTATAAAAAAAAGAGATCATTCTTTATCAAACTGACTAAAATGGAAAGGAGATCATTCTTTTTAATTTAAATGGATGGAGTACATGTGTTTGGGTTTTGGGTGGGTTCAAAATAAATAGAGCAAATTTCACGTACAACAAACACAAAAATAATATTTGTATGTTATAGTTATAGTTTGCATAATTTCGCTCCATAGTAACTTTATGTTCGCTATGACTATTTCGCTATGCATATATACAAAAGAAACAAATTAGTATAATCTATTTCTGTATACATAAACAAAAGAATCAATTGTATAATATGTGTTTGTATAAAAAGAGAAAGAGAGAAAGACAAAAGAAAATTGGGCAGGGAAAGATCGTATTTGTATAATCATAAATGTATAGGACGAATATATATATGCATTTGTATTTGTATATACAATTTTCTCCCGTTTTATATATACAAATACAAACGTAATGTATACATTTATGTTTGTATAAAGTGAGAGAGGCTCGTTAGAGTGACGAACGAGATCTAGAAGAGTGGCGAGCGAGATTTGGAGAGAAAAGAGAAGGGAACGAATATATATATAATATTTTCTCATTCTTTATACAAACACAAATTAAACACAAACACATTCTATACATTTGTGCTTGTATAAAAACGATAGAGGCGAGCGAGACTACCCAGCGAGAATGAGAGTGGCGAGCGAGATTCACTAGGGAGAGAGACGAAATAGCAATAGTTTGCTATTACATATAATTTTCTCAAATAAAAATGGGTAGGTTTTTAAATTTTGGCTCTAATTAATTGGTCACAATTCCATCCGTAAGATTGCACCATGTGTCCCTATTTGATCTTTCGTTAGAGTGAAGAAAAAATGTGCTTTAGTTTTTAAACATAGGGATACCAAAGTTCCAAAAAATATAACATAAAATATCTATATATCATTTATGATAATTTAAGGATATATTTATCTGTTTTTTACCTTTTTCAATGATAAAATTTTAACTTAATAGCTAAATCTCTGTTCTTTTACTTGGAAATTGGAATCATTGGGAACTCTTTCTACTTTAAATTGTTAGGAATATATCTCCTCATATTCTTAGTTCTATATCTACATATATCCAGGGTGAAGAAAATTTAATTCTTTGAGATATAATATTCCATGAATATAACTAGTTTTATTTTTATTTTTCACTCATTAGTATGTTTGTGGTCTTTGTTAAGTTATTAAATGTTATTCAATCAATACATGGATAAATTTATATAAGATATTATTGATTGATTCTACAATATTTTTATGTTAATGAAGGAAGATTAATGTGCAACGTGTCAATGAGACTTAATCGAGAGAATTTGAAGACATGATCTTTTTCCCTGTCATATTAGTATTGTTTATGTTGTTATGATATTAATTGCATATTTATAAATATAATATTTTCAAGTTAATATATCTTTTAATTAGAATTATACTTGTTTTTTAAAAAAAAAAAAAATACTTAATCGCGAATTTGAAGACATGATCTTTTTCCCTTTCATATTAGTATTATTTATGGTTTTTTTTTTAAACCCTAAGATAACCCGGCAAGCAAACCACACAGGGGATGTAAACAGGGGCGGATCTACATGGATCCAAGGGGGTTCATCCGAACCCCCATCGTTGAAAAAATTACACGATATATATAGGATCAATTTTTTGATTTATATGTATATACTAAGTGATGAACCCCCTTAACATCAGCCAAGGGCTTGGCTCAACGGTAAAAGAGGTTCAAAATTCGCTACCTTAAGTGCTAGGTCGCGGGTTCAATTCCACATAACAACGTTTTCCACCCTATTTTCAATTGATTTTCATTTTTATTTGTAAATAAATGAAAAATTATTTTGTTTCAAAATCTATTGGGATTTATAATATTTTATTAGATATTAAAAATAAATTTCTTTTCTATTTTCATAAAATTAAGTAAGTTTTTATAATTAAATAAAAAAATACATTCTCTCATACTCATTTTAAGTCGAACGTTTAATTTATATTCTATTAATAAATAATATAATTATAAGTAAGATCAAATAAATAAGATTAATTATTTAAAATTATAAATAAATACGATTGTCGCGATATTTTCCAATCTTGATAATTATTTTCTCGACACAAATTCTATTGCTACAATATGATCGGATTCAAAATTATTCCTTTGTTAGTTTCAAAAATTAAATAACGTTTATATACAACAATGACACCTAATAAGACCCATAATTATAGGTTTAAAAAATATATTCTCGCGTACTTATATTTTAATGTTATGTCAAACATATAGTTACTCGATTTATTGTTTGGGTTGAGGTGGAGTTGAATTTTTTTAGTTGCTTATATCCGATTCGACCCATTTATATTTGACCCGCCCCGCTTTTATGGATACTATTATTGTGCTTTCTTGTCTTTTTGAACCCCCTCGATGAAAATCCTGGCTCCGCCACTGGATGTAAACAATACTATGCAAGCCCTATGCGACAGGCTCGACTCAGAGGCATTGAGGGGGGATCGATCCCGGGTTATCCGTGTGGATAACCACCCTCCAAACCAACTGAGCCATCCCGAAGGACAATATTATTTATGTTGTTATGATATTAATTGCATATTTATAAATATAATATCTCTTGTTAGAATCATACTTATTAAAAAAAATTAAAAATAATTTAATCGAGCGAATTTGAAGACATGATGTTTTTCCCTTTCGTATTAGTATTACTTATGTTCTTATAATATTAATTGCATATTTATAAATATGATATTTTCAAGTTAATATTTCTTTTTAGAATCATACTTATTAAAAGAAATTAAAAATATTGTGAAAAAGTGAAAATTATTTTCTTGCCATAATTTAGAAATGTGTAGTTTGTAATGATAATAAACAAATCATAATGTCAACCATATTGAAAATGAAACTGTAATTTCTAAGATGTTATGTTTCACATAGATAACTATATGTTGTATTTTAAAGAAAATTATCAATAATTTATTATTATAACAGCCAAAGCGACGAAAAAGAATATAAGCCCAACAAATTATAAAAAATATAGATGATACAATATATAATAGAGATAATTGTATATAATAGCAAACTAATAACCTAAAATAAATAGAATAGCTAGGTTTTGATTTAATTGTACTCCATAGCAAACGTTTGAAAAAAATTGCCAGGCGCCTCTCTCCCAATATCTCGCTCGCCACTCTCCTCCATTCTCTCCCTCGCTTCCTCACTTTTTATACAAACACAAGTGTATAAAAATTGTTTCGAATTGTATAAAGCAGAGGAAATTGTATAAATACATATATATTTGTTCCCCTCTTCCAGATCTCGCTCGCCACTCTCCCAAATCTCGATCGTCACCCTCGCCTTTCTCACTTATACAAACAGAAGCGACTTGTATAAGTTGCGTTTTTGTTTGTATAAATCGTGAGAAAATTGTATATACACATGCAAGTACATATATTTTTGTCTTATACACTTATAATTATACAATAAAAATACTCCCCTGCCCAGTTTCTTTTGTCTTTCTCTCTTTCTCGTTTTATACAATTTTTAAATTGTATCTAATTTCTCTCTTTCTAGTTTTATACAATTCGATTCAATTGTATATCCCTGCCAAGTATCTTTTGTCTTTCTCTCTTTCTCATTTTATACAAATTCAAATTGTATATAATCGTTCTATACATTTATAATCATACAATTCGTTTTATACACTTCGTTTTTATACAGTTCTCTGCCCAAGTGTCTTTCTCTTTCTCCTTTTATACACTTCGTTTTATACAATTTGCTTCAACTGTATATGTATAGCGAATTATACAGTTTCTATGTTTGCTATGGAGCGCAATTATGCAAACTTTGCTATAGCATACAAATATGAATTTTTTATTTGCTATATGTGAAAGTTGCCCTATATAATACTCCCTCCCTTCCAATTTATAAACAGCAATTTGACTTGAAACGAAACTCTAAAAAATAAAATAAAATTTGTTAGCTAAAAAAAGTCATAGATATTTATGTGGTTATAAAATATTGATAAAATAAGTATTTTAAAGTTAATTAATTATTACTGAATATAAGTATATGTCTTTGTTTTTATTTTTGTTGATGGACTAAAAAGAAAATTAAGATTAATCAAAATTGGAATAGAAAAAGAATATCATATTAGAGATACATTAGATATCCAAATCGTGTGATCAATTAAAGGTGATGGATGACTTGCTAATAGTTTCATCCCATAAATTACGTTTAATAGAAATTGAATTATGAAAAAAAGTTAGGGATACAATATTTATTTTAATTTTAAATAGTTTAATTGATTAACAGGAGAAAGACGTCTAAATGATGTGACTTGCTAGTTCAGCAGTTCACACGAGGGCTTTTAGGAAAAAATATCGCTGTAAATATCTTAAAGGATAAGGAGTAAAAGGTAAATTGAGTTAATACTAACTTCAATTTTATTAGCTCTCACGCCCTTCACCTTTTTTCCGCCATTTATATATACCCCAAACCCAAACACAAACGAAACGTAAAACAACTTCTCTTTCCCCGCCATAACCGCCTCTCTCAATTTCTCTCTCTAGTTCTAGTGTATATGATGATGATGATGAAGAAGAGTGGTGGTAGTGGTGGTGGTGATGGCGACGGCGGTGGTGGTGGATTACTTTATACTAGTTTAGGTGTACTTTGTTGTGTACTGGTTCTATCTGTGATAGCAGTTGTATCCATTAGGTTTTCCGTTTCCGGAAGCCCTTTTCCATCGTCGGTTTCTTCTGTGAATTCTGCAACTGTTACGATCGTTGAGTTGCAGAAGAAAGTGATCGCTAATCCAAATCCGTCACGAGCCATCGCTTCCGATCTCTCTTTCTACCGGAACTCTTCATTCACTCCGATTCCTAGAAAATCTACAGTTGTTGTGAGTCAATTTCAATGCTCCTCCTTAAATTTCATCGACTATTTTTTATTTTTATTTTTGTTTTTATCGATACAGCTTCCTTTATTAGAAAACGTTATATTCCAAGTTTGACTGATTTTCTCAATCTCGTGTGGATGGATGCATAACCTTAATCAAAGTTTTTTCAGTGTAAATAGAGCTGCATTCAGTGATTCATGATTTGAATTGTTCTCATGTGAAATTCTTCTATAAAGTTGTTTTTTTTATTTTCGATAAATTTGTTGTCATGTTAATTTTGGATTTGATTGTGTAACTTTTGACAGAGGAAAGATGATAAGATAGAGGAAGGACTAGCACGAGCAAGAGCCGGGATTCGAAAAGCTGCTGTTGCTGGAAACCTGTCTATGAACCCTGGTGGGATCTACCGCAATGCAGGCGCGTTTTATCAGTAAGTCTTCTCTAAAAAGAAGGAACTTTTTGTAACTCATAACTGCTTTCCTTCTAAGTTACTCACCACAGAATACATTCCAAGTATGTGCTTATTACTCCGTCTGTCACAATAATTGTTCATGTTTATTATACACAGGAACTACTAACAAAATCAATTCAAATATTGTTGGACATCCTAAAATAAAATAGAATTCAGTTAAATTACCCGAATACATACACATCGTATTTGTACATAAAATAAATGTGAATCATAGTTCCCCTAACTCGGGCATTGAGTGTAACATTTAATTTTAAATTAGATCATCTAATTTCATGATTGTGATTGATATGTAAACTATTTTAAAAAAGAAAAGAATAGTTGAACACAAGATAGAGATACTACTAGTCTTGTAATTGACGCATGGTATGTGTAGTGCGCACACTCAATGTTTCTTTGCACTTGATTGCCTTTTATTTTGTATGTGTGGGAATGGGGAAGTCATTCATTGCTGTGGACTGTGGACTGTAGTGTAGATTGTGGTGCCCTTTACAAACAAAAACAACTTTTCCTATTTATTGGCTGTCAAACAAAACAACCTTTCCTATCCTTATGAATTTACTCTCTCCAATATATTTCATTCTTTCTTTTTTCTCCACACATTTACAACTCAATAACAGATATGCGTTTGACTAGTTTCTCACGTTACCATTTACTACTAGTTATTTTTGTTACTTCCCCTAATACATAAGTAACATGATATTGTCCTCTTTTTTTTCTTTTACCAAAGAGGAATTCTAACAACTTTTATTAATCTCAAGGAACCCATTAGCAAATTAAGCAATTCTTTTGTTTTTACTCAATGCTCCTAAAAATAAGAGGAATCCTAACAACTTTTATTAATCCCATTAGCAAATTAAGCAATTGTTTTGTTTATACTCAGTTTTTTGCCATTGCTCCTAAAAATACGTCTGCTTATCTATACGAGTTTTTTTAGAAAACATGCCGTTTTAGTATAATATATTTATAATTCTTTAAATTAAATAAATGATTTGTATTGTGTCTTCTCTAAGTAGGTTTGTTATACCGTAAGGACACAACTATCTGTTTATTTTATAGATCTTACTTCTTATTCAAATAATTATAATTGTATATAGTTATTTAATGTTTTTTATTAGTTTGTGACATAAATTAATCCATTAGTGTTGATTTACCAAGGGATATTTTATGTTTTTTTTACCAACCGTACTGAATTAAAAAAAAACTAAGCATAAAGGGAAAATGAAATGAAAACAACTAATTTTCGTAATATCTAGATTCTTATAAAAGTGAGAATAATAGTTATTGTTAAATAGAAACATGCATGAATGTGTTGGAGCCTATTCTATGTGTGTTGTTATCCTTCGGGGACAATCTACTCATAATGTTTATCATGACAATCATGTTGTAGATAGGAATAGGATTATCTTATGTAACCTAAGCATTTTGTATGATGATGAAATTTCATTGTCATTATTTACATAGTGGAAAGGACCATATTTCTCCTCTTATTGAACTTTTTGCTCAAGATATGAACGGTAGGGTCTGCCAACCCCCATCATTGAGGTGACTTATTTTTTAAAAAAAATATAGAAACATGAAAAAAATTGATGGATAGTGTGTTCCTTAAATAATTGTGCTGTTTCAGTAATAACAAGTTAATTTGATGTGTTTGAAGATCTGTTTTCCACAAATTTGAAATAAGACAAAATGGTTTTTGCTAGCCTTCCAGAATTTTGATGGAAACAAAGAAATATAATAAAGATTTTTAGTTTGTTTTTCCATTGATACATTTAATAGTTAACCTACAAAACTAATAGCTTTGGATTTGTTTTTACTAATAAGCCAAAAGTTAGACGTTAGAAATTTCAAACTTATGACTTTTAATTTATATTTAACATTTTAGCTTAAAACTAAGCACTTTTTAAATTATCTAAACTAAACGCATTAACAGTCCTTAAAATAGGTCAATCTAAACAGGGTCTAAGTTAGGAAGTTTGTTATTCTACGTTGAGAAGTGTGACAAGAATAGCATGGGAAAAGTTGGTGTTATGATATGCAATAATGTGATGATGATGCTCGAAAAAGTAATTGTAAATAATTAGGTAAAACAAATTAATAAGATTAGCGTCATTGAGTTTCCAATTATGAGTAAAGTCATCATGCTAATTGGTTTTGGTATAATTTGGCTTGGCCTTTAAGCTTTTGGATTTCACGTAAGCAACACTTTTTTATTTTTTTAAGGGAGTAGGTACTATTGGTATTCATGATTGAATATGATTTGTACATGTTGTAAATAGTACTAAGTGTATATTATTATCGCAGGAGTTACAAGGAAATGGAGAGGAAGCTGAAGGTGTATGTATATGAAGATGGAGACTTCATATTAGTCCATAATGGACCGTGTAAAGACATATATGCTAGTGAGGGAAGGTTCATCAGTGAGATGGAATATGGTAACAATAAATTCAGGACAAGAGACCCTCATTCAGCCCATGTTTACTTCATGCCTTTTAGTGTAGCTTGGATGGTTAAGTTTCTCTACGTCCCTCTTTCATATAATCTTGCACCTCTTAAACAGTACGTCTCTGATTATGTCCGACTTATATCAACTAAATACCCATTCTGGAATCGAACCCATGGAGCTGATCATTTCATGCTTTCTTGCCATGATTGGGTGAGCTTAGTTTAAAATTACTACTCTACTACTTTTGTTTATGTCTAATTATTATATATTTTGACACATGGTCTGCCTGCTGCTACACTTATTTCAGGCTCCTGTTACTTCAAAGGGCAATGATTTCCTGTACAATACATCAATAAGGGTTTTGTGTAATGCCAACTCCTCTGAAGGTTTCAATCCTCAGAAAGATGTCAGTCTTCCTGAAATCTATCTTTACAATGGTGTAGTGTCCCCAAAGCTGCAGTCTCCTCCACCAGCAAACATTTCAAGGCCTTACCTTGGATTCTTTGCGGGTGGACTTCATGGCCATGTCCGGGAAACCCTCTTTGATCACTGGAAGGAAAAAGACTCCCAACTTCGTGTATACCAACAATTGCCTAAGGACATGGATTATCCTTCTGAAATGTTGCACTCCAAGTTTTGCCTATGCCCAAGTGGCTATGAAGTGGCTAGCCCAAGAGTGGTGGAAGCCATTTATGCGGAATGTGTTCCTGTTATGCTATCCGATCATTATGTCTTCCCTTTTAGTGATGTGCTAAACTGGGAAGCATTCTCACTACAGGTTAACATCTCTGATATCCCAAGGCTAAAGAACATCTTGTTGGCTGTTCCAGATGACAAATACATGAAGCTCAAGGAAGGCATGAGGGATGTGAGGAAACATTTTGAACTGAACCGGCCTGCTCGGAGGTTTGATATGTTTCATATGATATTACATTCTATATGGCTCAGAAGACTAAATTTAAGGCTCTAGGTCATATTATATAATATAATATAAGTTACAAAAGAAGGAATAGGGTGTGAATGCAAGCATGGGTTTATTTCAATGCCTTTAATTTTTGAGTTAGATTCTTTCATCGTATAGAATTTGTTTGTAATAGCATATGACTTATAGGATTAACAAAACAGTCTTGCCTCAACAAGACAATGTAAATGAAAGCATTCTTGATCCATTTAAGAATGGGACAAGTTTTCAGTGTTTATTATAGCCACAATCAATCTCATGGTGACTTTTGATTGATTTGACAAATTCTAGCTAGGTATGTAGGTACATGTATTTTCTTTCCACAAATGTCTCGCCTGAAGAAAACACTCTCGCCTGCTCTCCCTTAATATGGGAATAAAGGATAGTTTGCTATAATTATAACTCGTGACTAACATTAATCATTAAATACGTGGGTTGACTTTAAGTTTGTATAATTAGCTACGTTTGTATAATTCGCAACTAACAATTCTTCATTTGATTTGTATTTGTATACGATGATTTTTATTTGTATATGACGATGATTTCCTTTGGATTTTTTGTTTTATCACCATATACATTCAATCTTTGTGTATAACTTTTTAAAGTTTGTATAAACGTGTAGTTTTCAGATTTTGTATAACATAATTTATATAATGTAATTTGTATAATATAATTTATACAACTGTCTTAAATTCATATGTTTATGTTTTTATCAATTCGTTATTTTGAGAGTTCTATTATATTTTTATAATTTTAGACTTTCTATTACTCAATTATAAAAAAAAACATGAATTACATAAATGTACCTGCGAATTATACAAATTATAACCATGTCTCCTCCCTCTCCCAATCTCGCTTGTCGCTTTCCTCCCTATAACATGTAGTTACGAAATGTAATTAGCAAACTATAGATATGAAGCGTAATTTAAGCTATTTTTGAGTGGCTATATACGAAAGTTTCCCTTAAAAAATTAAACTTGTCATATCTAATTCTAAAATTTTGATAACTGTCACAAGTTGACAAGTGTCTTTGCAACTACTAGTCAATTAATAGAAGGAGTTGTAGTACTTGGCCTGGATATTGTTATTACTACATGATTATATATGCATACAATGGCACCAACGCGATCATACTTAATTTCCCCTTTTAAACCTTTTGCCGAGTTTGCCTCATATCTTATTTCATAATATTAGTGTATTGGGTGTAGAAAATATTGAGGGATAAAGAAAAGTTAATTGGAGCATACGTTGAAGAAGCTTTAGATAGCATTAGTCACCCACTAAACAAATTGATAGTTGCAGAAGCCTTAAAAAAGTTAGTTAAGCTTGTTGCGGCTACAGTTGAGAGAGATGATTACACCAAAGAAACCAATCATCTGTCCAATAAGGTGTCTTTTCTTAATATTGAGTGAGCGAACACCGTCAAAAATTGTGTCAAGAGAGAGTTTGCTCTTAAAGAGCACATCCAAATTTCGGAAAGGTGAATCTTCCGAAAAGAACAAACTCATTTTTTATCAAATTTAGAGGCCATATAAAAATACTACTAAATTATGGACAAATAGAGATTTAACCTTGAAAGAATCCAAGATGCTCAACCAATGCTACTTTAGACCTTAGAGGCTGTCAAAGATGGATCTCTCGTTGTTGATGAAGGGATCCTAAGAATGCTCGCTCTTTGATTGTAGATCAAATAATATAATCTAGACACCAAAGATTAGGCATTTGCTTCTGAAGAAGAGTTTCTTGAGGTTGAGTCTTCAAGTGGTGATCTAGGAAATGATACCAACAACTAATCTATGCCTTAGACTAGCAATTGTTTCATTGTTATGGCGAGAGTAACCTTAGTGTCGAGTGTAGCATCATGTTAATACATACTTACTTGGAAACAAAGTTTTGCAATAATACATTGTTTTCCCCTCGATTTTGAGGATGCATATCTACATTGAATAATTTTTTCAAACAGGACTAACCCTATTCGGTAGGAAACTAGCTAAAAAGTCTTGTTTCAATTATGAATAGTTGGAGTTGTCCTGGATGCTTTTGTTACAATCTAAATACCAGTAGACGCGACATGGTTAATAGGATTCCGATAGACCCTAAACAAGCCACTTCACATAATCATGACACTAAGATAACAACATACCAAAATGAAATGAATCATGAATCTGAATGTCTCAAAAGTATTATCTCAACATAAGAGAATATAAATACAAGACTAAAAATACGAAATCATACTAAGTCTGACATAAGTCTCCACTAATCATAGGTGTGGCTAAGACAAACCCTAGCTCACGAAATAAGTCTAAAAACTGAAATGAGAAGAAAAAACATAAACTAATAAAGTGGTCATGCCCTCGAGCCATGAGGACTCACTAATCTGCTACCAAATATTGATCAATCCAACTAGTCAAGAGCAGATAGAGAAACGTCACACCCTTTATTATGAAATAATATAGGCACCAGAAATATATGCATAAGTACTTAGAATGTACTTAATATGAAGAAAATATATAAGCATCATGAAACATGATAATGCATGACCAAGTAAAACATATATATCAATAGATAAGCTTAGTTCATAAATCATGAAAATATCAATGCAATATATAAATCACAACATATTTACAAAACATAAGCTAGGTAAAAAAATCATATATTTTGTGGGATGTTTACTATTAATCGACATAAACCATATGAGCTATAACATGAAGTTCAGTGTTCTCCTCCTACACCAAATAGAGAGTGTCCTACTTGCCAATGTAAGGACTATGTTTGTTTAAGTTTAGGTGAATCCACTAGCTAATGGCCATTCGGAACAATTCTATGAAGGTACATAGTTTGAGAAATTTGGGAATCACCCTAGAAATTTCTTGGTACAATTTGACCAAATGAGAATTCTGCCAGCGCGGTTAGCTCCGAAAGGTCATTTTTAGTCTAGTAGGATGATTGGTTTGGGTTTCAAATATTTTGTTTTTAGTTCATGCCATTAGGCATTTTAACTTTAAAATTTAGTCAAAGTTCAACCTCGGTCAATATTCCTGTAAAATATGATTGGATAGAATTTTCTCAGCGCGTTTAGCTCTGAAAGGTCATTATAATCTAGTAGGATGGGTGGTTTGGATTTCGAGGATCTTGTTTTGAGTTTGTGCCATTAGGCGTTTTAACTTTAAAATTTAGTCAAAGTTCAACTTCGGTCAATATTTTTGGTAAAACGTGATCGGATGAGAATCCATCAGCGCGCAATTAACTTGTAAGGTTATTTTTTCTATAATAGGATGATTGGTTTGAATTTTGAGGCTTTCATTTTGAGTTTGTGCCATTAGGTATTTTAACTTTAAGATTTAGTTAAAGTTCAACTTTAGACAATATTCTTGGTAAAACATGATCAGATGAGAATTCTATTAGCGCGGTTAGCTCCGAAAGGTCATTTTTGGTCTAGTAGGATGGTTTGTTTGGATTTCGAGGCTCTTGTTTTGTATTTGTGTCATTATGTGTTATAACTTTAAAATTTAGTCATAGTTCGACTTCAGTTAATATTCTTGGTAAAACATGATTGGATGATAATTCCTTCAGTGCTGTTAGCTCTCGAAGGTTATTTTTGGTTTATTAGAATGGTTGATTTGATTTTCGAGGCTTTCATTTTGAGTGTGTCATTAGGAGTTTTAAATTTGAAGTTTTGTCAAAGTTTGACTTCAATCAATATTCTTGGTATAATGTGATCGGATGAGAACTTCGTTAGCACGATTAGCTCTGAAAGATCATTTTGGTCTAGTAGGCTGGTTGTTTGGGTTTTGAGACTTTCGTTTTTAATTTGTTTCATTAGGCGTTTTAACTTAAAATTTAGTCAAAGTTTGACTCCGTTAATATTCTTGATAAAATGTGATCGGATGAAGATTCCCTTAGTGCATGCGATCATCTCTGGCAGGTCCTTTTTGGTCTAATAGGATGGTTGGTTTGAGTTTCGAGGCTTTCATTTTGAGTTTGTATAGTTAGACATTTTAACTGTGATGTTTTGACTCACATGATTTTCCAACTATTCTCAAATCTGCCAAGCCTATTTGTGTTATTAGCTGCTCAAAGTCTAACTTCAGAATCCATAACAGGATTACCATTCAATCGTTCTTCACTCCTTAGAAATGCATGAATCTTACATTACTAACTAAAGGACGGATGCATTTATTATCTCCAATGCTGACCATTTCAATGGTGTATGAGTCATAGATAGTTGTGGCCCTTTATCAGATGCACTTTATTTTCATTCTTTAATTGACAGTGCATTAGTTTCTCTTTAAAATGTAAATTGTTACTTTCACCAACTATCAATTTAAAAGATCCAAACTCATGTCTTTATCACAATTACTATAGTCAGACTGCCACCTCTAACCCGGTAGTGCTTTCTTAATAATGTGATATTCTTTATTTTGGAGCACCTTATGTTCAACTACATGGCTATACAAATTAGAGTCCGGAGCCAAAAGGGCAACAAAAATTTTAATCAAACCAAAAAGGCAATAAATTTTGACACCGTCTAAATTAGGTTTCATACCGCAAGACGCGGAAACCAATGTGCCTTGGAAGACGCAATAACGTTGAGCCTTGTAAGGCTCGACTGACATGCGTCTTACAATGCGCAAGATTTTAGCGTTTTGCAGCCTTTTTTAAGAATATATATATTCGATCGCTTTCAACTAGTCATAACATACTCAATCCAAACAACCAGCTAAAAACGGAAAGTGAAGAATATTACTAGTGAATACAATCCACTACAAGATAAAAAAAAACTAGATGATAGTTATATTAATCTGCTTCACAATCAAAACACAACTGCCACGAAGCATCAAAATATAACTCTGCTTCACAATCAAAACACAACTGCCACGAAGCATCAAAATAAGATTTGAGTCTAATCAATATTTTTTTTCTTTCTTTTACCTTCAAAGGCAAATTCTATGTTATGACAACAAAAGGATATTAAAAAACACAAAACTCAATTAGATTCAAAAGATATTATCTCATAGACATTTCAAAAGCGATCAAATATTCTTTTTAAAAAGGCTGCAAAATGCTGAAACCTTGCGTCTTGTAAAGCACATGTCAGCCGAGCCTTAAAAGGCTCAAGTATGTTGTGCCTTACAAGGCTCATTGATTATCGTGTCTTGCGGCGGAAAATCTAATTTAGACGGTGTTAAATTTACTGCCCTTTTGGTTTGATAAAAAAATTTGTTGCACTTCTAAAAATTTTAAAATTTTTTGTCGCCATTTTGAATTTGGACTCATACAAATTAAGCTAAAGAAGAAAGCATTCATGAGGAAAGAATTACTCACACATAAATTGTTAAAGTATTAGACCCATCTTCATTTAAAGTGAATGAAACTTACATAATTCATTGTTGAATTACAAAAACTGACACATACAACAAAGATATACAATTGACCCTTTTTTTCAAAAGAGATCTCCTATTTTTTTTAACATTATCCTTCCATGACAAACACCAAGCTTCAAAGGTTGAATACAAGCTCCAACAATATATAATCAATTGAAACAATAGCATCTGAGTACTTTATATTTATGATTGGACCTTTGTGAGTACTCTAATTACTGAATAGTCTGTGAGAAAAGGAAAGTTCAATATAGTCTCGGAGAAGAAGGAATTAAAAACACTTTGGAGAAGATGATGAACTTACCGCTTTGGGTCATCTTTTTAAGCAATCTGAGAGTTGACTACTTACAAAAACGCTAATGTTAAACTTAGTGATGCATTTGTTATACAAAAAAAACCTACTTTAAGCCACCAATATTCACATATATGTACATTTGTGGACATTCTACTAGGTAACAAAAAATCTCATTATGATTAGACCTTACAAAAAGCTACACAAAAATCATTCAGTGATATAAATTTTATCACTAATAATCATCCATATCATACTTTGACGTTCAAGTTCACTAATACTTAAGAAGAACTCCATCCTCTTTATATCTTGAGTAATTCCCATTGTTGCCTTGAGTGGTTCATTCGAACTGTATATTTCAAATACAGGAGATCAAATAATAGAAATTATCTTACCATGAATCTCATATAAATCACACCCTCCTAGTTGTCAATTAAAGAAGTCATCTTCGTATCATGACTTTGAATGAATTATTTCATCACCTCCATTAGACCTTTAAGAACAATCTCATTATCATCTTCAAATGTTTATCTTTTTTTGCATCTACATTTTTTGTTGACTTTAGAAGATGATACTTTAAAATTATTATCTTATTTCTGACAGTGATGGGTTTCACTTTTTTGAGTTGTGAATGAACTTTGTGTTGCTTCAATTCATTCATTCGGTTCAGTTTGAACAGTAAATGGACTTTGTGTTGCTTCAGTTGATCCATTAGGTTCATTTTGAGCAGTAAATGGACTTTGTGTTGCTTCAGTTGATACATTAAGTTTCTTTTGAGCAACTTGATCTTCTCTTGTGCCTGAAGAATCATCTACATCAACAACAACAATAGAAAATCTCATAGACGTGTTAATTTTTTGAGTATCAATTATTTTTATATCTTCAACAATATTTTCTGGCCCTTCGGCAAACTCTTCAATAACTTTATCCTTACCAAATATCTCTTTCTAGTCAGCAACTAATGGCCATTTTTTAAGTTCTGCGACTTGGCATTTGAATCAACCTAAGAAAATAAAGAACAAGTACATGAAGTAACTGACAATATTCTAAAGACAAAGATCCATTCACCAAGATAAAATATAAGTAAGTAGCAATTTCCTAATAATTTAAAATAAATATAAATCACCTTTATCAAGTCATCCCATACTTTTGAATAATTAACTAAGATAATTTCATTACCATATTGAAATCCTAAACCACTTTGACGCTTTAGTAATGATATGGTTGCATAACCCTTTTTTCATGCTCTTATTTTACAATCAACATGTGGTACATATTTCAATCCACGGTTAGGATGACAAGAAATTATACTAAGTAACAACTTACTAGTAAATTAATTCAATTATAACCAAATAAATTGTAATACAACTAGATTGATATGGGAAAAAGATAATGTGACAACATATACAAATTCACTATTTGTATTAAAAAATAATAGATACACATTGAGATTCACTCTTAGTATGTACAAACAACAATAAGAGACATACAAAAAGATTGACCATTCATTTTCATAAAATGATTGAAGTTATTATATTTTACGGTGAATGAAAAATCAAACACAAAAGTGCATATGCATACCAAAAGTGACCACATAGTTTCAAATAATAAAGATTGATTTTCCAATCTTTCATCCACATAGACTGAGTTAGTTCATCCCTCCAAGTGGTCCATTCCTCAGATGTTTCAATTGTGCTAATATTTTCATGTTAATGTTGATTCTCCATGTGGAATTCTATTTCCACATCTAAGGGGTCAATTTTCATCTCACTTCGAATGAAATTCTGTATCAAACAACATGCACTAATAATTGAGTACCACGAAAGACTTCTAAGAATTTGTCAACGTCCTTTTAATAGTTATAATGCTTTTTCAATAACATTATACACCCTAGCATGCTTTATATTAAAGAGCTCTTCTTGACATCGAAGTGATGGATTGTCACCCTACCAACCCTTTAGCCAATATCTATATCCATGGTAGGCAGACATCAAAATCATTTCCATTTATATATCCTCCATCGCATAGATAGTAATTGTCTAAGAATGTAAACAATAATATTATTACTTTAAAATATTATCTATTTTGATGTAGTAGAAATAATTAAGGATCTGCGTATTTTTAGCATACTCTGATGTACTTTCAACTCACTTCTTCGTACAACAACAACTCGTAATATGAGGTCATTAGCGGCTGATCCCTCCCAATCAGATAATACATTAATAAAGTTGATATTTCTATCACAAACTCCCAAGACATTAGTTGATATATCTTTTTAGTGTTCTGTATCTTGGTTATATATTTTTTCAACTGTAATGGAAATGTAAGTACCATCCAATGCTCCAAGACAACCCTATAAGATAAATTCAACTCTAAATACTAAAGGACTAGTAACAATAAAAATAGTTTTACCAAAAATATTTTAAGTTTGTTTGTAGTAAATCAAATATTAGATTGATATTTACCTACCTTAAACCATTTCCATAATCAGTACCATCTTTGAGTACCAAATTAGGTTTAACAAGTAACACTGGAGTTAGTTTAAGAATAACTCTTAGAAATTCATTAAAGGCTCGACTTACACTCCATACCAATCTTATATAATCAATTTGACAGACCTGTTCTTCTCGTGATGAGCCAAAATATTTAAGATCATTGCTAACTTTTTAGTACTCGACATATTTTTACTGTCAGTCAACCCTCCAACATTCTTGGCTAAGGAGGCTAAAATATGAAGGACATTTTTATCCATCCTAAGTTTATCAACTCATACAATATCATTGTCATGAATGAGAAAATTTATATGAAACAAACTTTTAGGAATTCTAGAACTAATATAACATCGAATGACCTGCCTATTTCTAGATTGTTTTCTTAATAACATGTTGTAAATAGCAAAAACAAAAGCAAATAAGGACAATACATGGATGCACCACAATCTCCTCAAGGATTATAACACATTCAACATCGCACAATTATTGAGAATCCATTTACACATATTTTCCATTTAAAAATTGCAACATCATTATCAAATTGAATCCCAAAAGAAAAAAAGTATCAATCGTGTTACCTAACTAATTATTTCAGACACATGAAGGTAAAGATGATTTCATACTAGAAAGTTTAATTTTATATAAAAAATAAAAGTAATATTAAAAAACAGGGTAAAATATTTATTTTTAAATGGCTCCAATAACTAGAATACTAATAAAATTTTGTCAAACTTCAAATACATATTCATATTTTACAGTTTAGAAGCTAATGTAACTAAACTTATGTAAGCACAATTTGAGTGTGCTCAAACATCAACTTAATGAACCCATTTTTCAGAAATCACAATTTTTGAACAAACAAAACAAAATCTAGATCAAAATTTGGGGTATACTCAAACATCAACTTAACTAGAAAATGTTGAGAAGATCTAGAATTTCATTCGTCTATCATCAGATTAACATGAGAAAAAACAAAAAAAGATAAAACAGGAGAAGAAGAAAAAAAAAACAAATTTTGAGTTTCAAAACTTCTAACCTCAAAGAAAGAATGCTAGATTGAAAGTTTTTTCAATCTATTTGCCTGGAAGATGAAGAGTCATTCTAGATGTACAAATACGAAGAGAGAATGTGAATTTTATCTAAAAAAGAAGTGTATATTTGATTGACAGTGAAGGGTAAAATTGTCCATTTATATTTTTTATTTAGGTATAACTTATTCCAACTTTTACCCTACATAAAATAATAATACATAGATTGAATCATAACTTAAACATGTATTAGTTATATGGTTTTCTAATTTACTAACCAAACATAGTATTATGTGTATTGCATTTTATACTTTGACAAAAAAAATGCTATCAAACATGGTAAAACTTATGTAATATTTTATACCTGAATAACTCAACCCTTATCCAGTAACCAAACGACCCCTTAATATTTTTTTTATCAAACCTACCCCTTATACTAACAGAAGTAAAGTCAAGTTTTGACTCTAAAATAACCACGTGACATTTTCTAATGATTCACAAATCCTAATTTGAAAATAATAATATGAAAACCCCAACCACCCAACTTTTAGAACCCAACCCTTATCCTGATTAACTTTTGCAGCTACTACTGCACATGTATGTTGCTTGAACCCCTTCTCCTTCTGAGCCCGCACAAATTTGAATTTGTTACCTACACTTGATACACGGTACATTGCAGATATCCCTGAAGAAAAAACAAGAGAAAATCAGACTTGGCTGTTCTGTTTTATGTTAGAGGTGTCAATTACCTTCAACCCTAACAAATAATTTTTAATTTAGTTTGTAGCTGAATCTATTTCTTAATGAATAAAGGCCGATCAAAGTAAAATTTGAACTGAGTATTGAGAGTAAAATTTAGAACCCAACCCTTATTCAGAGTTCAACTTTTGAATATTTAAAAAATGCCACGTGCCTCTAAAAATTGGGTGGGTTTTTATATAATTATTTTTGAAATTAAAATTTGTGGATCAATTAGAAAAAGCCATGTAGCTCTTTGAGAGGTAAGTTTAATCCAAAAAACATTAAGGTATTTTTGGACCTAAAGATGGAAGGGGCGTATTTATGAAACATTTCTCATAGCGATATTTTTGGTCTTTTTCTGTAAGAAAAAATAAACTTTTCATATCTATTTCTAAAATGTGGTAATTGTTCGTGGTCAAGTTGACAAGGATTTTTACAACTATTAGTCAATTCATTGAAGGAGTTGTAGTACTTGGCATGGATATTTTTTGTACTATATGTTTTTGAATGATTATGCAAACAATATCACCAACGTATTTGATCATACATACTTTCCCTTTTTTACCTATTGCCGAGTTCACCTCATATCTACTTTCATAGTTTAATTTTACATTCCCAGATTAGTGTTTTTCACACAGTGATTTCAAATTTGAGTATAAGGATTATATTCAACACTCATGCTCAGAACAACTTCACACCTAATTGATACTTGGTCGCCATAGGCTTGCCCTTATTTTCACTGCTTTAAGTTCACTATATTAGACACTTAGGATCAGGATAGGACTTTCTTGGCTTATAACGTAGGCTCAGGGTCAGGTATGGTACATATGAATATATTTTAGTGACTTGTTGCCCTCCTTGACATTACGACGAAGCGTCCTACCTCTTTCATTGTCTATTATTCCCTACTTTTCTTTTCTTGAAATCTTTGCCTTGTTTTCTCCTTTCCCTTTTTGCGGAAGTGACTCTTACTTCTTTTCCTTCAACACTCTTTTGTTAATATATATTTTTTTATTTGTTTATTTTTAATTTTGACTAAGTCACTTCTCTTGTACACTGTTTCTTTTCTTTTCCACATTACTCTTTTCATCCCCTCTATTTGGGACATTACTCATAATAGCCACCCTCAACTTATGGCTTTGCCATGAGTCAAGGTACACAATACCCAAGGTTGGGTCAGGGCCAAGACGAGGTCAGTTTCTGCATTAGCCACCCTCAACTTATGCTTTTGGCCTAAGTTGAGGTGCACATGTCCTAGGAGGGACCAGAGCCAACACATTATACCCAGGGAAGATAATTTGATGTAGAAAAGAAAGATCTATTTAAATCTCAAAGTATTTGTATCAAAAGGGGATCGATTTATTTGGTTTTCTTTTATTTAGGCTAAAGATTGGATAATTTGAACAAGGGCCTATAATCCTTTCCTAAATGTCTAACACAGAATCCTTTTTGCAAGACTAACCAGGCAAGTTCTAGCTAGGTACCAATGGCGGAACAATCAAATTTCCTCACACTCTCTTGACATTTCATTACCCTATCAGATTATCAGACACCTAGTTCGAGTGTTCGATTTTGAGGGTCGTGCAGTAGTGCATCTCTATGTCATGCTTAGAGCCAACACATTCATTATTCATTAGACCTAATCATGCAAGAATTCTTTTTAGAACGGGATATCATTTATATTTAGCCATCATGCTTCAGACTTCACATTTCATACTTTGTACAAGATACTAACATGCCAGTTCAACAGTAAAATAACCAGTCTCTTGGGGCAAAAGAACACATGCAAGTAAACCACCAAGAGAGGATCATGAGTAGGGCTACTCAGACTTCACCCTAACACTCAATTTCCATTTACCCCACCCCGTACAAGAAAGCATGTAATTGTCCCTAATGCATAAGAAATATAAAAACAAAGTGGTAGGTGAAGCAAACCTGAGGCGCATAGCGCCGAAGATCAACAAGCAGGCGGGTCTGGTTGCCCAAAACCCGCTCCATCAGTAGTATCAGTAGCGTCCGCAACAATTTTTGCACCCTCAGTAGTGCTCTGCTCAACAGCCTCCAATCTGGAGCTAGACGCCCCAGCAGCTAACTCATGAGCCTTCATCTGCCGGGCCTCCTCATCAATCAACGACGCTCTCCTCGCAGCCTTCATCTCTAAGCGCTCCCTCTTCCTAGCCCGAGCACCCTCACCCTCACTAGTGTGGCTGGACTGGTGCCTCTTGGCGCGCTCACGTGGCGGAGGTGGTGGTGCAGTGGTAGTCTGGAATAGTGCAGTGAGCACCGTACCGCAAGCTCCGCAGGTGCGGCATCAGGCTCGGGTACCCGCATATCAAGTATCGCATCTACGTCCGCCCGCAGACTCGCCACAGCCGCCCGAAGAGTGGTCAAATCAATAGTGGGGGCTGGCGTGAAAGGACCCTCAACTCAAAAGCGTCGAGGCACTGGTGGACTGCCTGAATCCGCCTTTCCGTCTGCTGAGCAACCTTCTTCTCAATCTGATCCTCATCCTCGGCAATGGACCTCTGCATCCAAGGCTGGATGTGGTGCAGCAATGTGGCCATCTGGGCCTCTAGCTTTCTGACCCTATCAATCGGGACCAGTGCTGCTGATGGTGGGGTAGATCGGGAGGAACTCGGTGCTCTGCTAGTGCCCGGGGCAGACTCAACCGGGGTGGTGTCAGTAGGCTCTAAAGCAGCCTAATCATCCCCTTGGACTTGCTCTACCGTCTCTCCAAGGTTCTCACCCAGCGGCTGTACATCCAATCGATGCCCTCTGTTTGGTGCCGCCTCATTGGCCTCATCTCGGATGAGACCTATATCCATAATCTCGGTAGAAGTCTGGAGGACATCTATGTGCCAAATGGGCACTCCAGCAGCCCTGCACAACTGAAAGATCATAAAAGGAATATGGTAAGTGGTCAAGGACTTAAAAGCCCTCTCATGGATGGCCGATAGCAACAACCTCGGAAAATCTATTTCGAACCTGGCGATCATAGCAACCACCAATACCGCTCTATCCCACGTAAGTATGTTGTCTGCAGCAGTGGGGGATAGGGGTGGTGGACCAACAGCCAGATGAACTTGGCTGCAAATGTGAGGTTGGCCTTCTTGATAAGGCCTCTGGGATGCAGCACCCATTCTGCGCCCTCACGCTCTACGGATATGTGCTGGGCAATCCACCTCTTGGTGGTCTCTCTCACATTCTTGTCGCGATGGAAATAACCCTCCTTAACCATGGTCCACCTATAGTTAAACTCGACGGTGAGGGGAACCCTATTGGCATCGGTGTCTGTACCATAAAGGAAACGGCGGATGGCCGGCAAAAAGATATCCACTGAGAAGCCACGGATTCGAACCTCAGTGAGTGGTGCCTATTTGGCGGGGTTAGCCCGCCTATCCAAAGGACCTCGGAGAGTCACTACATAAGAAGCGTAGAACTTTCGCACCAACTCCTCACTGTATTGCCCCACACTCCTGGCCATCCAATCGAGATTGTGGCGGGTGAAAAGAGTATGTATCGCAGGGACAGTGTGTAGACTCCCTGTAAGAACCTGCTGCTCAACTGTCAGCGTCAGGGTCATCACCCCCTTATCATTGAGCAGCCTGGCGTCCCTGTAGACCTGGTGCTGCCCCTCTACGCACCACCGGTTAGGCTGATCAACAACCGGTGCAGGGTCATCATGTCGGATGGTCGAAGCAGACTCTGAACTCTGGGCCTCATCAGACGAGGCACGGTGTGCAGGGGCATCAGGAACAGGGGCTCCGTGTGAACCAAAACCAGAGGCAGTGGCCTCATTCAACCCTGTAGAGTGGGCCGACTCAGAACCGGAAGCCTCCGCAGAGCCAGATGCTCCCTCTGATCCCGAGGCAGCCCTAGACGTGTGTGTCGGTCAGTGTGCGCTCCTCATCAGACTGGGAGGCAGTGACTACACCGGACGCCACCTTCTTGGGCGTGCCCCGAGTGGCCCTAGCAGCTTGTCTCGGTGTTTGGGTGCCTGGTGGCACGTATTCGGGATCACTCTCATCGTCCGACGAGCCAATCATCCGGCGTGAAGGTGCGACGGATTTGGATCGTCTTCTAGAGTAGACAATATCTGGCTTGGGGTCCATTGGTACCTACAAAGGAGAGTTCTTAGTTCCATTATAATCATCCTACACACACAAAAGAAACAAACACCAAATTGTGAACACAAAACACAATGAAGTGCAGAACTGCAAAACTGAACGACGGGTACTATCGACGGTTCGTCGATGACACGACGGTCCATCGATAGGGTCCATCGGTTTTAGCAAATTTCAAAAGTTACATGTCCACAGAACTTGCATTTAGAAACAACGGACGTGCAGGATGGCCTGTTGATGAATCGACGGACTGTAGTCCACTTCCGTCATCCCAGAGTTGAGTGAAAACAGTGTGCAGGTATTGACGGACCCCATCGATGGTCCGTCGATTGACCGACGGTCCGTAGACGGGGTCTCCTACTGTTGGTCAGAGACAAATTTGTGGTAAACATTATTTGCACCCCCAACTGGACAAGTTCAAGCATATCAATACACACAATTTTCAATAGCAATCAGCAAACAACTTCATCATTCCTAGGGCTTCGATTATTCTAATTTCGATCCTAGAATCTAAGAGACTATCAAGCCCTAAGTCGGAAAACAACAAGGCACACACATTCATAGATCATCTAGACAGTGAGCACCCCCAACCATTCAATTTCCATCATTCTAAGGGACAAGAAACCCAAATTTAACAATTTATTCATGCAAGGTTGTCCCTAAGTGAAGACCCACTTGCTAGCAATTCGGTTTCCAAGCAAATGACATGAAATCAGTGAGTAGATGAGAAGGACATACCTGTATTCTGTAGTGGAGTGAGTGTGAGGGTGAACTTTGCAACAACAATTTGACAAGCCCGCCTTCAAACACCGACCGGAAAAATGCTTGGATTAGATGGGAATTTGGGGGAGAAGGGTTCTGGGATTTTGGAGAAGATGAGAGAATATGAAATTACAGTGGAATTTAGAGTGAATGAATGTGGAAGTAAATGGGGGAGTAAGGGAATAAGGAGAGGGAAACGGTTGGGGGGAGAATTTGAAAAGGTGTGGGGGTAACTGAAAGGGTAATTTTAATATATAGCTGGTCGGGTCGGGTCGGGTCGGGTCATCGGTTCTGGGGAACTAACGATTTCCCATCGATGAATCGTAAGTCAATCGATGGTCCGTCGACTCCTCCGTCGATTGTGCCCTAACTTGAACAATATTGAAAAACCTACCTGGGATCCACGGACATCATCGACGGTCCGTCGATGAGACGACGGTCCATCGGTTGGTCCGTAGATCAGTGCACCAGACCAATTTCTGCAGATTTTTTAGTGGTTTGGTCCCTGCACATTGAGCACCCAATAAGCCATTCTTTTTGTGTTTTCTGGACACTTTTTAGACACGGACCCTAAACTACTCTCTAGCCAACAATCTAAAAAACATTTACAAGAAAATTCACACATGACATTAAGTAAAACAGAAAAAAAAATGCAATTATTCCTACAAAGACAAGAAAAACCTATTGTTGGCTAGAGGATACACATTGGGTTGACTCCCAATCAACGCTTGATTTAACGTCGCGGCACGACGCGAGACTCTTGATTACTCAGACTTCATCAAGATGGTATGCCTCAACCACTTCATTCATATTTTCCGTATGCCCGAGGTAGATTTTGATTCTTTGCCCATTTACCTTGAACCGTGCACCCTCCTTATTCTCCAACTCAACCGCACCATGAGGGAACACTTGAGTGATCAAGAATGGACCAGTCCATTTGGACTTGAGCTTGCCCAGAAACAAGCGCAACCTAGAGTTGAACAAAAGCACCAAGTTCCCAACCACAAATTCGCGCTTCTCAATCTTTTGATCATGATACTTCTTCATCTTTTCTTTGTAGAGGGCTGAACTTTCATATGCCTTCAAGCGAAACTCATCAAGCTCATTCAACCCATTTAGTCGTTGTTCCGCTGCTTTATTCCAATCCATCTTCAGTTTCTTCATCGCCCACATGGCCTTGTGCTCTAACTCAACCGGTAAGTGACACGCCTTCCCATATACAAGTTGGTAAGGAGACATATCTATGGGAGTCTTGTATGCTGTCCGGTAGGCGCAAAGAGCATCATCAAGCCTCCTTGACCAATCCGTTCCACTAGCATTCACCATTTTCGCCAGAATTTGCTTGATTTCTCTGTTTGACACCTTAACTTTCCCACTAGTCTGCGGATGGTAAGGTGTGGCTACAGTGAGGCGAACCCCATATTTCTCCAATAACCCTTTGAACGACTTGTTGCAAAAGTGGGATCCCCCATCGCTAATGTCCCTAGGGGTGCCAAATCTGGAAAATATGTTCTTTTTCAAGAACGCGGTGACATTTTTACCTTCATTGTTTGCAAGTGTTATGGCTTCCACCAGTTTGGATACATAATTCACCGCCACAAGAATGTACTTCATCCCACGAGAACTCACAAAAGGGCCCATAAAATCAATGCTCCAGACATCAAACAACTCAATGACTAGAATGGGATTCAAAGGGAGCTCTTGCCTCCTAGAAATACCCCCATCTCATTGGCACCTATCACAAGACTTGGCGAACTCATGAGCATCTTGGTGGATGGTCGGCCAATAGTACCCACACTGCAAAATCTTATGGGCTGTCCGGATACCACTATGATTCCCTCCCACAGGCGAGGAGTGACATGCTTCTAAAACACTTAACATCTCAACTTTCGTCACACATTGGCGAATAAGCCCATACGCACAACTCCGGTATAAGTAAGGCTCATCCCAAAATTTTTTTTTCACATCATGCATGAACTTTTTCCTCTGATGAAAGGACAAGTCCGATGGGACTATATCACTAGCCAAATAATTTGCAAAATCGGCGAACCATGGGATCAAGTCATGAGAAGCGGCCAATACATGCTCATCAGGGAAAGTATCATCAATTTCAGCCTTTTCACCCAACTCTCGCATAGCTTCATCCTCTAATCTGGACAAGTGGTCGGCAACTTTGTTTTCGGTCCCCTTTCTGTCTTTCACCTCGAAATCAAACTATTGGAATAGTAATACCCATATAATAAACCTTGGTTTCGCATCCTTCTTAGCCATCAAATACCTCAAAGCAGAATGATCAGTATGCACTATGACTCTCGTGCCAAGAAAATAGGAGCAAACTTTTCCGAAAGCAAATACCACCGCAAGGAGCTCTTGTTCAGTCACAGTATAGTTCTTTTGAGCTTCATTAATGCGTAATAAATTGGATGAAGGATTTTATCCCTTCTTTATCCCAACACTACACCAAGAGCAACCCCACTAGCATCACACATCACCTCAAATGGTTTGATCCAATCTGGGGAAATAAGAATGGGCGCAGACACCAACTTCTCCTTTAGATCTCCAAATGCCTTCAGACAGGATTCATCAAAATAAAATTTACACTCTTTCTCAAGTAACTTTCACAGAGGATATGCAATTTTTGAAAAATCCTTGATAAACCTCCGGTAGAACCCGCATGCCCAAGAAAACTCCTCACACCTTTTACAGAGATGGGTGGAGGAAGTCTCTCTATCACCTCAACTTTGGCTCGATCAACCTCTATACCCTTCTCTGAGATGCGATGGCCCAATACAATAGCCTCTTTCACCATGAAGTGACATTTCTCCCAATTTAACACAAGGTTGCAATTTTTACATCTTTTGAGGACTTCGGCCAAGTGACTCAAACAACGATCAAAAGAGTCTCCAACCACAGAAAAATCATCCATAAACACCTCAATAGTGTCCTCCACCATGTCGGAGAATATCGACATCATACATCTCCGAAAAGTAGCCGGTGCATTACATAACCCAAAGAGCATCCTCTTGAACGAGAACGTTCCATATGGGCAAGTGAAAGTGGTTTTCTGTTGATCCTCCAGTGCAATAGAGATTTGGTTGTAACCCGAATACCCATCAAGAAAACAATACCACCATTTTCCTTCAAGCCTATCTAACATCTGATCCATGAAGGGCATAGGAAAATGGTCCTTCTCAATCCATGCATTCAATTTTCGGTAATCCATACATACTCTCAATCCGGTCACCGGCCTCATTGGAACAAGCTCATTCTTCTCATTAGGGACCACAATCATTCCCCCCTTTTTGGGCACACACTGAACAAGGCATACCCAACTACTATCTGCGATCGGATATATGACTCCGGCATCTAACCACTTAATTATCTCCTTCTTCACTACCTCTTGCATAGGTGGATTTAAACGTCTCTGGTGCTTAATACTTGGCTTATGATCAGGCATGAGTTGGATTTTGTGTGAAAAAATACCGGGAGGGATCCCAATAATATCCGCAATAGTCCACCCAATAGCTCTCTTGAACCTCTTCAACACTTCAACCAAACACTCTACTTGTTGCACATTCAAATCTAACGCAGTAATTACCGGTAAAGTGTCGTCTTTTCCCAAGAATACATACCTCAGATGAGGTGGTAGATCCTTTAGCTCTAATTTTGGAGCCTCTTCAATAGATGGTTTTGCGGGTGGAAACTCGCGACGTTTCATGTCTAACTCAAATTTCTTTAGTTTGAACCAAAAGTCACCTCGATCAAGTGCCGCAACCAATGACCCATACTCTTCAATACCATCACTCTCAAAATTCATGATCACTTCTGCTAGTGCCTAAACACCAAGGCGCTCTTCGATTTGTACTCAGACGTACTCTCAACCTTGTAGGATATAGCAGATACCGTTTGGAGCTCACCACTCTGCTTCATGGACCTAAAAATGTTAAAAGTTGCCTCTTCATTATTTAACCGGAACTTCATCTGCCCTTTTTCCATATCAAACAAAGCGCGATCAGTAGCAAGGAATGGCCTCCCAAGAATAATAGGCACCTCAAAGTCGACCTCACAATCAAGAATCACAAAATTGGCCGGAAATATAAATGACTCTACCTTCACCAACACATCATGAAGTATCCCAATAGGCCTCTTCACCATTCGATCGGCCATCAGTAACCGCATCGCAGTGGGATTTGGGTCACCCAAACCCAACTTCTTGTAGATAGATAGAGGCATGCGATTTATGCTTGCACCAAGATCACATAGTGCTTTAGCAAAGTGTAACAACCCGATAGTACATGGAATAGTGAAAGCGTCCAGATCTTCTTTCTTTTGCACCAGTGACCTTGTAGCAATAGCACTACAATGTTGAATCCTATCATCATCCTCAAAACTCTCCTACCTCTTCTTAGTAACCATATATTTCATAAACTTGGCATAACCGGGCATTTGTTCAAAAGCTTTTATCAAAGGGACATTGATGGAAAGCTGTTTCAACATAGTAATAAAACGCCGATAATTGCCATCCTCGGTCTTCTTCACCAATCTTTGTGGGAATGGTGGTGGTGGTCTAGGAACGGGGGTCACCTTTTGGGGCATCTCTGCTTCTTTCACCGCTTCATTTACCAACTCGCCACTAGCTTCTACAACCTCATCTTCTACACCAGACAGCATAGGTGGATCAATGGTTTGCTTACCTCCTCGAGTCGTGACTGCCATACAATGTCCATCATTTTTTGGATTTTGGACGGTATTGCTAGGAAGAGTACCCGATTGACGTGGGTTCACCGTAGTAGACAATTGGGTCATTTTCAAATCAAGATGCTTGATTGAGATTGCATGTGCATCCACCTTTTGCCCAATATTAGCTAAGTCACTTCTCAACTCCTTGGTGTGCTCATCACTAGCATCAAACCTCCTTCTCATCTTTTGCAGCATGTCTTAAACTCGCGCCATACTACCTCCACCATCCCTAGGAGAAAATTCTCGATTTTAAAGCGGAACATAGGGCCCACTTCGATCGTTTCTATTTCCATACTTACCCCAGTTGAAGTTGTTATCGCGGTTGTAGTTTCCTTCACGAACATAATGACCTTCTCTGTTGTAATTCCCATAGTTCCAACCTTGATTTCCTTGACCTTGGCGCCAATTCTCCAGATTGGAGCCTTGGGCGTTCGGTCAGAAACCCCTCATCTGCTCATTCACTACATAAGAATCTTCTTCATAGTAGTACTCATCAACCGGCGGTGGTGGTTTAGCCAAATAATTCACCGCATTTACTTTCTCTGCACCCCTGTGACATGTTTCAACACCAACCCTAGCTCAGTTCTCATTTGAGCCATCTCTTCACGAATCTCATCTGTGGCTGGGTTGTGTGTGGCTTGCACCGCAAAAGTGTTTCTCCCAGTATCCGACTTCCTAGTTCTCCAAGCTTTATTATTTCGGGAGATTTTCTATAACTTCTCGGCAATCTCTGTATAAGTACACTCCCCATAAGAACCACCCGCAATCGTATCTAGCACTACTTTTTTATTATCGTCTTTCCCCCTATAGAAGTACTCTTTCAACGATTCATCATCAATGCGGTGGTTTGGAACACTTCTAAAAAATGAGGTGAACCTATCCCAAGAACTACTTACTGACTCCCCAGGTAATGCCACAAAGTTGTTCACCCTATCTTTGTGGTTGAGCTTTAAAGACAATGGATAGTAACGCGCCAAGAACACATCTCTCAACTGGTTCCAAGTATAGATCGAGTTATAGGGCAACTCAGTAAACCATATAGCAGCCTCTCCCGTCAGTGAGAGAGGGAACACTCTTAACCCGATGACATCCATGTCCAAATCAGGCCTCCCTACACAACTCTTACACACTAACCTCAGCTTGGGTATGTGAGCATGTGGATCCTCAGATGGTAGCCCCAAAAACAAACCTCTAGCGGTGAGCATCTGCATCAAGCTACTAGTTACCACGAAAGTATGACCATGTGGTAGAGGAGGTAGGACAAGTGGCCCATCAGAATCAGTGATGTTAACATTGCCCCTATAGTACTCTTGAGGGAGTGGGGCGGGAGGTTGCCTCCTCAGATCACCTTCACCAGGTTCTCCACTAACACTTGATTATGAGCATCAACCGGCTGAGGAAGTTGACGGTTTAACCCATCACCAAGATTAGCTCCGAAAGGTCATTTTTAGTCTAGTAGGATGATTGGTTTGGGTTTCAAATATTTTGTTTTTAGTTCATGCCATTAGGCATTTTAACTTTAAAATTTAGTCAAAGTTCAACCTCGGTCAATATTCCTGTAAAATATGATTGGATAGAATTTTCTCAGCGCGTTTAGCTCTGAAAGGTCATTATAATCTAGTAGGATGGGTGGTTTGGATTTCGAGGATCTTGTTTTGAGTTTGTGCCATTAGGCGTTTTAACTTTAAAATTTAGTCAAAGTTCAACTTCGGTCAATATTTGTGGTAAAACATGATCGGATGAGAATCCATCAGCGCGCAATTAACTTGTAAGGTTATTTTTTCTATAATAGGATGATTGGTTTGAATTTTGAGGCTTTCATTTTGAGTTTGTGCCATTAGGTATTTTAACTTTAAGATTTAGTTAAAGTTCAACTTTAGACAATATTCTTGGTAAAACATGATCAGATGAGAATTCTATTAGCGCGGTTAGCTCCGAAAGGTCATTTTTGGTCTAGTAGGATGGTTTGTTTGGATTTCGAGGCTCTTGTTTTGTATTTGTGTCATTATGTGTTATAACTTTAAAATTTAGTCATAGTTCGACTTCAGTTAATATTCTTGGTAAAACATGATTGGATGATAATTCCTTCAGTGCTGTTAGCTCTCGAAGGTTATTTTTGGTTTATTAGAATGGTTGATTTGATTTTTGAGGCTTTCATTTTGAGTGTATCATTAGGAGTTTTAAATTTGAAGTTTTGTCAAAGTTTGACTTCAATCAATATTCTTGGTATAATGTGATTGGATGAGAACTTCGTTAGCACGATTAGCTCTGAAAGATCATTTTGGTCTAGTAGGCTGGTTGTTTGGGTTTTGAGACTTTCGTTTTAATTTGTTTCATTAGGCGTTTTAACTTAAAATTTAGTCAAAGTTTGACTCCGTTAATATTCTTGATAAAATGTGATCGGATGAAGATTCCCTTAGTGCATGCGATCATCTCTGGCAGGTCCTTTTTGGTCTAATAGGATGGTTGGTTTGAGTTTCGAGGCTTTCATTTTGAGTTTGTATAGTTAGACATTTTAACTGTGATGTTTTGACTCACATGATTTTCCAACTATTCTCAAATCTGCCAAGCCTATTTGTGTTATTAGCTGCTCAAAGTCTAACTTCAGAATCCATAACAGGATTACCATTCAATCGTTCTTCACTCCTTAGAAATGCATGAATCTTACATTACTAACTAAAGGACGGATGCATTTATTATCTCCAATGCTGACCATTTCAATGGTGTATGAGTCATAGATAGTTGTGGCCCTTTATCAGATGCACTTTATTTTCATTCTTTAATTGACAGTGCATTAGTTTCTCTTTAAAATGTAAATTGTTACTTTCACCAACTATCAATTTAAAAGATCCAAACTCATGTTTTTATCACAATTACTATAGTCAGACTGCCACCTCTAACCCGGTAGTGCTTTCTTAATAATGTGATATTCTTTATTTTGGAGCACCTTATGTTCAACTACATGGCTATACAAATTAGAGTCCGGAGCCAAAAGGGCAACAAAAATTTTAATCAAACCAAAAAGGCAATAAATTTTGACACCGTCTAAATTAGGTTTCATACCGCAAGACGCAGAAACCAATGTGCCTTGGAAGACGCAATAACGTTGAGCCTTGTAAGGCTCGACTGACATGCGTCTTACAATGCGCAAGATTTTAGCATTTTGCAGCCTTTTTTAAGAATATATATATTCGACCGCTTTCAACTAGTCATAACATACTCAATCCAAACAACTAGCTAAAAACGGAAAGTGAAGAATATTACTAGTGAATACAATCCACTACAAGATAAAAAAAACTAGATGATAGTTATATTAATCTGCTTCACAATCAAAACACAACTGCCACGAAGCATCAAAATATAACTCTGCTTCACAATCAAAACACAACTGCCACGAAGCATCAAAATAAGATTTGAGTCTAATCAATATTTTTTTTCTTTCTTTTACCTTCAAAGGCAAATTCTATGTTATGACAACAAAAGGATATTAAAAAACACAAAACTCAATTAGATTCAAAAGATATTATCTCATAGACATTTCAAAAGCGATCAAATATTCTTTTTAAAAAGGCTGCAAAATGCTGAAACCTTGCGTCTTGTAAAGCACATGTCAGCCGAGCCTTAAAAGGCTCAAGTATGTTGTGCCTTACAAGGCTCATTGATTATCGTGTCTTGCGACGGAAAATCTAATTTAGACGGTGTTAAATTTACTGCCCTTTTGGTTTGATAAAAAAATTTGTTGCACTTCTAAAATTTTAAAATTTTTTGTCGCCATTTTGAATTCGGACTCATACAAATTAAGCTAAAGAAGAAAGCATTCATGAGGAAAGAATTTACTCACACATAAATTGTTAAAGTATTAGACCCATCATTTAAAGTGAATGAAACTTACATAATTCATTGTTGAATTACAAAAACTGACACATACAACAAATATATACAATTGACCCTTTTTTTCAAAAGAGATCTCCTATTTTTTTTAACATTATCCTTCCATGACAAACACCAAGCTTCAAAGGTTGAATACAAGCTCCAACAATATATAATCAATTGAAACAATAGCATCTGAGTACTTTATATTTATGATTGGACCTTTGTGAGTACTCTAATTACTGAATAGTCTGTGAGAAAAGGAAAGTTCAATATAGTCTCGGAGAAGAAGGAATTAAAAACACTTTGGAGAAGATGATGAACTTACCGCTTTGGGTCATCTTTTTAAGCAATCTGAGAGTTGACTACTTACAAAAACGCTAATGTTAAACTTAGTGATGCATTTGTTATACAAAAAAAAACCTACTTTAAGCCACCAATATTCACATATATGTACATTTGTGGACATTCTACTAGGTAACAAAAAATCTCGTTATGATTAGACCTTACAAAATAGCTACACAAAAATCATTCAGTGATATAAATTTTATCACTAATAATCATCCATATCATACTTTGACGTTCAAGTTCACTAATACTTAAGAAGAACTCCATCCTCTTTATATCTTGAGTAATTCCCATTGTTGCCTTGAGTGGTTCATTCGAATTGTATATTTCAAATACAGGAGATCAAATAATAGAAATTATCTTACCATGAATCTCATATAAATCACACCCTCCTAGTTGTCAATTAAAGAAGTCATCTTCGTATCATGACTTTGAATGAATTATTTCATCACCTCCATTAGATCTTTAAGAACAATCTCATTATCATCTTCAAATGTTTATCTTTTTTTGCATCTACATTTTTTGTTGACTTTAGAAGATGATACTTTAAAATTATTATCTTATTTCTGACAGTGATGGGTTTCACTTTTTTGAGTTGTGAATGAACTTTGTGTTGCTTCAATTCATTCATTCGGTTCAGTTTGAACAGTAAATGGACTTTGTGTTGCTTCAGTTGATCCATTAGGTTCATTTTGAGCAGTAAATGGACTTTGTGTTGCTTCAGTTGATACATTAAGTTTCTTTTGAGCAACTTGATCTTCTCTTGTGCCTGAAGAATCATCTACATCAACAACAACAATAGAAAATCTCATAGACGTGTTAATTTTTTGAGTATCAATTATTTTTATATCTTCAACAATATTTTCTGGCCCTTCGGCAAACTCTTCAATAACTTTATCCTTACCAAATATCTCTTTCTAGTCAGCAACTAATGGCCATTTTTTAAGTTCTGCGACTTGGCATTTGAATCAACCTAAGAAAATAAAGAACAAGTACATGAAGTAACTGACAATATTCTAAAGACAAAGATCCATTCACCAAGATAAAATATAAGTAAGTAGCAATTTCCTAATAATTTAAAATAAATATAAATCACCTTTATCAAGTCATCCCATACTTTTGAATAATTAACTAAGATAATTTCATTACCATATTGAAATCCTAAACCACTTTGACGCTTTAGTAATGATATGGTTGCATAACCCTTTTTTCATGCTCTTATTTTACAATCAACATGTGGTGTCAATCCACGGTTAGGATGACAAGAAATTATACTAAGTAACAACTTACTAGTAAATTAATTCAATTATAACCAAATAAATTGTAATACAACTAGATTGATATGGGAAAAAGATAATGTGACAACATATACAAATTCACTATTTGTATTAAAAAATAATAGATACACATTGAGATTCACTCTTAGTATGTACAAACAACAATAAGAGACATACAAAAAGATTGACCATTCATTTTCATAAAATGATTGAAGTTATTATATTTTACGGTGAATGAAAAATCAAACACAAAAGTGCATATGCATACCAAAAGTGACCACATAGTTTCAAATAATAAAGATTGATTTTCCAATCTTTCATCCACATAGACTGAGTTAGTTCATCCCTCCAAGTGGTCCACTCCTCAGATGTTTCAATTGTGCTAATATTTTCATGTTAATGTTGATTCTCCATGTGGAATTCTATTTCCACATCTAAGGGGTCAATTTTCATCTCACTTCGAATGAAATTCTGTATCAAACAACATGCACTAATAATTGAGTACCACGAAAGACTTCTAAGAATTTGCCAACGTCCTTTTAATAGTTATAATGCTTTTTCAATAACATTATACACCCTAGCATGCTTTATATTAAAGAGCTCTTCTTGACATCGAAGTGATGGATTGTCACCCTACCAACCCTTTAGCCAATATCTATATCCATGGTAGGCAGACATCAAAATCATTTCCATTTATATATCCTCCATCGCATAGATAGTAATTGTCTAAGAATGTAAACAATAATATTATTACTTTAAAATATTATCTATTTTGATGTAGTAGAAATAATTAAGGATCTGCGTATTATTTAGCATACTCTGATGTACTTTCAACTCATTTCTTCGTACAACAACAACTCGTAATATGAGGTCACTAGCGGCTGATCCCTCCCAATCAGATAATACATTAATAAAGTTGATATTTCTATCACAAACTCCCAAGACATTAGTTGATATATCTTTTTAGTGTTCTGTATCTTGGTTATATATTTTTTCAACTGTAATGGAAATGTAAGTACCATCCAATGCTCCAAGACAACCCTATAAGATAAATTCAACTCTAAATACTAAAGGACTAGTAACAATAAAAATAGTTTTACCAAAAATATTTTAAGTTTGTTTGTAGTAAATCAAATATTAGATTGATATTTACCTACCTTAAACCATTTCCATAATCAGTACCATCTTTGAGTACCAAATTAGGTTTAACAAGTAACACTGGAGTTAGTTTAAGAATAACTCTTAGAAATTCATTAAAGGCTCGACTTACACTCCATACCAATCTTATATAATCAATTTGACAGACCTGTTCTTCTCGTGATGAGCCAAAATATTTAAGATCATTGCTAACTTTTCAGTACTCGACATATTTTTACTGTCAGTCAACCCTCCAACATTCTTGGCTAAGGAGGCTAAAATATGAAGGACATTTTTATCCATCCTAAGTTTATCAACTCATACAATATCATTGTCATGAATGAGAAAATTTATATGAGACAAACTTTTAGGAATTCTAGAACTAATATAACATCGAATGACCTGCCTATTTCTAGATTGTTTTCTTAATAACATGTTGTAAATAGCAAAAACAAAAGCAAATAAGGACAATACATGGATGCACCACAATCTCCTCAAGCATTATAACACATTCAACATCGCACAATTATTGAGAATTCATTTACACATATTTTCCATTTAAAAATTGCAACATCATTATCAAATTGAATCCCAAAAGAAAAAAAGTATCAATCGTGTTACCTAACTAATTATTGCAGACACATGAAGGTAAAGATGATTTCATACTAGAAAGTTTAATTTTATATAAAAAATAAAAGTAATATTAAAAAACAGGGTAAAATATTTATTTTTAAATGGCTCCAATAACTAGAATACTAATAAAATTTTGTCAAACTTCAAATACATATTCATATTTTACAGTTTAGAAGCTAATGTAACTAAACTTATGTAAGCACAATTTGAGTGTGCTCAAACATCAACTTAATGAACCCATTTTTCAGAAATCACAATTTTTGAACAAACAAAACAAAACCTAGATCAAAATTTGGGGTATACTCAAACATCAACTTAACTAGAAAATGTTGAGAAGATCTAGAATTTCATTCGTCTATCATCAGATTAACAAGAGAAAAAACAAAAAAAGATAAAACAGGAGAAGAAGAAAAAAAAACAAATTTTGAGTTTCAAAACTTCTAACCTCAAAGAAAGAATGCTAGATTGAAAGTTTTTTCAATCTATTTGCCTGGAAGATGAAGAGTCATTCTAGATGTACAAATACGAAGAGAGAATGTGAATTTTATCTAAAAAAGAAGTGTATATTTGATTGACAGTGAATCCATTTATATTTTTTATTTAGGTATAACTTATTCCAACTTTTACCCTACATAAAATAATAATACATAGATTGAATCATAACTTAAACATGTATTAGTTATATGGTTTTCTAATTTACTAACCAAACATAGTATTATGTGTATTGCATTTTATACTTTGACAAAAAAAATGCTATCAAACATGGTAAAACTTATGTAATATTTTATACCTGAATAACTCAACCCTTATCCAGTAACCAAACGACCCCTTAATATTTTTTTATCAAACCTACCCCTTATACTAACAGAAGTAAAGTCAAGTTTTGACTCTAAAATTACCACGTGACATTTTCTAATGATTCACAAATCCTAATTTGAAAATAATAATATGAAAACCCCAACCACCCAACTTTTAGAACCCAACCCTTATCCTGATTAACTTTTGCAGCTACTACTGCACATGTATGTTGCTTGAACCCCTTCTCCTTCTGAGCCCGCACAAAATTGAATTTGTTGCCTACACTTGATACACGGTACATTGCAGATATCCCTGAAGAAAAAACAAGAGAAAATCAGACTTGGCTGTTCTGTTTTATGTTAGAGGTGTCAATTACCTTCAACCCTAACAAATAATTTTTAATTTAGTTTGTAGCTGAATCTATTTCTTAATGAATAAAGGCCGATCAAAGTAAAATTTGAACTGAGTATTGAGAGTAAAATTTAGAACCCAACCCTTATTCAGAGTTCAACTTTTGAATATTTAAAAAATGCCACGTGCCTCTAAAAATTGGGTGGGTTTTTATATAATTATTTTTGAAATTAAAATTTGTGGATCAATTAGAAAAAGCCATGTAGCTCTTTGAGAGGTAAGTTTAATCCAAAAAACATTAAGGTATTTTTGGACCTAAAGATGGAATGGGCGTATTTATGAAACATTTCTCATAGCGATATTTTTGGTCTTTTCTGTAAGAAAAAATAAACTTTTCATATCTATTTCTAAAATGTGGTAATTGTTCGTGGTCAAGTTGACAAGGATTTTTGCAACTATTAGTCAATTCATTGAAGGAGTTGTAGTACTTGGCATGGATATTTTTTGTACTATATGTTTTTGAATGATTATGCAAACAATGTCACCAACGTATTTGATCATACATACTTTCCCTTTTTTACCTATTGCCGAGTTCACCTCATATCTACTTTCATAGTTTAATTTTACATTCCCAGATTAGTGTTTTTCACACAGTGATTTCAAATTCAACACTCATGCTCAGAACAACTTCACACCTAATTGATACTTGGTCGCCATAGGCTTGCCCTTATTTTCACTGCTTTAAGTTCACTATATTAGACACTTAGGATCAGGATAGGACTTTCTTGGCTTATAACGTAGGCTCCGGGTCAGGCATGGTACATATGAATATATTTTAGTGACTTGTTGCCCTCCTTGACATTACGACGAAGCGTCCTACCTCTTTCATTGTCTATTATTCCCTACTTTTCTTTTCTTGAAATGTTTGCCTTGTTTTCTCCTTTCCCTTTTTGCGGAAGTGACTCTTACTTCTTTTCCTTCAACACTCTTTTGTTAATATATATTTTTTTATTTGTTTATTTTTAATTTTGACTAAGTCACTTCTCTTGTACACTGTTTCTTTTCTTTTTCCACATTACTCTTTTCATCCCCTCTATTTGGGACATTACTCATAATAGCCACCCTCAACTTATGGCTTTGCCATGAGTCAAGGTACACAATACCCAAGGTTGGGTCAGGGCCAAGACGAGGTCAGTTTCTGCATTAGCCACCCTCAACTTATGCTTTTGGCCTAAGTTGAGGTGCACATGTCCTAGGAGGGACCAGAGCCAACACATTATACCCAGGGAAGATAATTTGATGTAGAAAAGAAAGATCTATTTAAATCTCAAAGTATTTGTATCAAAAGGGGATCGATTTATTTGGTTTTCTTTTATTTAGGCTAAAGATTGGATAATTTGAACAAGGGCCTATAATCCTTTCCTAAATGTCTAACACAGAATCCTTTTTGCAAGACTAACCAGGCAAGTTCTAGCTAGGTACCAATGGCGGAACAATCAAATTTCCTCACACTCTCTTGACATTTCATTACCCTATCAGATTATCAGACACCTAGTTCGAGTGTTCGATTTTGAGGGTCGTGCAGTAGTGCATCTCTATGTCATGCTTAGAGCCAACACATTCATTATTCATTAGACCTAATCATGCAAGAATTCTTTTTAGAACGGGATATCATTTATATTTAGCCATCATGCTTCAGACTTCACATTTCATACTTTGTACAAGATACTAACATGCCAGTTCAACAGTAAAATAACCAGTCTCTTGGGGCAAAAGAACACATGCAAGTAAACCACCAAGAGAGGATCATGAGTAGGGCTACTCAGACTTCACCCTAACACTCAATTTCCATTTACCCCACCCCGTACAAGAAAGCATGTAATTGTCCCTAATGCATAAGAAATATAAAAACAAAGTGGTAGGTGAAGCAAACCTGAGGCGCATAGCGCCGAAGATCAACAAGCAGGCGGGTCTGGTTGCCCAAAACCCGCTCCATCAGTAGTATCAGTAGCGTCCGCAACAATTTTTGCACCCTCAGTAGTGCTCTGCTCAACAGCCTCCAATCTGGAGCTAGACGCCCCAGCAGCTAACTCATGAGCCTTCATCTGCCGGGCCTCCTCATCAATCAATGAGGCTCTCCTCGCAGCCTTCATCTCTAAGCGCTCCCTCTTCCTAGCCCGAGCACCCTCACCCTCACTAGTGTGGCTGGACTGGTGCCTCTTGGCGCGCTCACGTGGCGGAGGTGGTGGTGCAGTGGTAGTCTGGAATAGTGCAGTGAGCACCGTACCGCAAGCTCCGCAGGTGCGGCATCAGGCTCGGGTACCCGCATATCAAGTATCGCATCTACGTCCGCCCGCAGACTCGCCACAGCCGCCCGAAGAGTGGTCAAATCAATAGTGGGGGCTGGGCGTGCAAGGACCCTCAACTCAAAAGCGTCGAGGCACTGGTGGACTGCCTGAATCCGCCTTTCCGTCTGCTGAGCAACGTTCTTCTCAGTCTGATCCTCATCCTCGGCAATGGACCTCTGCATCCAAGGCTGGATGTGGTGCAGCAATGTGGCCATCTGGGCCTCTAGCTTTCTGACCCTATCAATCGGGACCAGTGCTGCTGATGGTGGGGTAGATCGGGAGGAACTCGGTGCTCTGCTAGTGCCCGGGGCAGACTCAACCGGGGTGGTGTCAGTAGGCTCTAAAGCAGCCTAATCATCCCCTTGGACTTGCTCTACCGTCTCTGCAAGGTTCTCACCCAGCGGCTGTACATCCAATCGATGCCCTATGTTTGGTGCCGCCTCATTGGCCTCATCTCGGATGAGACCTATATCCATAATCTCGGTAGAAGTCCGGAGGACATCTATGTGCCAAATGGGCACTCCAGCAGCCCTGCACAACTGAAAGATCATAAAAGGAAAATGGTAAGTGGTCAAGGACTTAAAATCCCTCTCATGGATGACCGATAGCAACAACCTCGGAAAATCTATTTCGAACCTGGCGATCATAGCAACCACCAATACCGCTCTATCCCACGTAAGTATGTTGTCTGCAGCAGTGGGGGATAGGGGGTGGTGGACCAACAGCCAGATGAACTTGGCTGCAAATGTGAGGTTGGCCTTCTTGATAAGGCCTCTGGGATGCAGCACCCATTCTGCGCCCTCACGCTCTACGGATATGTGCTGGGCAATCCACCTCTTGGTGGTCTCTCTCACATTCTTGTCGCGATGGAAATGACCCTCCTTAACCACGGTCCACCTATAGTTAAACTCGACGGTGAGGGGAACCCTATTGGCATCGGTGTCTGTACCATAAAGGAAACGGCGGATGGCCGGCAAAAAGATATCCACTGAGAAGCCACGGATTCGAACCTCAGTGAGTGGTGCCTATTTGGCGGGGTTAGCCCGCCTATCCAAAGGACCTCGGAGAGTCGCTACATAAGAAGAGTAGAACTTTCGCACCAACTCCTCACTGTATTGCCCCACACTCCTGGCCATCCAATCGAGCTTGTGGCGGGTGAAAAGAGTATGTATCGCAGGGACAGTGTGTAGACTCTCTGTAAGAACCTGCTGCTCAACTGTCAGCGTCAGGGTCATCACCCCCTTATCATTGAGCAGCCTGGCGTCCCTGTAGACCTGGTGCTGCCCCTCTACGCACCACCGGTTAGGCTGATCAACAACCGGTGCAGGGTCATCATGTTGGATGGTCGGAGCAGACTCTGAACTCTGGGCCTCATCAGACGAGGCACGGTGTGCAGGGGCATCAGGAACAGGGGCTCCGTGTGAACCAAAACCGGAGGCAGTGGCCTCATTCAACCCTGTAGAGTGGGCCGACTCAGAACCGGAAGCCTCCGCAAAGCCAGATGCTCCTTCTGATCCCGAGGCAGACCTAGACGTGTGTGTCGGTCAGTGTGCGCTCCTCATCAGACTGGGAGGCAGTGACTACGCCGGACGCCACCTTCTTGGGCGTGCCCCGAGTGGCCCTAGCAGCTTGTCTCGGTGTTTGGGTGCCTGGTGGCACGTATTCGGGATCACTCTCATCGTCCGACGAGCCAATCATCCGGCGTGAAGGTGCGACGGATTTGGATCGTCTTCTAGAGTAGACAATATCTGGCTTGGGGTCCATTGGTACCTGCAAAGGAGAGTTCTTAGTTCCATTATAATCATCCTACACACACAAAAGAAACAAACACCAAATTGTGAACACAAAACACAATGAAGTGCAGAACTGCAAAACTGAACGACGGGTACTATCGACGGTTCGTCGATGACACGACGGTCCGTCGATAGGGTCCATCGGTTTTAGCAAATTTCAAAAGTTACATGTCCACAGAACTTGCATTTAGAAACAACGGACGTGCAGGATGGCCTGTTGATGAATCGACGGACTGTAGTCCACTTCCGTCATCCCAGAGTTGAGTGAAAACAGTGTGCAGGTATTGACGGACCCCATCGATGGTCCGTCGATTGACCGACGGTCCGTAGACGGGGTCTCCTACTGTTGGTCAGAGACAAATTTGTGGTAAACATTATTTGCACCCCCAACTGGACAAGTTCAAGCATATCAATACACACAATTTTCAATAGCAATCAGCAAACAACTTCATCATTCCTAGGGCTTCGATTATTCTAATTTCGATCCTAGAATCTAAGAGACTATCAAGCCCTAAGTCGGAAAACAACAAGGCACACACATTCATAGATCATCTAGACAGTGAGCACCCCCAACCATTCAATTTCCATCATTCTAAGGGACAAGAAACCCAAATTTAACAATTTATTCATGCAAGGTTGTCCCTAAGTGAAGACCCACTTGCTAGCAATTCGGTTTCCAAGCAAATGACATGAAATCAGTGAGTAGATGAGAAGGACATACCTGTATTCTGTAGTGGAGTGAGTGTGAGGGTGAACTTTGCAACAACAATTTGACAAGCCCGCCTTCAAACACCGACCGGAAAAATGCTTGGATTAGATGGGAATTTGGGGGAGAAGGGTTCTGGGATTTTGGAGAAGATGAGAGAATATGAAATTACAGTGGAATTTAGAGTGAATGAATGTGGAAGTAAATGGGGGAGTAAGGGAATAAGGAGAGGGAAACGGTTGGGGGGAGAATTTGAAAAGGTGTGGGGGTAACTGAAAGGGTAATTTTAATATATAGCTGGTCGGGTCGGGTCGGGTCGGGTCATCGGTTCTGGGGAACTAACGATTTCCCATCGATGAATCGTAAGTCAATCGATGGTCCGTCGACTCCTCCGTCGATTGTGCCCTAACTTGAACAATATTGAAAAACCTACCTGGGATCCACGGACATCATCGACGGTCCGTCGATGAGACGACGGTCCGTCGGTTGGTCCGTAGATCAGTGCACCAGACCTATTTCTGCAGATTTTTTGGTGGTTTGGTCCCTGCACATTGAGCACCCAATAAGCCATTCTTTTTGTGTTTTCTGGACACTTTTTAGACACGGACCCTAAACTACTCTCTAGCCAACAATCTAAAAAAAATTTACAAGAAAATTCACACATGACATTAAGTAAAACAGAAAAAAAAATGCAATTATTCCTACAAAGACAAGAAAAACCTATTGTTGGCTAGAGGATACACATTGGGTTGACTCCCAATCAACGCTTGATTTAACGTCGCGGCACGACGCGAGACTCTTGATTACTCAGACTTCATCAAGATGGTATGCCTCAACCACTTCATTCATATTTTCCGTATGCCCGAGGTAGATTTTGATTCTTTGCCCATTTACCTTGAACCGTGCACCCTCCTTATTCTCCAACTCAACCGCACCATGAGGGAACACTTGAGTGATCAAGAATGGACCAGTCCATTTGGACTTGAGCTTGCCCGGAAACAAGCGCAACCTAGAGTTGAACAAAAGCACCAAGTTCCCAACCACAAATTCGCGCTTCTCAATCTTTTGATCATGATACTTCTTCATCTTTTCTTTGTAGAGGGCTGAACTTTCATATGCCTTCAAGCGAAACTCATCAAGCTCATTCAACCCATTTAGTCGTTGTTCCGCTGCTTTATTCCAATCCATCTTCAGTTTCTTCATCGCCCACATGGCCTTGTGCTCTAACTCAACCGGTAAGTGACACGCCTTCCCATATACAAGTTGGTAAGGAGACATATCTATGGGAGTCTTGTATGCTGTCCGGTAGGCGCAAAGAGCATCATCAAGCCTCCTTGACCAATCCGTTCCACTAGCATTCACCATTTTCGCCAGAATTTGCTTGATTTCTCTGTTTGACACCTTAACTTTCCCACTAGTCTGCGGATGGTAAGGTGTGGCTACAGTGAGGCGAACCCCATATTTCTCCAATAACCCTTTGAACGACTTGTTGCAAAAGTGGGATCCCCCATCGCTAATGTCCCTAGGGGTGCCAAATCTGGAAAATATGTTCTTTTTCAAGAACGCGGTGACATTTTTACCTTCATTGTTTGCAAGTGTTATGGCTTCCACCAGTTTGGATACATAATTCACCGCCACAAGAATGTACTTCATCCCACGAGAACTCACAAAAGGGCCCATAAAATCAATGCTCCAGACATCAAACAACTCAATGACTAGAATGGGATTCAAAGGGAGCTCTTGCCTCCTAGAAATACCCCCATCTCATTGGCACCTATCACAAGACTTGGCGAACTCATGAGAATCTTGGTGGATGGTCGGCCAATAGTACCCACACTGCAAAATCTTATGGGCTGTCCGGATACCACTATGATTCCCTCCCACAGGCGAGGAGTGACATGCTTCTAAAACACTTAACATCTCAACTTTCGTCACACATCGGCGAATAAGCCCATACGCACAACTCCGGTATAAGTAAGGCTCATCCCAAAAAAATTTTTTCACATCATGCATGAACTTTTTCCTCTGATGAAAGGACAAGTTCGATGGGACTATATCACTAGCCAAATAATTTGCAAAATCGGCGAACCATGGGATCAAGTCATGAGAAGCGGCCAATACATGCTCATCAGGGAAAGTATCATCAATTTCAGCCTTTTCACCCAACTCTCGCATAGCTTCATCCTCTAATCTGGACAAGTGGTCGGCAACTTTGTTTTCGGTCCCCTTTCTGTCTTTCACCTCGAAATCAAACTCTTGGAACAGTAATACCCATATAATAAACCTTGGTTTCGCATCCTTCTTAGCCATCAAATACCTCAAAGCAGAATGATCAGTATGCACTATGACTCTCGTGCCAAGAAAATAGGAGCAAACTTTTCCGAAAGCAAATACCACCGCAAGGAGCTCTTGTTCAGTCACAGTATAGTTCTTTTGAGCTTCATTAATGCGTAATAAATTGGATGAAGGATTTTATCCCTTCTTTATCCCAACACTACACCAAGAGCAACCCCACTAGCATCACACATCACCTCAAATGGTTTGATCCAATCCGGGGAAATAAGAATGGGCGCAGACACCAACTTCTCCTTTAGATCTCCAAATGCCTTCAGACAGGATTCATCAAAATAAAATTTACACTCTTTCACAGAGGATATGCAATTTTTGAAAAATCCTTGATAAACCTCCGGTAGAACCCGCATGCCCAAGAAAACTCCTCACACCTTTTACAGAGATGGGTGGAGGAAGTCTCTCTATCACTTCAACTTTGGCTCGATCAACCTCTATACCCTTCTCTGAGATGCGATGGCCCAATACAATAGCCTCTTTCACCATGAAGTGACATTTCTCCCAATTTAACACAAGGTTGCAATTTTTACATCTTTTGAGGACTTCGGCCAAGTGACTCAAACAACGATCAAAAGAGTCTCCAACCACAGAAAAATCATCCATAAACACCTCAATAGTGTCCTCCACCATGTCGGAGAATATCGACATCATACATCTCCGAAAAGTAGCCGGTGCATTACATAACCCAAAGAGCATCCTCTTGAACGAGAACGTTCCATATGGGCAAGTGAAAGTGGTTTTCTGTTGATCCTCCAGTGCAATAGAGATTTGGTTGTAACCCGAATACCCATCAAGAAAACAATACCACCATTTTCCTTCAAGCCTATCTAACATCTGATCCATGAAGGGCATAGGAAAATGGTCCTTCTCAATCCATGCATTCAATTTTCGGTAATCCATACATACTCTCAATCCGGTCACCGGCCTCATTGGAACAAGCTCATTCTTCTCATTAGGGACCACAATCATTCCCCCCTTTTTGGGCACACACTGAACAAGGCATACCCAACTACTATCTGCGATCGGATATATGACTCCGGCATCTAACCACTTAATTATCTCCTTCTTCACTACCTCTTGCATAGGTGGATTTAAACGTCTCTGGTGCTTAATACTTGGCTTATGATCAGGCATGAGTTGGATTTTGTGTGAAAAAATACCGGGAGGGATCCCAATAATATCCGCAATAGTCCACCCAATAGCTCTCTTGAACCTCTTCAACACTTCAACCAAACACTCTACTTGTTGCACATTCAAATCTAACGCAGTAATTACCGGTAAAGTGTCGTCTTTTCCCAAGAATACATACCTCAGATGAGGTGGTAGATCCTTTAGCTCTAATTTTGGAGCCTCTTCAATAGATGGTTTTGCGGGTGGAAACTCGCGACGTTTCATGTCTAACTCAAATTTCTTTGGTTTGAACCAAAAGTCACCTCGATCAAGTGCCGCAACCAATGACCCATACTCTTCAATACCATCACTCTCAAAATTCATGATCACTTCTGCTAGTGCCTAAACACCAAGGCGCTCTTCGATTTGTACTCAGACGTACTCTCAACCTTGTAGGATATAGCAGATACCGTTTGGAGCTCACCACTCTGCTTCATGGACCTAAAAATGTTAAAAGTTGCCTCTTCATTATTTAACCGGAACTTCATCTGCCCTTTTTCCATATCAAACAAAGCGCGATCAGTAGCAAGGAATGGCCTCCCAAGAATAATAGGCACCTCAAAGTCGACCTCACAATCAAGAATCACAAAATTGGCCGGAAATATAAATGACTCTACCTTCACCAACACATCATGAAGTATCCCAATAGGCCTCTTCACCATTCGATCGGCCATCAGTAACCGCATCGCAGTGGGATTTGGGTCACCCAAACCCAACTTCTTGTAGATAGATAGAGGCATGCGATTTATGCTTGCACCAAGATCACATAGTGCTTTAGCAAAGTGTAACAACCCGATAGTACATGGAATAGTGAAAGCGCCCAGATCTTCTTTCTTTTGCACCAGTGACCTTGTAGCAATAGCACTACAATGTTGAATCCTATCATCATCCTCAAAACTCTCCTACCTCTTCTTAGTAACCATATATTTCATAAACTTGGCATAACCGGGCATTTGTTCAAAAGCTTTTATCAAAGGGACATTGATGGAAAGCTGTTTCAACATAGTAATAAAACGCCAGTAATTGCCATCCTCGGTCTTCTTCACCAATCTTTGTGGGAATGGTGGTGGTGGTCTAGGAACGGGGGTCACCTTTTGGGGCATCTCTGCTTCTTTCACCGCTTCATTTACCAACTCGCCACTAGCTTCTACAACCTCATCTTCTACACCAGACAGCATAGGTGGATCAATGGTTTGCTTACCTCCTCGAGTCGTGACTGCCATACAATGTCCATCATTTTTTGGATTTTGGACGGTATTGCTAGGAAGAGTACCCGATTGACGTGGGTTCACCGTAGTAGACAATTGGGTCATTTTCAAATCAAGATGCTTGATTGAGATTGCATGTGCATCCACCTTTTGCCCAATATTAGCTAAGTCACTTCTCAACTCCTTGGTGTGCTCATCACTAGCATCAAACCTCCTTCTCATCTTTTGCAGCATGTCTTAAACTCGCGCCATACTACCTCCACCATCTCTAGGAGAAAATTCTCGATTTTAAAGCGGAACATAGGGCCCACTTCGATCGTTTCTATTTCCATACTTACCCCAGTTGAAGTTGTTATCGCGGTTGTAGTTTCCTTCACGAACATAATGACCTTCTCTCTTGTAATTCCCATAGTTCCAACCTTGATTTCCTTGACCTTGGCGCCAATTCTCCAGATTGGAGCCTTGGGCGTTCGGTCAGAAACCCCTCATCTGCTCATTCACTACATAAGAATCTTCTTCATAGTAGTACTCATCAACCGGCGGTGGTGGTTTAGCCAAATAATTCACCGCATTTACTTTCTCTGCACCCCTGTGACATGTTTCAACACCAACCCTAGCTCAGTTCTCATTTGAGCCATCTCTTCACGAATCTCATCTGTGGCTGGGTTGTGTGTGGCTTGCACCGCAAAAGTGTTTCTCCCAGTATCCGACTTCCTAGTTCTCCAAGCTTTATTATTTTGGGAGATTTTCTATAACTTCTCGGCAATCTCTGTATAAGTACACTCCCCATAAGAACCACCCGCAATCGTATCTAGCACTACTTTTTTATTATCGTCTTTCCCCCTATAGAAGTACTCTTTCAACGATTCATCATCAATGCGGTGGTTTGGAACACTTCTAAAAAATGAGGTGAACCTATCCCAAGAACTACTTACTGACTCCCCAGGTAATGCCACAAAGTTGTTCACCCTATCTTTGTGGTTGAGCTTTAAAGACAACGGATAGTAACGCGCCAAGAACACATCTCTCAACTGGTTCCAAGTATAGATCGAGTTATAGGGCAACTCAGTAAACCATATAGCAGCCTCTCCCATCAGTGAGAGAGGGAACACTCTTAACCCGATGACATCCATGTCCAAATCAGGCCTCCCTACACAACTCTTACACACTAACCTCAGCTTGGGTATGTGAGCATGTGGATCCTCAGATGGTAGCCCCGAAAACAAACCTCTAGCGGTGAGCATCTGCATCAAGCTACTAGTTACCACGAAAGTGTGACCATGTGGTAGAGGAGGTAGGACAAGTGGCCCATCAGAATCAGTGATGTTAACATTGCCCCTATAGTACTCTTGAGGGCGTGGGGCGGGAGGTTGCCTCCTCAGATCACCTTCACCAGGTTCTCCACTAACACTTGATTATGAGCATTAACCGGCTGAGGAAGTTGACGGTTTAACCCATCACCAAGATTAGCAGGATTGTGTGGATCGTTCATTCTGCGATGTATATAATTTAGTTCTGGATCAAGTGGAAGTATTGTCTCTCCTCGACTTCGTGTACTTGACATACATTAGAGCTAGACCTGAGAGAGACAAAAACAAAAAGAAAAAGTAAAATTAGGAAATTGTTGACTAAAATTCGATAATGTGCTAAAAGTTAATCTAAAAGCCACTTTTCCCGGCAGTGGCGCCAAAATTTGATACGCTCAAATTACACTTCTTTACAGAAGTATAAGCGGTCGTATCAAGTAAGATCCCAACAAGTAGGTTGGGGTCGATCCCACGAGGAAAATGGTTTAGACTTAACTTTAATATACTATGTCTATTTAGTCAAGTCCTTTCCAAAAATAGTTAATTAAAAGATGGGGGGGGGGGGTTTGTGAAACTAAAGTGTTCACTTATTTAAAAGTAAAACAAGTAGCAAGATTAAAACTTTGGTTTTTTTTATCAAGTGGTGAAAGAAACTAGGGTGTAAGTGTTCCACATAGGCTCATAACTCGGTAATCCTAAATATACGGCATTTAGAGAATTTTACCCAGTACCTTGGTCCGACTACGTGTGTCTAATTTACTAAACCTTACCTTTACCTCATATTAAGCATCATATTCGATGTTTGGCTTAGTTACTACTTCGCACCAATCGAAACTAACCTATTAGATAGTGTCCACTAAATCTATGTTGATAATTTTTTTCCTATTAACTACCCCTTTGGTCCGGCAAGTAGAAATAGGGAAAGTTCTAATCGTGCACTCGTTAAAGGACAACTAAACGAAAGAATTATCAATACATGCAAGAACCTATTCTAGAATTGTTATTTAGCTAGTTTTACCTTGTCAATCACCCATGGTTCCCACAACCCTAGTTGTGGATTTAGTTACCCATGCCTAAAAATACACAATTCATGGTTGTTAAACAATAATTCATATAATTACTTTGACAAGTTTGACGAAAATCCAAAAATAACACTTGAAATAACAAACTTCACTTGAAAATCAATTCCGGAAACTTGAGTAAATTGTCAATTTGTAAAGTCAAGAACCCAAGAACACAAAGATGAAAAATCTAAAAAGTCTAACCCTAAAAACGAGGTTTTTAACCCTATATATAATAACAAAGTCCTAAATTAAAAGGAGTCCAAAATAAGGAAAGTTTGTCCCAAAATGCATCTTTAATCGACGACTCCACTGACGGTCTGTCGATCAGTCGGCGGACCGTCGACTGCCTCCGTCGATCCATACTTGGCATCTTCTTCAAGCCTCCAAATTTGCACCTTCTCTGATCCAATCGACGAACCAACAGCACGGTCCGTCGATGCACTTACGGTCCGTCGATGCCTACCGTCGTTCCATACTTAAAATTTTCTCCAACAACAGGTACTGGGGCAGTCTTTGATCACATCGACGACTTGCCAGCACGGTCCGTCGACTGATCGACGGACCGTCGATCCTTTCATAGCCCCACACTTGGTCAGAATTCCCCGAGTTGTATTCAGATGCTCGAACCTTCAATCGACGGCCACCACCTACGGTCCGTCGATGAGACGACGTGCCGTCGATGGCTTCGTGGGTGGTCACTTCTGCACTGATTTCTGCAGTCTTCTACATTTCCAATCTGGGCAACTTTCCTGCAAAACACAGATAAAAATACATTAAAATTACTACAAAAAGGCCCTAGACACACACTAAACTTAAGGAAAAAAGCATGGAAAGTACTGTGAAGCCAAGGTACATCAGTCGGTTATGACAAAGTTTCCCAAAAGTTAAAATGAATGAATGAAAGTAAGAAGATGAACACTAACTAGGAATACTTAAGGGGTGTTACTTAGTGTAGGTCAGGGTATGAGACTTTATCTATACATTGCACAAGTGGGCCTTGATGGGAGTTCTAGGGTGGGTTCTATATGTATGAATGATGTCTATATATATGTGATTTTGGTCTCGTATGATGTTTGTTTCACTTGATATACATGATGTTGGTCTAAATTGTTATGTATGATGTTTGCTACACTTATTGTGATGTTATATGAGGTAAAGGCAATGCTTATGATCTCTTTGCTAGTTTACTTGGTTTATGTGGGGTTATGGGGCTTCACATATGCATTGCACTAGTAGACTTGAATTGGGGTTATGAGTGAGGTCTTGTGATGTATTGATGAAATGGACTCAAAAAAACATGAAATGTTGATTATGGCTTTGTTATGATGTTACTCTTGAACATGAATCTGAATATGTCTTATTGTTGTTTTGGTATGGACTTGTATATGTTCTTATAATGTGCAGAAAAGGCTTTCAAAGAGAACTTGGCATGTTTATACTAAAATGTCCCTTTGTGCATGTCTTCAAATGGTTTACTTGCATATATCCATACTTAGTACATATGGTTTGTACTAACCCATATTCTCTTCAATTTTCAACACAAAGTGTAGGTTAGAGCCATTGAATATATTCCACTCCTTCTTGAAGAACTTGGATTGATAACCCCAAGTTGGTGAGTCTTCAAGTCCGAGGATGAAGAAGTTTAACTCTAGTTTTCATGTTTTTTATTCCAAAAACTTTATTGTAATATCTATATAAGACATATTGTAATGTTGTAAGGGTTGTGTCCTAAATCTTGTACTCTTATGTTAGATGGTTGTGTGAGACGATTCTAGACTATTTTTGATATATGAGAAGTCTATGTGAACTTCAATTGTAAAGTTTTAATTTTTTCATATTTTTTTTACCTATGAAATGTGATGAGGTATGAGAAGGGCTTGTCTAAGGCCTCTTCAAAGATAAATACGCCGGTTATGTCTAAGGGTGCTCCCCGATCGTGACAAACTTGGTATCAGAGCATGAGATTGAATAAATCTTAGGAAAAACGTCTGACAAAACCATGTCTACGTAGAGTCTTGTTCATGATTGTGAAGCGTGCCACAATTATGAATATTTGATAATTAGGAAATTCTCACTTCTTTGGTATTCTTAAGTCGTGCCTCAAGAGTCTTAACTCTATGTGTCCTTTTCTTCTAATCCTTTTCTTGTGGCTATAGGCTATGACTTCTAGAAGGGCAGCCGCAAGAAGAGTTGAAGAGGAGATTGCTAATGCGGGAGTTCCTCCCCAAGATAACCTAGCTCCTCTTCAAGAACAAGTTTCTCTAGGTGGACAAGCTCCAGTCAATCCTTCGGTCATGTCGGATTGAGAAATAAGGGCGGCTTTCCAAAACCTGACTCAAGCCATAACTACTCAAGCTCAAGCTAAGACGGCTCAAGCAAACCGGGAAGTTGCACCCCGTGTGAATCAAAATGCTAGTACCATGGCTTGTTTGAGAGACTTTACAAGGATGAATCCTCCAATGTTCTTTGGGTATAAGGTAAATGAAGATCCTCAAGACTTCTTTGATGAGCTTTATAAGATCTTGTATACTATGGGGGTGAGTTCAAATGAGAAGGCCAAGCTAGCTGCTTACCAACTCAAGGATTTGGCTCAAACTTAGTACACTCAATGGAAAGACAATATGCTTTGAGAGTGGGTCCCATAAGTTGGGAAGTCTTTAGGAGGGCATTTCTTGATAGGTTCTTCCCAAGGGAGAAAAGAGAGGTAAAAGTAGAAAAGTTCATCAACCTTCGTCAAAGAGGTATAAGTGTGAAAGAGTACTCTTTGAAATTCATCAAGTTTTCAAAATGTTCATCTTCTTGGTGTCTAATCCTAGAGATGAAATGAGCTGTTTTGTGATAGGTGTGTCCGATGTTATTGTGGAACAATGTCGAGCTGCAACGATTCATTACAACATGGAAATTTCTCTCTTGATGGTGCATGCTCAACAAGTTGAGGAGAGTAGGCTTAAGAGGAAAAATAGGGATGTCAAGAGGGCAAGGCCCTATGATGGAGGTACTTCTAAGGGTAAGTTTGAAATCCAAGACAAACCAAAGTTTAAGAAGAGATTCTCCAACCAATTTCCTTCTAATTTCTCCAAGACTAACAAGGATAGGGTGCCTAACCCTAAGCCTCGAGGTGAAAAAGGTGGTGGTTCACAAGGTAAGAAACCTAGTTGTGCCAAATGTGGTAAGAAACATATGGGTAAATGTCTAGTTGGTACAGACAATTGTTTTGATTGTGGAAAGAGTGGTCACATGGTGAGGGATTGTCCCATGGACAAGACTCAAGGAGGGGAGAGTAACCAAGCTCAAGCAAGAGGTCCTAATTCCGATGCTCCTAAGAAAAACCACTTCTATGCTCTCAAATCTAGGGGTGATCAAGAGGATTCTCCCGATGTTGTTACCGGTATGTTGCAAGTATTTTCAATTAATGTTTATGCATTACTAGATCCCGGTGCAACTTTGTCTTTTGTAACTCCTTTAGTGTCTATGAAGTTTGTTGTGCTCCCATATGTCTTAGTTGAACCTTTTTTGGTTTCTACCCCGGTGGGTTACTCCGTTGTTTCTAAAAGATTCTATAGGAGTCGTTCTATACTATTGGTAGAACTTGATATGTTGGAATTTGATGTCATATTGGTGATGGATTGGTTACATGCTTGTTTTGCTTCTATTGATTGTAGAACAAGGTTAGTAAAATTCCAATTTCCTAATGAACCCGTTTTAGAATAAAAGGGGGGAAACTCAATCCCTAAAGGTCAAATTATTTCATGTTTAAATGCTTGTAAGATAATTTCTAAGGGATGTCTCTATCATGTCGTGATGGTCAAGGACCTTGAGTCCGAGGCTCCTCCTTTAGTGTCGGTCCCCGTAGTGGACTTTTTGAAGTTTTCCTTGATGATTTACCTAGAATTCCTCCCGAACGGGAAATAGATTTCGGCATAGATTTGATGCCGGATACTAACCCATATCAATTCCTCCTTACCGGATGGCTCCGGCCGAGTTGAAAGAGTTGAAGGCTTAACTCAAGGATTTGCTAGACAAGGGTTTTATACAACCAAGTATATCTCCATGGGGCGCTCTGGTATTAATTGTGAAAAATAAGGATGGGTCTCTTAGAATGTATATTGATTACCGACAATTGAACAAGGTCACTATAAAGAATAAGTATCCTCTTCCTAGTATTGATGAATTGTTTGATCAACTCCAATGTGCGAGTTACTTTTCGAAAATTGATTTGAGGTCGGGGTATCACCAACTAAGAGTTAGAGGAGTTGACACACCCAAAACAACTTTCTGAACTAGGTATGGTCATTATGAGTTCCTAGACATGTCTTTTGGTCTAACTAATGCCCCAACGACTTTTATTGACCTTATGAATAGAGTTTTCCAGAATTATCTTGATTCATTTATAATTGTCTTTATTGATGATATATTGGTATATTCTAAGAGTGAGGATGAACACATGAGTCATCTGAGGGTAGTATTGCAAGTCCTCAAGGAACATCAACTCTTTGCTAAATATAGTAAGTGTGAATTTTGGTTGAGATCAGTTGATTTTCTCAGTCAAATTGTTTCAAGTGAGAGTATAGAGGTCGATCCGAAGAAAATGGAGGCGGTTAAAAATTGGCCTAGACCTTTGAATCCAACCGATATTCAAAGTTTCTTGGGTTTAGCCGGGTATTATAGGATATTTGTTGAAGGGTTTGCATATATCGCTTCTCCTTTGACAACCTTAACCCAAAAGAAAGTTAAGTTTGAGTGGTCGAAAGCTTATGAAAGAGGTTTCCAAATATTGAAAGATAAGCTTACCTCCGCTCCAGTTTTGACTTTACCGAAGGGTTTGTTGTGTATTGTGATGCTTCTCGAGTAGAATTTTGATAGTAAAGGAGTTCTTTCGTCTCAAAATCTGAATAATGTCTTCATGCAACATGGTAAGGTGATAGCATATGCCTCTAAACAACTCAAGGTGCATGAAAAGAACTATCCAACTCATGATCTTGAATTAGCGGCCATAGTGTTTGCTTTGAAGATATGAAGACATTATTTATATGGGGTTCATGTGGATGTGTTCACCTACCATAAGAGTCTCCAATATGTGTTCACTCAATAGGAGTTAAATCTCCAACATAGAAGATGGTTAGAGCTTTTGAAATATTACGACATTCCTTTACCACCCCGAAAAAGACAATGTAGTTTCGGATGCGTTGAGTCAAATGTCTATGGGTAGAGTAGCTCATATTGATAATGGTAAGAAAAAGTTAGTGAAAGATGTGCATAGATTGGGCCGGTTGGGTGTTTGACTTGAAGATTCTCCAAAAGGGGGTTTCATGGTCCATCATAACTCCGAGTCGTCTTTAGTAGTAGAGGCCAAGTTTAAGCAACATTTTGATCCTCTATTGATATAGTTGAAGGAATCAGTTCTTAGTAAGCTCAATGAGTCTTTCTCTCCGGGAGGATGGTGTACTTAGGTACCAAGGTAGGTTGTGTGTACCGGATGTGGATGACTTAAGAGGACGAATTTTGGAAGAGGCTCATGGTTCCTGATATTCCATTCATCCGGGTGCCACCAAAATATATCGTGAACTACAAGAGATCTATTGGTGGAATAGTTTAAAGAAGGATATAGCGGAGTTTGTGTCCAAATGTCCAAATTGTCAACAAGTCAAGGCCAAACATCAAAGACCGAGAGGGTTAACTCAATATATAGCTATCCCTACTTGAAAATGGGAAGATATCAATATGGATTTTGTTGTGGGTTTGCCTCGTACACGAAGGCAAAATGATTCAATATGGGTTATTATTGATAGGTTGATAAGATCTTCCAATTTTATCCCCGTCAAAGTTACTTATTCGGTGGAGGATTATACTAGGTTGTACCTTAATGAGATTGTGAGTTATCATGGGGTTCCCTTGTCTATCATCTTGGATAGGGGTCCCCAATTCACTTCTAGATTTTGGAAGGCATTCCAAAGTGGGCTAGGTACCAAGGTGAAACTTAGTACCACATTTCATCCACAAACGGATGGTTTGGGGGAAAAAAACATCCAAACCTTCGAGAACATCTTGAGGGCATGTGTCATTGACTTCAAAGGTAATTAGGATGGCCATCTACCATTGATTGAATTTGCATACAATATAACTACCATTCAAGTATCCCCATGGCACCCCTTGAGGCCATTTATGGGAGGAGATGTAGATCTCCAATTGGGTGGTTTGAGGTAGGTGAGTTTGCTCTAATAGGTCCCGAAGAAATCTATGAGGCTCTGGAGAAAGTACAACTCATAAGGGAGAGATTGAAGACGTCCCATAGTCGGCAAAAATCATATGCTGAAAATAGAAAAAGGGACCTTGAGTTTATGGTAGATGACTTGGTCTATTTGAAGATATCACCCATGAAAGGGGTGATGAGGTTTGGTTAAAAGGGGAAAATTAGTCCCCGGTATGTGGGGCCATATGAGGTTGTGAAACGCATCGGTAGTGTTGCCTATGATTTGAAATTACCTATTGAGTTGTCTCCGGTGCATCCGGTTTTCCATGTGTCAATGCTCAAAAGATCCGGTGTCTATCCTTCCTCTAGAAGGTTTAGAAATCAATGGTAACCTTTTCTATGAAAAGTTCCCGGTTGAGATCTTAGACTGACAAGTGAAGAAGTTAAGGAATAAAGAAGTAGCTTTCGTAAAGATTCTTTAGAAGAACCAACTTGTGGAAAATGCTACTTGGGAGGCCGAGGCCGACATGATGTCCCGATATACTCATCTTTTTCCTTCTCCTTCTAGTCAAGGTTGAGGTTAGTAACTTGTCCTAGTTTTATTTTATGAAGGGTCTTAATTGCTTTTGAACTTCTATGGTTTCCCTTCATTATACATGCTTTTGTGAAAAATCCATGTTGGATGTGTACCTTGAATTATATGTTCTTCATACTTGATGATACTTGATTATATGGTTGGTATAGTTGAGTTATGTGATATTTCTTGTGAAAATTTTCAAGTGTGAATTTATGAAAATTATGTTGTGCTTCTTGTTGAATATGTGGAGCCATATGGAAAGGAGAAGGACATTCCTTCTTGTAAAATGTGAAATTGTGAAAAGTGTGCATAATTGGTAGTTGTCATGATTTCTATCTTATAAATGGTGTTTTTATTATATGTATGTGCTGGTTGGGCTGCTAGTGTTGAGTCATAAAATCCAAAGAAAGATGTTAAAGTGTCATTCAAGGACGAATGTTCCCAAGAGGGGGTTATTGTTATACCTCGGAAATCCAATGACCTAGACTAGAGCCTCACCTATTGAATAATGTTTAAAATTATGTTTCCAGACCTAGACTAGTATAATAAACTTGATTTAGAAGTATTAGAGCCTAAACATCAAGGGACGACCATGACGTCTGAAAACTAGTGAAATTGAACTAGTAAATGTCCTTTGGTATTCTGAAGGTTTGAAAGTGTCGTATGAAGTATTAAACTTGTAAAATACTTTAAATAGATAAAATAATGTTTATAGGGTCAAAAAGTCCAAGTTCGACACCCCAAGGGCCACCCTAGGGTCCTTGAAGAGGACCCAACTATTGGCCAACAAGCTTCTCATGGCAACAGGAAATTGCACTAGCATGAAACCAGTCTACGTCACGGACTTGGTTCACTAAAGAAAAATTTTTTGGCCCGCGTCGCGGACATTCGAGGACTATACTGTCTCAAAAAATCAATTTTGGAAATCTTGTGGGAACAACTCCGCGACGTGAACTTGTTCGCCGATGAAATATCTGAAATTTGAAGTCAAGTTTGACTTCACAAAAAGGTCTAATTAAGTGATGGGTCTTTTGGGTATTTTGGGGAGGGTATATATTGATTTTAAGTCAGTTTTATACCAAATTTACCCACCCAAATCAAATCTCCAAATTGAAATCCAAATCACTCTTGTTTTATACCACATTTACCCACCCAAATCAAATCCCTAAATTGAAATCCAAATCACTCTTACTTTCCTCCAAAATTCTCTCTCTACCAAACCTCCATTGGAGCTTGAAGAAGAAGACCAATCCACCAAGTTTTTCTACTCAAATTTGTGGCTAAAGTCTTCATCAAGGTATGTGTTCTTTCCTCTTGGGATTCCTTTCCCCAAAGGTCCATTCAAAGATGATATCAAAATCACCCAAATTCAAGGGTTTTCTCTACAAATGGGTTTTCTTCTAAAACGGAAATTGTGGATCAATTATGATGCATTATGATTACTTAGGATTGTTTGAGTATATAATGAGTGTTAATTGTTGTGTTTCACTTGGATTTCCCCTTGATCTATGTTCTTCCCCCAAATTCCATAAATCTTGGATCTTGCTTATGAATTGGTTGGAAGTGATGAATGTATCCTTGTTAGACTTGTGTTAATTATGTTATTACATTTATGTACTGCCTATTTTCATGTATTGTTGTGTTTTGATCTATTTCTTGAAGAATCCATGGATGTCTCTCTCCCCCAAACCCTAATTCTAACCCTAACCTTTGGATTATGTAATTTGATGGCTAGAGATAATGAAATTAAGGGTTTTCTTGTATAATAGGTTATTGTATGATGAGGATAATGATTGATGGGTATATATCATTTATTTGGAATTGAGTCTCGAATGGTTCTCATGGAGGCCATTGGTAAGACCTCTAAGGTCATGAACTTGTTGTTGTGGTGATATTGGCTTATCTTTTGTAATGATGGTCAATTGAAGTGTGAATGATGAAGTTATGAATTTATGATCATGCTATGAATGTGATGGTTGTGACATGATGATAGGTGTACTATTATGAGGAGTTGAACGTAATTCATATGTGCATCTTATGATTATGTTATGAAGTATTATTCTCACTTGATGTTGGGTTGTGATGAAAGGACTTTCTCATCCTAGAACCTATGAGCTATGAACATGTTATATGAAGGGTTAAACTCCTAAGACCTAAGTTATGAATTAATGTTAAGAAAGACTTAAAGATACTTCAAAAATGGAATTTAGCTTAGCACCGAGTAAACTTGACAATGAGAGGTGTTCCTTCACAAAGGAAGGAAGGTTCACACTATATTCTCTCATGAGGTGGAAACTACAATGCTAATTATCATAAAGAGGGTTTCTAGTAACAACCTCCTAGTTCCTTAACTATGTGCCCCCATAGGAAACCTAGCTAGTGAGTTCACCTAGATGCTATTATCATGTATATATCCTACCTTGGCAAGTAGGATGCCCTCCTTTCGGTGTGAGGGGTTGACACCAGATTCCATGTTTATCTCACATGGTCTAATGTTGGTTATGGCGAAGTTTCCCGAAAGTTAAAATGAATGAATGAAAGTAAGAAGATGAACACTAACTAGGACTACTTAAAGGATGTTACTTAGTATAGGTAAGGGTATGAGACTTTACCTATACATTGCACAAATGGACCTTGAGGGGAGTTCTAGGGTGGGTTCTTTATGTATGAATGATGTATAAATATATGATGTTGGTCTCATATGATGTTGGTTTCACTTGATATGCATGATATTGGTCTAAATTGTTATGTATGATGTTCATTACACTTATTGTGATATTATATGAGGTAAAGACAATGCTTATGATCTCTTTTCTCGTTTACTTGGTTTATGTGGGGTTACTAGTGGACTTGGATTGGGGTTATGAGTGAGGTCTTGTGATGTATTGATGAAATGGACTAAAAAAACATGAAATGTTGATTATGGCTGTGTTATGATGTTACTCTTGAACATGAATATAAATATGTCTTATTGTTGTTTTGGTATGGACTTGTATATGTTCTTATAATGTGCGGCTTTCAAAGAGAACTTGGCATGTTTATACTAAAATGTCCCTTTGTGCATGTCTCCAAATGGTTTACTTGCATATATCCATACTTAGTACATGTGGTTTGTACTAATCCATATTCTCTTCTATTTCCAATACAAAGTGTAGGTTAGGGCCACTGAAGATATTCCACTCATTCTTGAAGAACTTGGATTGATAACCCCAAGTTGGTGAGTCTTCAAGTCCGAGGATGAAGAAGCTTAACTCTAGTTTTCATGTTTTTTATTCCAAAGACTTTACTGTAATATCTATATGAGACATATTGTAATGTTGTAAGGGATATGTTCTAAATCTTGTACTCTTATGTTAGATGGTTGTGTGAGACATTGTAAACTATTTTCGATATATGAGAAGTCTATGTGAACTTCAAATGTTAAGATTTAATTTTTCCTTATTTTTAGTTTTACTTATGAAATGCGATGATGTATGCTAATGGGCTTGTCTAAGGCCTCTTCGAGGACGAAGACGCCGGTTATGTCTAGGGTGTGCTCCCGGTCGTGACAGCTTCAAGAACAAGATATGTAGGGAGTTCATAAATGGGTTCCATTCACTTATCGAGTCCCTAAATATTCTTCAATCTCCTATTCAATTTCAATCAAATTGATTAAGGTTTTCATTAAATTGTTCATGGATTCTATTTATGTTGATTCAATTGCTTGAATTTGTTCTTATCATGATTATTTTAACTCAATTACATGCTTTCCAATTAGATCATTTGGACCCATACATTGATAATTATTTTGATTATAAACCCTAATTTGCATTAATTTGAAGAAAAGCCATGAAGTAAAGAATGATGTTTTGATGAACTTATGCATGATTCATGACAAAGAATAATTTATGATCCAGACTGCTTTAATATAAGCATAGATGAAATTGTGAAAGGTTTTCTCATACACTTAAAAAATCAAGAATGGTGAAAGGTTTTCTCACACATGGTTTAAGGAGTTACTCTATGATGTTTCTATCTTTGATTAGTAACTTAATAGCATTTTTTTTATGGATGATGATAAGATTATGTTTATGACTATTCCGTTGGGATTTTTGCTTATCACCGAGAGGTATTGACAGGGTGAAATATTTTCTCACATATGCATGAATTATGAAATTTTTTCTCATATACTTAGAAAATAAAGAATGATGAATGGTTTTCTCACACATGGTTAATGAGTTACTGTGTGATGTTTCTAGTTTAAATTAGTAACTTAATTGTATTTTTCCATGGATGATGAGATTATGTTTATGACTATTCGGTTGGGATGTTTAATTAGCACCGAGAGGTATTGACATGGAGGCTCTCCCGTTAGTAGAGATCATTATTCTAGTAAAAATCTTGTTTTCCTAAATACGTGCCCCCATAGGTTGTCGCATAACTAGTGGATCATCTAAGCTTGAAGTTTAAGGTCTTTGCCTTGGCAAGCAAGAACATCTCTTTTCATTGTGGGAGAAAGACAATGAAGTCAACGTTGTAGCTCACATGGTCTATGTCGATTAATAGTAAATATCCCACAAAATGAACCAAGTTACTGTCAGAATGTTTTATGAAGCTTTTCTTATGATTTCTAGATGCATTGACCATGTTTATAACTATGATTCTCTTTAAAGGGTTTTACTATGTTAGCTTGGTCATGCACGTAATATTTTTGACTATGTCCTCTTATGATCATATTTCACGTTTTATTGCATTCCCATCGTACTTAGTACATTTCATCTACTAATGCATACTTATGCCTACATTATTTTATTAATGTAGGGCATGACGATTCATCTCCCTCCATTCGTGGCTAGTTGATCTCTCTAGCGATTTGAAGATTTGGTGAGTCCTTATACTCCAAGAACGATGTCGCCTTTTTTGCTTTCTTATGTCTTTTATATTTTGTATATTGTACATGGTGTACGAGTTACATCTCAATCTCTCCTTTTGATGTAATAGATGGCTTATCAAAAGTTTGATAAACTCTTGCATAAATATCAAACTCTTTACTTCGTATGAAATTTCTTACTTTTCTCTAATACTCGATGTCTTATATACTATGTCACTTCTAGGGTGTACTTTGGGTTGTGACGAAGAAGTTGTGCACAAAGTTAAGACTCTTACCCTTAAACATTCTCTTTACCGTTATTTGTATTATATTTTTCATATTCTCATGGAATACCTATGTTCAAGATGTACTTTTCTTAGAAAGAAAATGTGAAGACAAGAGGAGAAATTTAAGTGTTATGTCATGATTTTTATCACTTCAAATTGTACAATTTCTCAATTTTTACCTCTGTTTGAGGATAAAGCTTCACTAAGTATAATTGAACTTGAAAGCATGTGAGTCTTGATGTTGTATCCATTATAATTTTCTTCCATGGTGAAAGTTTTGTATGCTCTTTCTTCAATAGTGCTATTTATGACACTTTGTCGACGCCTTATTATAATTTGCAAGACAGTCATTATGTCAGTTAACTATAGGCTAGTGCCTGAAAATTGTTATTCTTGTGCTTAAAATGATGGGAGAACTGCTCTTTAAGTGGGGTAATTCAAGGCAATGATTGCAGAGTAAAAAGGACTTGAAGGTTCACTTATACTTGACTTGAAGCGGCAACGAAATTAGGACTTGGGTTTTATGAGTTAAATGAGTGAGTATACAATATTAAATTTGTTGGTATCATTGAAGGAAAGTTTAAGTAAAATTAAATATACATATCCACCTAGGCGTTCCACAGAGGTTTCATGTAGAAAAATAAATGCATAATGCATATACATGACCCTTAACTTGGTGTCAATTGACAAGAATGACCTTTAACTTTGGGTGTGCACAAGTAGACACTTAGGCCTCATTTGTTTGCACTTAATGGAGGTATGAATCTTAATTATTCATATTCAACCTATTAAGTACGTTTGATTTTTAGGTATGAATCTGAATCATTCAGACCCATTAAGTTCATTTGTTTTACTTTTAAAAAAAACTTCTTAATGGGTATGAAGAGGTCTGAACAAATCAGATATGTAGGAGACTCTTAACAACATTCAAACTGTAACGACCCGCAAGTACACCCTAGAAGTTAGTGCAACCTTTAGGTCGTCACAAGGTGTACTCGACCTTTCAAAGGTCTTGCACAAGCCTCTTACCTATCATTCATTACATAAGACATGAAAAGTAATGCGAAAATTTAAAACTTTTCACAACAATGATAATAAGAAACATCTTTTATAAAAAACTAAGGAATAAGTCTCATCGTCACAAGCCAACTTAAAGACACGACATAAATATCATAGGGACACGACCATTTACATTGAAAGAAATACTTAATAAGTCTTTACAAGTCTTAACGAAGAAACTAAAAGAAAACATAGACTATGTCCTCGAATATATGAGGACATACCGAGTCTTGAGAGAGTCAACTTCCCAAGCTTGCCTTCTAACCTTCAACTCGCTTCCAACCTATAATTATAGAGTATAGAAAAGTATGGGGTTAGTACAAATAATGTATTAAGTATGGCATATGCAAAAACATGCAAAAAGGGACAATTTAGTTGAAACATACAAGTCATGCTATTTTGATAAAATCCTTCATGAATTAAGTCACAAGACATCATTTAAAACCATCATTTAACACATAAGGCAAAACATCCATTTTTCTCAACATAAAAGCATACTTACAGTGAACCCAAAATTACACATGAAATACTCCTATCCGAAGTTGTCCAAAGGCTCTCTTAAGTAAGACATAAGGAGATCGCCCATACAACCTCCTCAATACCTACTCAAGAGATCCTTAAGACTACTAAGGATAAGCATACTTCATTTCATTTATACAAGTCACCATTCAATATCAAAGACACTATAGAAACATACATATACTTAGGAACTTCACATAAGAACCATCCTCCAAGACAACTCCCAAGTTACACTTAGTGCAATGTGAAAGTAGCATCCCGTACTACCACTTCCACTTAGTGTTCCTTAGGAATTACCTTAGACTAGGCACATCACATTCATCACATAGATAGCTTTCAATCATGAAAAACATAATATCAACATGCTTCCTTAACATTAGACATAAAGTCACATTACTTTTATTTACATCATATCATGACTCATTCATACATTTCATATAAGGACACACCAAGACTTCCTCCAAATGTCTACTTGTGCAATGGATAGGTAATGTCTCATTCCACCACCTACCCTAAGTAGTACACCCTTAAGAAGACTTGGTTCATTGGCATAAATTTGTGGGGGCTAGCTTTAACCGACATAGACCATGAGAGCTTGATATGGAATCTCGGTACTACCCTTACCGGATGAGGGATCCCTACTTGCCTAAGGTAGGGTCATATTCTTTAGCCTTTACATAGATTCTCCAATAGCTACACCTACGCGGGCGCATAGTTAAGGGATAAGGAGATTGCTACTAAGTAACTCATTCTCTACTACGAGGAGCACCCATATCAAGAGGTACATTGGATACAACATCTCTACTCACGAAGTGTACCCACCCCTTTCTTTAAATCTTCTTGGTGCTAAGCATAACTCCCCACGGAGTCTTAAACATTCATTGATTATAGGTTAGGAAATAACTATTGAACACCCCATCTCAACTCACGAAGGGTATCCAACCTCCAACCTATCTTGTAAAAGTCATTGGGAATAGTGAGGTTGCTACTAAACACTTCATCTCTACTCAGAAAGAGTGTTCACCCTAAAATCCCCCATTTTTCATTCAATGACTTCTTTCATGCATTCAAGTGTGTGTGTATGAGCACATGTGAGCACACCTTCACATAATGACCACTATTCATAACATTGACTTCTAGACATGATCAACTCACATTTATCACAATTCACACATTATCATACTTCACATATCAAAAATGCACACTTCATTTAGACACAAACCCTTCAAGATACTCATATCAACATTCCAACACATACCATTCATATACATATCAAAATTATCACTTCACTTCACATATCATGCCTTCAAGGCCATTCTCACAATACACATATAACTTCATATATTTCAAGTAAACACCGCCACCAAAGGTGGACCATACCACTCAAGAGTTACTTCAACATTACTTAGCCAAGATAGAATAACTTACCCTTTATCCAAGACTTTACCACCTATTCACAATTTATACAATAATTCATAATAAAATAGCCCTTAGGGAAGTAGCTAAAACTCAATAAAACCACCAAGAAACAATAACTTTAACATTAACTAGTCATGCTCACAGAACCCATTTCATAAGCCAAAAGTTGATAAAAAGAATAAACATGATTCCATTGGGGATTTGACATTAAAATCATCATTTAAAGATAAGAAAAACTCATTTTAATCAATAAAACATTTTCATGCAAAGACCATACTTAGAGTCAAGGAGTGAAGAAGTTTGAAGTTTGAAATCCTCTTTGAAAGGGCTCCTTGAATGAAAGAAGGTTCAAGGATGACTACCATACCTCAATATGAAGAAACTCACGAAATTTGGTGAAGAAAACGTGAAGAACTTGGTCCTCTTCCTTGGAGCTTGAAGCTTCTTCGATGGAGGTTTTTAGAAGAAGAGTTTTGGAGAGAATTTGATTTGATCTTAACGATTGGAAATGATGGGTGAAATGAGGTTTAAAATGACCTAAATCAGTCCACAAATGATCCCCAAAGTTCCCAAAAGACCCCCACACCATTTGGACCCTTTCCAACTTGAAATTTGACTTAAAAACGTCGCGGCCAAATCTGGGACTTGGCTGCGCGTCGCGAGGCAAGATCCATATTTTGCCTCTCAAAATTTCTGAGGCAGTAGACCTCGTGTCACAGGCGCGTCGCGAGGTGGGCTTCAGATTCTGCCCCCTGCACGCTGCCTTGGGCAACTCCTTGTCCAATGTTTGGGTCCTTCTCGGGGACCCTTAGGGTGGTCCCCGGGGCATCGTTCTCGGAAGTTTCGACCCTTTACATGTACTCTATGCATAGGAACCATTGACACTCAATTTCACTCTCAAACAATCCCCCAAAACTTCACTACAAAACACTACGACACACTAGTTCAACTTCGACTAATTTTGGGTCGTCTTGGGCGTTTGACTTTCAAACGCTCCCAAGCTTTATGAACTGACTTCTAATGCTAAAATATACTATTTTAATACATTATTAACTCATGAAACACATGTGAAGCTCTAGTTTGACCTATTTCATTTTTAGGGTCGTTACACAACTTATTTGATAAATTATTAAATAATAAATCATCGCTTCTCTACTTTCTCATAACTAAAAATTTTCTTTCTCTCTTTTCTCAATCAAACACTATTTTATCTCACTTGAACTGATAAGTTTTCATAAATCCTTTTAAGTATTTCTTTTTTATATTAATAATTTTCTTGTATTGACGTGTGTCAAGAACACTAGTTGTAATGATATTTTTGGTGTATTGTTGTTTTATCAAGGTTTTTGAATGAAAAAATAGTACCTCAAATCATGATTATTTAAACTTTAATTTTTTTTTATCAAAAGTGATATATTTTGTTGAAATGAAAATTTTATACTCCCTCCGTTTAAAAAAGGATGGCCTAGTTTGACTTGGAATAGAGTTTAAGAAAAGAAATAAGACTTTTTAATCTTGTGGTTCTAAATTAAAGTTCTGTCAAATAACCAAAAGACCCTTTAATCTTGTGGTCTTAAACATGCCACGTGGAAAGTTAAAGTTAAAGTGTTGGCAAAAAAGGAAAGGGGTCATTCTTTTTGAAACAAACTAAAAAGGAAATAGGGACATTCTTTTTGAAACGGAGGGAGTAATATTTTATTAATATAATGTTCAATTTCACTTGTACATTCAAATATTGAAAACAAACAACATTAATTATTTAGTGTTCAGATTTAGAGACCACATCTTAATATTCAGATCAAAACACCCAAATCTTAATACAAATCTTAATATTTAGATGTGTATTCAGACTCAGACCTCTTACTCTTAATAGAAATAAATGAGGCCTTAAACTTGTAGAAAATTGAGCAAATCAACACATTCGTCCTACATGACACCTTACATGAATATTTGTATCCTACATGACATCCTACGTGTATTATGTCATATAGGACACGTGCGTCTACTTGTTCAATTTCATAATAGTTTAAGTGCCTACTTGTGCACATTTAAAGTTGGATGACATAAATGTTCGTTGACGCCAAGTTAAGAATCATGTTTATGTATCATGCCAAAAATAAAAAATAGAGATTTTATAAGACTTGATGGTCAAAGGGAAAATGTATGCCTAAAATTAGATGACACAAGCAAATATATCAAAATATATGACATTGGACAAATATAACTATTTTTTAAGATTACAAAGGCAAATAAGGCATAATACATAAATGTGCCCTTTAACTTTGCCTCATTTCACATTTATGCCATTCAACTTAAAGGTATGAACAAGTATTAAACTTGTATAATCTTGAACAAATAGACACATGAGTCCTACGTGGCACGATACACGTAGGACACCAAGTAGGACAAAAAATGACATGTGTATCTATTTGTTTAACTTTATACATGTTTAAGTGTCTACTTGTGCACATCCAATATTGAAGGATATAAATGCAATTTGAAGTCAAGTTAAACAACATATTTATGTATTTATTTTTTTGGGGTAAGCGGAGAAGAAAGGAATCCAAAAGGGGCACATTTTAGAAAAGTCCAACTTAAATTTGTTATGATGCGCTTGGCTTAGAGATCAATACACATTTTACATACAAAACAAATCAAGATTGTTGTTTGTCCAAACTCTCCACTTTCCACTGTTGTTCATCGTCTACTCCTTTGAAACTGCAATACTTTTTCTCTATTTCTCTCAAAATACTCAATATGCTCTAGAGAGAGAAAACATAATATCAAATTTGCCGAGTCGCACACACCAACTGATTGATTTTTTTTTTTTGTTTAATTTGGTTTTGTTATTGTACCGAAAGAGAGAAAGAGGGATCAATTGATTGATTTGACTTGTGATTCAGCTATGCAGAGGCAAATCTCGCCGAAGCATAGACATGATGGAACTTCACCTTTGCCCTTGGGTATGGATTGGAGTCCTCCTCCCAAAAATTGGGTCAGTCTTCTTCTTTATCACTTCCTATTGCAATTTACAAGTTTTGATCCATCTATTACACATAATTGATCCATCTCCTTAGAATAATTGGGTTAACTGAACGGTAATTTGTGGGCATTGATTGATCATATTGAATTTAGTGCGGAAGTGTGCTGAATATTGAATTGGGATTGGGAATAGTAGAGTTAGATTTCTGATCAGTTCATGGACGGAAATGAATCAGCTTCATTAATAAGAACATGTGAATGTAATCAATATGTTTGGTTAACTTAACTGTTTGTATTTCTCCCAGCTGATTTATCAACACAGTTAGCCTGTCAAGTTAATGTTTTACAATAATTGATGATAGGCAAATTGCCTTGTACCTGTGTTGAGGGGTTCCTCATTTATCTTGATGTGCCCGATGTCCAATGGATGTGACGTGGGTTTGGGGCTCCATGCAGATTATTTAAAACATGTTAGAAATTAGCAAAACATTGCATGTATCTCAGTCCGATACATGCTAGTTTTACCCAATATGTCCTGTTAGTATTCACAGACAAGACCTGTGACTTTTGCTAATATGTCGAGTTAGCTTGCTGTTTATCTCCTAGCTGATTAACCAACATCGTAAAGGCTGTTGAAGAGTTGAGCATAACAACACTATACATAGAGATTTTCAAGTAACTGGCAGTAAGTAAATTACTACCAATATTAAAGGTATCCTGGTGGGGCCAGGAATTTATATGAGGAGATCAAAAATATCTTAGAATGTTACACATATATATCCTTGTATTTCAGTTCAGTTTGAATGTTATTGTGGAAAACACATAAGAACCTACATAAGTGGTAAGAAGGAAACTTTAATATATCAATTTTTTAATTTGGCCAGTCTTCATGAGTTTCAAAGTGAATGTAATGGTCCATTCAAACTATTATGTAGTGCATAAAAACCTGAGTGTCCTTGATTATAGATCGATGGTAGTCGTAATTGACTTCCCGGTGCTCATTGCTTATTGTTGCTGCCCTGTTCTAATAATGTTTAAGTTAAATCAACTTTGATGTTGACTTTCTTATGGCACACACAACGCATAATGGAGAGAAATGGGTGCTAATCATGAAGAAGCATTTAATCAGAAATTTCCATCATGTTTTTTTTTTTAGAAATTGGTAACATAAGAAATTTCCATCACTGTTAAAATATTTATTTGTGTTTAGAAAATATCTTTGGTCAGAAAAGAATTGGATGATTTCTTTTGTGACAGTAGTTGATATTAGCTTGATTTCATTAACAAGTAATCAAAAAAGCTAGATGAAGTGGTTTAACGTATCATTTTAGCTATTGCTACATAGCATGCTTGATGACACTGAATTAGGTTGTTCATATCATCATTGTTCTCCATTTGGCAGTTTGATTTAATAAGCTTCAGTTTGTTAACTTTGCTTGTGTGATCTATGAAAACTTTTAATCTAGCATTCATGATGTTTGGCCAAGCAGCCAAATGCGTAGGCATTCCAGGTTTGTGAACCAAGCATTCTTCCTTGACTCAATTAGTTCATGAGAATTATATGACGCTGTAGAATTTGAATGGAATAAGGATTGCTTATATCAGATCTTTCTTTTGCTTTGGTAATTAATATATCTTTATGACCTAATTGAGGTATAACTCTTGGTTAAATTTCTCTTGCCAAATGACGTTCTCTTAAAATCACTTTCTCTCAAAGAGATGGAACATTGAACTCATTTAACTTGTACTGAAGCATAATTGCTTTGTCAAAAACAGGTGTACCTTCCAGACTCCCTGCCAGATACTTTATTTGTTTTTGTCCTGGAAGAACACTTACTTATGCTTAATATGCTCTCCAGGCTGGGCGAGAAACTGTTTGGCCTCACGATCCTCAAACGGGCTGGAGCTACTGTGTTACAATTCCTTCGTGGGTTGTCCTGGCAAAAACAACAAATTCAGATCCCATAGTGGTACAGCCTTTTATCAATGCAGTTAAATGTTCATTTCATTATACCATAGAGTTAATGTAATACTAGTACATCTTTCAAACAAATAAATGTTAAGAATTATTAAAGATCTAAAATGCTAAAGACTTGAGGGTAATGATTTCATAATCTCTAGGTCCTATCTCATCTTACAAGGATCCTAAGATGTCTACAATCGCTACAGGATCATCTATATATTCCGAACTACACCAATAGCAAAAAGTGATGGTTGATTGTCTCTGCCTTTTGCTCACAAAAGAAACATCTTGGACACATTTGTATGCCCTTCTTCATGAGGTTTTCTTGCGTTAGAGAAGCCTCTTTCACTACCAGCCAAGTGAATACTGTCACTTTGTAGGGAATTTTTACTTTCCATATAAGCTTTCAGTGTAAGAAACTGATTTGAGACCCCGTCTGATTCAAACTCTTATAAGCAGAGCTGACTGTGAAACCGTTGTTATGGCACTTCCATCTGTGAGTATCATCTCCTTCCGTTGGTCCTGTATACTGATCTAAGGTGCCATAAAATTCAGCCAGTCTTTCCACCTCCCAATCTTGCATCAGTCTTCTATATGTCAGGTTCCACCCTTGAGGAGTCCATACTTCTTGTAGAGTAGACTCCTGTTGCTGATTTAGTAGGTAAATATCTGGAAAAAGTTGCTTGAGACTTCCATTTCCTAACCAATCATCATCCCAAAACTTGATCTTCCTTCCACTCTTTCAATGAAGCTAGTAGTGCCATTGAAATCATCAATCCTATTTAGCAGACCGATTATATCAATCTCCTTTAGAAAAAGTTCCATCCCTGTGCTCTCCACATATCGTAAATGGTGCCATCTGGGTTATTGCTTAGAATAAACAGATTCTGGAAAAATCTCCTTTAATGGACTTTGCTCCTTCCAAGCATCCTTCCAGAATTTTATTCTTTTCCCATCTCCAAACATCTTGTGCAAGTTCCTTTCCATCTAGCCTATGTTTTCTCACATTTCTCAGTCACCCCGTGCCGTTCCAAATTCCAATATAGGTCCCAGCTCCTAAAGGCATGCCCAAGTAGGTTGTTGGCAAGGTTCCAACTTCACTCACAAGATTGATGCTAGCTAGTCCAATTATGTGCAAGTGGCAAGCCAGATCCCCCTTCAAACAAAACCAGAGTCACCCTTAAGTATTTCAATTGATCTTCCTCAGCTCTACATAAAATGGGTGCACCATCAACATATTGGAGGTGTGTCACTCCCAAGCTCTCCGGCCACATCAAATCCTTTCAACCATCCTCTTGTGTTGGATGTCTTGATCATACTGTTTATACCATCCATAGCGATTAAGAACAGCAAGGGTGATAGTGGATCACCTTACCTGAGTCCTCTTTGGGATCTGAAAAAACCTGTAGGAGACTCATTGATTAGAACAGAGAAGTTGACTGTTCAGATACAATATAAATCTAGTTATCCATTTCTGTCTAAATCCCATCCTCTCTAAACTCTTCATAAGGTACTTCCAGTTGACCTGATCATATGCTTTTCCAATGTCTAACTTGCAAGAATGCCATGTTTCTTCTGTTTAATCCTTGAGTCTACTGCGTAATTAGCCATCAAAACTGCGTCCATGATCTGTTCCCTGTTTTTTTTTTAAACTGGTAACATTGTATTCCTCAGCAGTAAGGGCTATGCTGGCATTTTGCTGCATTTTGCAGCGATTTCTTCTGCATTTTGCTGCGAATGTATCTGCAGATTCATCTTTTGCAGTGTCCGCCTATATTTTGAAACTATTGTTCAATTGTACTGATAGAGTGGGTAAAAGCCCCATATTTGTTGGGGAATGGACGGTGGTCTGCTTATATGGAATTGAGCAATCCTCCCTTCATAAGCTAACTTTTGGGGCTGAGTTAGGCCTAGGTGTCATATGTTTTACAAGTACAAAGAGTTCCTTTAGCATAGTAGGTCCTAGCATAAGTCAGTTTCCAGGTTAGAGGATGTTCGCAATGTATAGTGGTTTTCGTGGTGTTGTTCGTTACCTTATTTATTGTGATAAAACTGATTCTGAAGCAAAAGATGGAATAGTTATATATCACGACTTTATCATTTTCTAACAAAATACTGGTGTAACTCAGATGTAAAATAAAATGTTTGCATATCATTTATCTTGTGGTCATTTCCTTGATATGATGAGACTAGAGATTCTCTATGGGCTTTCAAACTTCCAATAGTTGAAGTAGCAGGTGCTGTTGGATTGAGTTTTCTCTCTGCCTCTAGCTAAGGAAATTCTACTTTGATGAGATGAGTAGTCGACGTATGATAGGTTCTCGAAGTGTATAAGTGAACTTTTTAAACAGGAAAACATATCATCATTCTTTTTGACAAAGTAAAGAAGGTTTGATCATTTTCAGCTACAAAAGGAGTTGCATAAGTTTTCCTTTTTGTTTTTCAAATATAATTTTCTTGTGAGAAGCTGGCATATTTCTAGTTTTTTTTTTTTTTATCATTAATAGCTAAGTTGAAATTCGAATTTTGAAATACCCATGTTGAACTCATTTTTACATCTCAAACTTGAACCTCGGTCCAGGGGACCTTTCCTAGTAAACTTATAACCTGATGCATATTTTTGCTTTGTCAATATTTGGTTCTTATGTGGTAGAATTTATTGAAGTTTGAACTTAACAATGTTAAAAGACAGTTTTACAGGGTTTTAGTTGGTTTACAATCACCAGAAGGAAAAACAACTACACGGGTCGTATTAAGAAGGTTCAATGATTTTTTGAAGTTTCTTGCTGCTGTAAGTTTGCATACACTCCTTTCAGATATGTTTTTCTTTTTCTAAACTTTTAAGTTAAAAGGACATGAGAAAGTTCTTGGCCATAATCAAAATTGACAATTGCCTCCTTTTATGGGGGTTTTAATAATCAAAGGGTACTTAATAGTGTGGTTGATTCTGTGTCACAGCTGAAAAGAATATTTCCAAGGAAGAATATTCCTCCTGCGCCACCCAAGGGTTTCTTGCGGATGAAAACTAGACCCCTCCTGGAAGAGGTAAGCATTATACTCTTGTTTCATCATGTAAGATGTGTGATGAAATTGTTGTCATTTGTTGTTTTTTGGAAACTAAAAGTTTAAGTTGAAGCTGAATCACATCCATCGTAAAGTTAGAGCCAAATTTCTGTACGTTAGTTTTTATTTTGTGGAATTTGAAGATTTCTTCTCTTCTTATTCTCATAACAAATGGTTCTAGTGAAACAATAACTGCAAAAAACGGTTGGATGTTATTTGAAAGCGTCAAATGTTAAAAATGTAAGTTTTGTCTTATTACATTTTAGAAATAATGGAAGTGTTGGGTTAAGCTACAAAGATTTCTTTCCAAGTGACGCTTGCATCTGCAGTTCTATATGATAATTCCAATTTTCATGCACTTGTACGTTTCCAGAGACGGTCCTCCTTAGAGGAGTGGATGACCAAAGTACTATCTGATATTGATGTCTCAAGAAGTGTTCCAGTGGCATCTTTTCTTGAACTGGAAGCTGCTGCTAGATCTTGTATGTCTGTTGCTACAATATTATTGTCCTTTAACATTCATTTCCCTGCAAAAAAGATTGCACATGTGGCTAAATTGCTTTTTAGAATATCTTTTTGTTATGTCTAAGAGTTAACATTTAGTACTCTAATTTTTTCAGCATTCGTAGATGAAACCCAACATGCTTCAGAATCAAATCCTTCTGTGAATAGTTCTGTTTCTTCCCTTCAAATTCATCCTAATGGAAGCTTGTCTGGAATAGCTGCGAGTTCATCACTCACATCAGATTATGGTAGTGACACAGCTTATGAGATATCTGATGTTGGCACTCCACGCCTTGGAAGGGATAATAACTCTGATTTTGGGACAGATGATCTCTCTTTGGATGAAGATGTAACAAGTCCAATAGATAAGTTTGTGAAGTATGGGATGTCGAACATTGATGAAGGCTTGTTCATGGGTCAGGCTATTCTAGAACAACTTGGAAATTATCCTAGACATAGGTTGCACAACAGAGAGAACAATAAATTTGAAGAGAACAATAAAGCTAATGGAAATGCTTCCAAATTGTCTGATCTTTCTGTTGGTACTGATGGTATGAATGGACTCTCTTTGAAGCAGGAGAACACCAAAGTTATCCGTCATGGTAGGAAGTTATCAGCAGAGAGCATTGGAAGCGATACAAGTTCCCAAAGGGGCAGTGAATTGTCAGGTTCAGCAATTCCCAATTTATATGGACAAGGGCTGGTTGAAATCCCCAGAATGGGCGAGACGTCAGCAAACATTGAAAACACCGACTTACTGCTGCCAAGTGATGTGCAGTTATTACTTCCTTCAGATCAGCGCAAAAAAATGAACAGGGTGCTTGCAACCATGCAAAGGAGACTAATAACAGCAAAAACTGACATGGAGGATCTTATCTCGAGATTAAATCAGGAAATTGCTGTGAAAGACTACCTCACAACTAAGGTATTGCTTTTTCTAATTTTCTCTGAAAAAGAAGACTATATATAAGTTAAGTATGAAGCTAAGGATAATATATAAGAACTTCCCGAGTTGCAAGCTATCTATGACAACACTTTATAGCTGGGAGTTGCATTGTAGGTCTGCTAGTGCCATACCCTGATATTACCAGATGATTCATGGAGCACTAAGAAGCAAAGAAAACCCACCTTTCACAACACTGTATCTTTCAACACACTAAAATATTGATATTTTCTGTGTTTTTGGGAGATTTTCCTGCACATAGCTGGTTACTGTTTTTTTTCTTTTACTGCTTTTGTAACTTCCTTGTACCAAGTATGTAGGATATGAGACTTGTTTGTGTATTTATAAAAAAGCTATGAGACTCTTGATCCTCAATAGTACTTACAATTGTGGTAATTAAAGCTTCCTTACCAAATAAAAGGATAAATAAATTGTTCCTGCTTGTTTTTATTGGGATATTGGATGAAATCTATCTTTGGTGATAGAAACATATATTCTTGGTATAGCGGTGCTACCAAGGATTTTCGAGAGTTAACATATTATATGTGTTGTTACTTGAACTTCTCGGATCATGGGTTAATGACCATAAATTCCCAGATAATGCTGAGAAAGTGTTCCTAATACTAACCCCCAAGTAGTGATATAGACCACCGATGATGGGTCTATCTTTATTATGGTTGTTGAAAAGCCTTTTAAAAATTGGTCCTTCATGAAGTAGAGACGAGGAATTTATTGTGATACCTTTAAGGCTATACACATGAACTCAACCCCAGAAAAAATAACAGGAGAAAGAAGTACAGAGATGAAAGATGAAACACTCTGCAATGTGGAAGTATGAGTTGATCTAAGTTTTTTATTAGAAGGCACAGGTACCCCCTCAACCTTACACGAAATTCCAGCGACACACCTTAACTATACATGTAACCCCCTTGAATTGTGTTAAACTGTAATAAACACACCCTTAACACAGCCTAAAACCTATATAGCCACTCACATGATGGGAGGTGTTTAACACTTGCCTCCAAGTCATCATTATGTTAGCGCCACGTTAATAAATGATCAAATCCAAAAAGATATATATAATTCTATGTCATTTGATTCCTTCTTCTTCATTATCAACACCCACTCTATAACCACTGAACCCACTTATTTTGACCATTAAAACTCATAGCAATCACTATGAAAATTATAACCCACGACCAAATTCATCCCTTCACTACCACCAGATTCAATATCTACTATCAATTTCATTTTTCTGTCAGTCCAAATAAATTTCATAAAACGTGGTCAAAAATCTCCATTGAAGAAACTACCTATATTTTGAACTTTAATCTTTTGAACTTCAATCCGAGAAGAATTCAAAATTGGGGTCATTTTTTTCTGATTGAATTTGGGTTAAGATAAAGGCAGATTGAAGTGAGAAGGGAAGAGGAAGAGGGGGGGGGGGGGGTATTGATGAGAACTGAAGCGGCATGGAGTTGGGGTTTGGGGTTGGGGTAGGGGGGGGGATTCCATATTATTGGAGAACTGAAGCGGGGGGTGGGGGTGAGGGCTGGGGTAGGGTAGAATATAGGGGTATGACGTGGATAATTGAGGAGGGGAAGGGTAATTAATCATTTATTTATATCTTTATATGTTGCCTAAATTAAATTCCTACTATTCAATTTTTTTCCTCATTAGTGAATTTCAAGTTATGTATTTGAGTAAAAATGAAAAATGAAAAAACATTCTCTCGATACTATACAAATTAATGAAAAACACTGAAAAGAATTCTCCGACAATTTAAATATGTTGTGAAAAAATGATAAAATTTGACTCTGTTTCATAAAGAAAAAGAAAGAAATTTAATTAAAAAGATATCAATTTAAGTTTTAATGTTCATTAATTATCTCTACTAAGTAATAATAAAAATATCCAATTAAAAATGAACACGTCTCCATATTAATCAGATTTTAATACCTTTTTTTTTTTTGTATCTCACATGCCTCTAAGAGAGTGAACATACTCTCTGTGCCACCTCAGCATGGAAGGGTGCGTTTATAACACTTCAAAATAATTAGGGGTAATAGGACTCATGTATAGTTGAAGTGTCTCGCTGGGATTTCACGTGTAGTTATTATTTTTATTGATTTATTGAATATCAAGTTGATTTAAATAGGAAAGTATGAGTTTGTATTTCCTTCATTCGTTCAGTTTATGAGAGGCGAGTGCATAAATATTAGACAGTGGGAAACCTGAGTGCTTGTGCTGAAGTCTATAATTCTTGATGTACTGTAAGATATCATAATTGGGAAGGCTCACTAGTCATCATTTAAGCAAAGAATTTTTATTATATTCTTTCTTAGACATCTTTAGGATCAGATAACCAGGCAAACCAATAGTGAACGTGTTGTTCCTGGCTGGGTTACATTGGAATACTGATCAAGTAGGACCTTTTCTTATTATATACGTGAAGAATGTGAAAGAGTTGTGCACTAAAGAAAGAAACTTATGCATCTGGCAAGTTGCTTCTAATTTTGTTTTAACTATAGAGGTAGTACTAAAAGAAAGATCTATGCTAAGAACATCATGCTAATATGCATTGAGAATAGAGATAATGTCGGCCCCAAGGGGGTATACTTTAGTGGTCTAAGGGCTGGAGTGACAACCTTGGGAACCAAGGCTCTACTCTAGCGGAGGCAACACTGTGGATTCTTTCAATTTGCGTAAACCTTGGTTGGTGAGTTACCCAATATGTGTTGGTGGAAGTAGCAGTTACATGCCCGCCCAATAGATTAGTTGATGTGCGTGCAAGGTTGCCCGGACACCATGTTATTAAAAAACAGGAGAATGTCAATTACGTTATAGTCAGGCATAAATTGTTTTGTTTGTGAGAAAATAGCTTTTCTGGAAAGCCCTAATTTAGAGGTCATAAATGGGTGTTCTCTGATGTTCTGATGTTCTGAGATAATGGTTACTATACCAGGTTAAGGATTTGGAAGTGGAGCTCGAGGCTACTAAACAGAAAAGCAAAGAAAACCTTGAGCAAGCAATCTTGATTGAAAGGGAAAGGGTCACCCAGATGCAGTGGGATATGGAAGAGCTTCGGCGGAAGTCATTGGAAATGGAACTGCAATTGAAATCACATAAGGTTATTCCACCATTCACTTCATTATCCTCTGGTTTATGATGATTTTCCCTCAGTTCGTATGTTAACATCAGACCATTTATTTGTCAAACCTTGTTAGGGTAAACTGGGCAATGCTTCAATGGAAGACTATGCCAGTCAGGAGAAAGACAGAGTCTTGCAAGAGTTGGATGCCACAAAACAGAAACTTAATGAGTTGCAGAAACAACATCAAGAACTTGAAGTAAAATCAAAAGCTGATGTTAAAGTACTCATTAAAGAAGTAAAATCACTTCGAGGCTCACAAGCAGATTTGAAGAAGCAGCTAAATCATTCTCTTGAAGAAAAATTGGAGGCTGAGGTATACCATGCTACTCCATTGCTGTTGTTCACATTAAGTTCCCTCCTAGAATAATCAATAACTTTGTCATGGTGTGAACTACTCTTTAGCCTCTCTTGCTCTATGTTGATTATGATTCAATATATGTTAATATATGCTGTATAAATCACATTCCCACATAATTCCTTTCAGTCCCGTCTGTTAATTTATTTACAATACTGAACTTTCTGTGTGGAAGGAAAGGGTAGTATAGTAGTATGAGAAAAATTGAGACCTTTCAGTATAATTTGCTCAATTGTAGAGATCTCTTTTAGTTTTAAAAGGATAAACTGTATTCATGTATTAGCAGATCTGCATATCCTCGTCTGTTTTTTATATTTCTTGTTACTGAAATTTCTCTTGCATATGCAGAGACTCTATGAAGAGGAGAGGCTAGCCAATGAACAAGCAAGGGCTTCATTCATGAAGCTGCTACATGAATGCCAAGTTCTTCGACAGCGCTTTGAGGAGTGCAACATTAATTTAATCAACGAAAATGAAGATGACCTTGTCATGGATCATGTCTCCTGCTCAGATGCCTTGAATCTCCTCACGACCTATGACAACCAAATCAACTTTCTCCTTGCAGAGGTTTGGAAGCTGCAATTTTCATTTTTACATTTGAAAACAGTTGCCACTTTCTATTGAGATTTTTCTGCCAAATGACTTATGAGTTGCAATTTTGTGATAGCTGTTTATGCAGTGGAAAATGGCATGAAAGCTTTATGCATTTCGTCCTCTTATATGACTTTTTTATCATGTCGGTAAGTAAGACAGACCTAACAGGGGAAGATAAAATATAAATTATGATAGACAAATTAATGTGGAACTCGAAATCTTGTATTCCCAACTCTATACACTTGAAAAGTTGTTTGGGCTGAAGTTGGGCGGGTCAAGATGGCCTGAACCAATAGATGGGTCAATGCCCAATCCAAAGTTTGTTTGAGATAAGATGGGTTGGGTCCAGATGGGCTAAATGATAAGTTATAACCCAACCCGCCCAACTTAACCCTCTTTTAAAACATTTTGAGAAACTAAAAATATCGATATTCTTTTCTTTGATTTCAAATATTCTCTTGATCATGCTTTTCCAAATAAACGTTTTTCTGAAAATCAAAAGTACTTTTTCGATTAAAAAAAAAAACTGAAGGGTATGCTTCACTCAAAATAATAAAGATATTCACTTTAAATATTTCTTCATAAGTTATCCCAAGACATAAATTCTATTTTAAATTATTTAAACCTTGTTATCCAAAAACAAAATCAAAAGAAAATTGAATGTTATTTGATGTAAAGAACAATGGTTTTGTCAGGTTCGTCTCTTTATCCCTTTGCCTTATTTATATATGTTTTAAATATGTTAATGATTGTCTCATACATAACTAGGAGTGTCAAACAGACGCGTCGGGCCGAATATGGTCGGGTCCAAAATGGGTTAAACAAAATGGATAAAATATCTGGATCTGCCTGTATTTTGCACGAATAAAAATAGATTAATTGCTGGATAAGGTTGGATCGGATATGGGCAGATCAAAAATGGGTTAAACAAAAAAGGATAAAATATCGGATCTGCGCATATTTGACACTGATAAAAATGGATTAATCAACAGATAATAATATGGATATTCATATAGTTCTTTTGAAACTGTTAACTTTTGTGTTCCTCAGCATTAAGGTCTATGCTGGCCACCTCCAAAAGATGTTACAGGAAAAGGAAACATACTTACAAAGAGCCTATGAAGTCCACTAATTGGATTTCCTCTTCTATATCCTGTTCTTTACACCAAAAACCTAGAGTAGGAATTACTTTCCATTTGATCTTCTGTATTGTACATTCATTTCCTTAAAAAAATCTTTGATTCCTTTCTTTCCATGTAATCCACCAAATACATGCTGGAACTGTTCTCCACTATCTTTTTCTGACTCTAGCTGCCTCCTCTTTTGATCCAATAACTTAGGAGGTCAGAAGTGTGCTCTGGCATAATCCAATGTTCATTGGCTATGCTATTATACAAAGCCCCACCTGTGCAATTACCTTACAATGCATGAAAAGGTGCTTCTTAGTCTCCAGAGCCTCTGTACAGAGGAGACATCTAGATGCTATGCCTGTCTTCTGCATAGCCTCATGAGTCGAGACAACTCTTCCCAGCAACCAGCCAAGTGAACCACACCTTGTTTAGGCCTTAGGGCCACACTTTTCCACATTGTGCTCCAAGGTCCAGTGGATCTTCCTGCACTTGCTCTGAGCCCCAAATGTATAGTCTGTTCACAGAAAATCTCCCATCTTTGAGTTACCATTATCAAAAAAAAAAATAAAAAATCTCCCATCTTTGTGATGTCCCCATGCCAGTTTGTCTGGCTCTAGGATAGTACCAGGAAATCCACCAGTCAGGCTCAAGTGCTCCACCACTCTATCAATGTCCCAGCCATTAAGTTTTCTTCTAAATACTAGATGCCAACCTTGTGGAGACCACTTCTCCTCTATCCTGCTATCAGGATTTATGTATATTAGAAAAGACTAGGAGTAGGTCCCATGGAGTCCTATTTCTACACCAATCATCTGACCAGAACTTTTGTTTCTCCCCTCTGCCTATCACTATTTTTGAGTTCTTGAGACTCACCAAGAAGTTTCTGATGGTCCTCCACACCCCAACACTGTAAGTTTCAGTGACTTCACTAGTGGACCAGGGATCCTGTTGACCGAATTTGTGATGTATTGTCTCTTTCCACAGAACCTGGTCCTCCTGATTATATCTCCACAACCATTTTGAAAGTATGCTCTTGTTATATTCCTTTAAGTTCCTCACTCCTAATCCTCCACTTTTACTACTTTGTTGTACTACAGGGAACTTAACACGATTGAAGCCCTTTTCTCTCTTGCTCTCTTGCCAAAGAAAATTTCATCTAAGTTCATCCAAAACCTTTAATACTTCACTAGGAATAGGAATAAGGGACATCACTTAAGTGGGTAAAAAGTCCAGGACTGAGTGAACTAGTGCAACTCTTCCTACCAAAAATAGATATTGGGATTTCCAAGCTAATTTTTTCTTTGATTCTCAATAATGACATCCCAATTTTTTTCTGCTTTGTGCTTGGAACCAAAGGCATGCCTATAGGTAAATTGTTGGCAGTTTTTCTCTTTGCACTTCAAAATACTTGCAAGAACCTCAATCTGATGCCAAATCAAAATTTGGCCCGGAGACCACCATTCTCAAATAAATAAAATAAGTTAAATCACTAATACAAATCAAATTTTGAAGTTAAGCCAGAAAAAATTCGGAAACTTGGCTGCTCCTTAAGTCCTAGATTATGTTGCTCGGAATCTCCAAAAATCTTGTTGCAGTGTATTGGATCCTCCAAAAATGCACTACTTTGGGAGGATGATACACACCCAGAGTCTAAGCAACATAGGTACTAGATGTTCTCTTTGGTAGGCACACATTCATTTAGAACACGGCTGGTTGATAAATGATATTTAGTTAATTTTTTCATGAGCCAGAGAAAAATATGGTGGTGGGATCACTTGGGTTAAACCAAGTTTCACAAACTCAAAAGTCATACTTCTACATGTACAAGTGATCTAGGTTTTGATTTTGTATTTACAGGCTACAACATCTTGTTTTGTGTTGCTCTGGTTTGTTATAATTTATCAACTTGTTGCCTCAGCTTTACCTGAAGATTTTGCATATATAAGTTTATGCATGGTGCTATTTGTTCACTCTATGACACGAGTAGTGGTGACTTGTTTTTATCAGGTGAACACAGATGAA